>JAQOWZ010000049.1:44301-644301 GCA_035578165.1 Stenolophus ochropezus
TGAACTGTATAAGTACAACCTAGGAATGAACTACCGGTTATTAATATGTTATTTATTTAAAACTGTTTTACCTGCACGTGTGAAGGGAATTTTAAAGTTGCTCTACGTATATTAGTTATTCAAAATAATTTACTTTGAAATACACCGACTGTATAAGAACAACCTATTGATGAACTACCGGTTATTAATAAGTTAATTATTTAATAAAAACTTATTTTACCTGCTTCTTGTGAAGAGAAGTTGCAATAATTCATTTCAAACAACTATGAAAACTTTCAACACAATTCAGTCTTATATACTAAAAAGGTTAAAGTTTATCGTTAAAAATTGATTACAAGATGTTCTCGAAGTTCTTTGTTAATTACACAACATAGCAACACAAAATTATTTATTTGCAGATGTTAATTCATATAAATTTATATTATGACATTCTTTTTTATATATTTCAGTTCTGTAACAAAAGAAAAAATATTAAATTATTTTGAAATATTTTTTAAATATAATTACTCGTAATTTACAATATTTAAAAAATAGATAATACATACATACATTTACACGTAAATAACATAGACAACCTTGTTACTCCTCATAAATAACATAGACAACTTTGTCACTCCTCCATAATTGTAGTGGCCACAGGATGTCGTCTACCTCACCCGCATAGATGCAGGTTGCCTCCGGTGGAGGCAACTTACTTAACTCTATACAGTCAATGTCAAGCACCTGAAATATATATATATATATATATATATATATATATATATATATATATATATATATATATATATATATAAATTAATGTTCGGAACGGAACGAATCGGTTTTTAAAAAGGAATTTATTTATTGTACAAAGTAAAATAAGTGTTTACAATTCAAGTTCATAATCTAGACTAACTACAATATGAAAATTATGCTATACATGTAAACTAACAGGATATGATTACGCAGCTGGGGAAAAGTACTGGGTAACACGATAATGTTTAGGTCAGCTTAATTGTGGCACTATAACTCCTCTACCCTTAGAAGGAAGCACCCCCTGGTAGTTGAAGCTCGATGTCGTTTGGCTGCTTGGCTGGGGTTTGTTTCTTCATGCGGATTCGAAGCCGTCTGATGATATAGTAAAACACTGTAACTATAACTATGATATAGAGTAGTAATGTCCAAATACTGGGAATGTGAATGTCCAACTTGTCATCACTAATAGGTATTAGCTGATTCAAATTTATCTCACTAAGTTTTAATGATTTTAAATTTATCGTGAAGTTTGATGTTTTATTGATATGGTGTTTATATTTTAGTTTGGGGGGTATTATTGGTGATCCTTGCGTTTTGTCGACGAATATTAACTTTTGATTAATAAATAATATCGCACTTATGATCGTTGTTTATTAGGTAGATGCCGGCTAATGATTCGATGCTGGTTTTTTCGGGACAGCTGATTGTGATTCTCTCTTCGGGCAGGATGGCTAGGTACTGATTAATTTCAGGCAGAAGCTCGAAATGGTTCCCTTTGAGTTCCAATCGGGTGTAGTGGCACTGAGTTGTTTTTTGATTAAGAAGTATTTCTTTTTCGCAATTGGAGTTGATATGGGCATGGAATTTATATGGGCACTGATATATTTTGCCTTGCATGCACATCTTGTTCAGAGGAATAATTTCATTGTCATTTTTCAATATGTATTTCGAGTTAGGAATAATTGTAACAAATTCTGAACCATACTTAGTTGGGGTTGATATTAAATGGTAAAGATCGAAATTTGTTTCAAAATTGATTGGTATTGATATGAAATAAATTATTTTTGAGGCTTCTATTTTACAATTAATTTTTAATAATTGTTCGTATTTCAGAATGTTTTCAAGTTTAATTTCAAATGGTAACCGAGTTTTATAGTCGTCAGATATTTTTTGGTTTTCCTGTAATAATTCATTGGGCTGGAAATGCTTGGGTGAAGAGTTCTCAATTTGCAGAAGGTTAAGGAATTTTCTACATCTTGCAAAATGTTTAAAATGGGGTTATAGAGGAAAATTAATTCATCGAAAATATTTTTGGTGAAGGTGAAATCGTCAGTGATGTATTTATTAACAATTTCTGAAAGTTGGATTAATTTTGATTTTAGAATATTTTCATTATGTTGTATGTCTTGTAGAGTACTATTAAATCTGTTTATAATTTGGTTATTTATTGTATATGACCGTTGTAGTTGGTTTTCTAATACATGTTGATTTTGTGCAAGGTCTTTTAGAATTTCGTTGTAGCGTTGGCCATCTTCGGCATCTAAATTTCCGGAAATGAATTTGAAAACAGTTCCCAATCCATTGATAAGGCCCCTTTTGGATCTTTTTACTAAGGCGGTTGAATGAACTCCAATGTTCGTTATTTTATTGTCAATATTGTTTCTTATGAAATTTATTATTTTCACATAATTTTGAGAATCGTTGATATGATGAGAATTATTAGAAATAATAATTTTTAGCTTTTCGTATTCGTCATTCAGGTTATTGTATTGCTGGAAGAGGGGATCTAGGTTATAGTAATGGACAAATGTATGGGATGATTTTTCGAGTTTTGCGGATCCTAATTTAATTGGGAGTATTCTCAAATTTTCGGTTATGTTTTGGATGACTGATCCATTGCTGATCGCGAGGAACCTGGAAGAATTTTAAATTTGTAAGTTTTCTTCCTAGGTCGTTTAACGTTTGCTAAATGTATTTTTTGTACAGTATTACCGTGTGTGGGTGTTATTTTAGCGGTTTTTAAATTTTTGTTAACTGTCTGGTTAGTCTCTTGTTTGTATTGGTTTTTTGTTTTGGGTTGTTTTTGCCTATTTTTCACATGTACTTGACTGGGGATTTCTGGTAGTTCTTCTCTACT
The DNA here is from genome assembly GCA_035578165.1 of Stenolophus ochropezus. NCBI lineage: Eukaryota > Metazoa > Arthropoda > Insecta > Coleoptera > Carabidae > Stenolophus > Stenolophus ochropezus. The sequence continues at coordinate 47,174 of JAQOWZ010000049.1, forward strand.
TTCGTTTATTTTGTCAATAATTTTTTCTTCATTTTGATTTATTTTATTTCTTATTGATTCATATAGTAATTTAGTTTTGTTCTTGTGATTCTGAATATAATTATTTACTAACTGTTGGTCTATGTTTATGTTAAAAGGGGATTTTGTGTCAATGTGACCGAATATAATTTCAGATGGTTTTAATTTTGTTACTGAGTGTATCGTATTATTATAGGCCAAAAGAGCGTAATTTACTTTAGTTTCGATCGGTTCCTTTTTGTAAATTTCCTGGTTATTAAAAAGCCTAATGTGTTCTATTAACATAGAGTGGAAACGTTCGATGATTCCGTTTGATTCAGGGTATTGTGAACTTATAAAATGAATTTGGATTTTGTGCAGAGTTAATAATTCTGTGACAACCGAATTTTTAAATTTCAAACCAATATCTGATATTATTTGCTCGGGTATGCCGTGGTGTGTGAAATATTTGACTAATTTATTTACAATCTCAATGCCTTGTCCAGATTCTAATTTATATGCCTGTGCATATTTTGAAAATGAATCAATGATTGTTAAGAACTTCACTTTTTCTAATGTTATGCTGTCAATATGGAGCATCTCGAAAGGTTTAGAAGTGGTGGGTGTTATGTTTAGTTTTAGGTTGAGTGGTCTCCTATCGTACTTTGTTATTTGACATATCTCACATGAGTTAATAAAAGTTTGTACAGATTGACGTAATTTAGGCCAATAATAATTTCTTTTAATGCGCGCCTCTGTGTCATCTGCGCCGCGGTGGTTAGTTTTGCCCTCGTGGTAGTTTTGGATTATTTCTAATTTTTCGTTATCTTCTGTTACATCGGTCAAAAATTGTGTGCATTTAATAAAATTAATTTCAGAGTTTGTGAAATAATTTTGTAATACTAAAGTGAATTTTTCGTACATATCGTTTTCAAAATAGATATGGTATTTAATTTTTGGGACTATATATTCCTTGAGGAATTCGATAGCGTCTTTTACGAAATTGTTTTTTGATAGTTCTATCAGAAATCTTTGTTTGGTATTATCGTGTAATTTTAATATAATGGGCGTTTTTGGACTATGGTCTGTTTCTGAAATGATAATTTGATTTTTGCCGTAGTTGACCGGGCATTCTACTATTGGGATACCTATTATCGGGTTCTCTTTACTAGAATGGATGGTGGCATTGCTTTCGCTGTTTGTTTCCTCGACATTATTTATTTGGTCACCGACTTCTACGATTAGAGATTGATTGTCAATTTGTTCGTCTTTCTTTTTTATGTATTGTTCATTAAGATATTCCATGTACTTAATAAAAGATTGTGTGTTATCGGATTCATTTACATTAAGGTCGAATTTTTGCAACTCTGGAAGTTTGAAGACTGTGATAAGTATGTCAGTGTTGCTAAAAAGATATTGTAGCATTGTTTTAATATCTGTCCAATTTTTATTATCTCGTCCACATCCAATTTTTGGTATACTAAGGTTTTTTTATATGATTTTCTATGCAAAAAGATTTTAGATTAAGGAGTGTATAAAATATGTCTTGATTTGTGGGTTCGTCGTAGTAGTGTTCTTTAGTAATTAAATAAATTATGTATCTGAATTTGGTTTTCAAATATCCTAAAGAATAAAGTTGAGGGTTTTATAATTTTAATTTGTCTACGTTTCTAAATGTGTCTTTAAATTGTTTAGCGATTCCTTTTCCCATGTGTAAATCTTTACTAATACAGTGGGCTAGGCTTTCAGTTAGAGTTAGAGTAGCGTCTAATAAGTTTTCTTCGACTTCTATTATATTATTGTGTGTCGGCATGTCGGTCAGTTTTGATGTCAAGTATTGTTGGTATTGGGTTAAAGGGTCTTGTAAATCTGATTGGTTTGGTGAATTTTGAATTTTTTCATTTGTTATAGGAGGAATGCGGCTGAGTGCGTCCGCATTAGTGTTTAATTTTCCTTTCTTATGAATAATTGTGTAATCAAATTCCTGTAATTTGACTCTCCATCTATTAATTTTGTCACTACATTGTTTCATTGACAGTAGCCATTGAAGCGGTTTATGATCTGTATAAATTTTGAATGGACGGCCGAAAAGATAAGGACAGAAATATTGTGTGGCCCAAACAATTGCCAAAAGTTCTTTTTCAATTGCGGCATATTTTGTCTCCGAGTCGTTCAGTGTCCTGCTTGCATAAGCAACCGGGAGGTCGTTACCTACATCACCTTGAGATAAGACGGCTCCGATAGCGACGTTGCTCGCATCACATGTCAGAATAAAAGTTTTATTGAAATCCGGATATTGTAAGATTGGTTGATTAATTAACAAATTTTTACATGTGTTAAAACATTGTACGTATTCGGGGTCATTAATGTCTATAGTCGCGTCCTTTTTTAAACGTCTAGTCAATGGTTTTGTCAATTTTGCAAAGTTATTTATGAATTTTTTAAAGTAACCGAGAAGGCCTAAAAATTCTTTAATTTGTTTAACAGTTTTAGGAATGGGATAATTTTGAATAGCAACTATTTTGTCGGGGTTTGGTTTTATTATATGTTCGTCTAGATATTTGGGGGTAATTTCTTTGGTTAGGGTTAATTTTTTATTGTCAAGATAGAGTATTTTTATTTTTAATTTTGGGGTAATAATTAAATCATTCGAGGTATCAATCATAATTTTTAAATTTTTTAAATTGTCCATACCGAGTAACATGTCGAATTGGTCGTGAAAGTCAAATAAGTGATATTTTAGCTTGGGAACAGTTTTATTATCTAATTTAAATATGTTGGAAACAGGGATTTGTGTGCTATATAATTCTGTAGATGTACCATGAGCTGTTGAAATTTGAAATGGATCTTGTGTGATACAGTTTTTATAATATTTAAAAGCGATATTTGGTTTAATAAAAGATTTTGTGCTACCTGTATCTATTAGCACCTTAAGATTATTTTCGGGAAATATTATGAATGGAAGTTTACTTTGGTTTATAGTAAAATTCATTAATTCAAAGTGAGTTAAGCTATTTGATCTAGATCGAGTACCGAGGCCTGTTCCTCTAAAAAATGATTTTCGTCAAGGTTCGTTTGAATATTCATATACGGGCTGGTCAAATGTCTCGTTATAATTACCAAAATTGTCGATGGTTTCGTTAATGGGGAGGTTAGAATGTTCTGTGGTTTCGTCTGTCTCTGTTTCATCTATATTGTATAATTGTTCGTTAGGAAATGTAGGTCTCTGTTGAAATTGTTGTGGATGAATTGCAGATCCAATTCTGGGTCGTTTTAGCGCGATATTCTGCGATGTGTTTCAAGTAGAAATACTCATCGGTGTCGGCTTAGGAAAATTATTATTTGTAATCGGTCTTCTAAATTGATAACCGAAATTGTGTCTCTGACCATTAGGATTGAAATTTGTTTGTCTATTAAAAGAATATGAGTTTTGTTGCATAGGGTAAGGTCTATTGAATTGGGTTAAGGCGTGATAGTTTGTGGATGCTACATGCGTGAAATTACGTTTTGAATTTAATTTTTGATTTTTAGAATATTTCGGCATGTCGTTATACTGGAAATCATTCGTGAGCATAGATAATGCTTTATTTAGATTTTTCGGGTTTTTAGCCCGCATTAATTGCCCTATTGGTTCTCTCAACCCTCTTAGTAAAATTCGTAACGCTAAATTTCGAAAATAAGTTATCAAAACGGTTTGTTCAGTACCTGTAGAATATAGGCTACTTATAGGTTTAATAAATGTTGCAACTTATTATAAAAATCAAACACAGATTCTTTTTCACTTTGTTTAATTTCAGTCATTTCAATGCAAAGGGTATAACTGTCGCGTTTATCTGCATAAGAATTTACGAGAGCAGTTTTTAGGTCGTCAAATGTTTTGACGACACTGCTAGAAATGTTTACGGCTGCTTCTCCTTTTATTTTTGATCTAATAGTACTCATTAGATATTCATTTTGGAAATGTAATATGTTTGTAGTGTTATAAAATTTGGTAACTAGTTTTTGACAAATTTCTAGGAACCTAGGCAAGAGTTCTCTTTCTCCCTTAAATTCCGGGATCATATCGAAGTATTCCTTCTTTAATTCTACTGCCATTGTGATTGGGGTGATATAATTTGTTAAAATGGTTTTTTTCAATGAAATTGCTAATTGAGAATTTTGTAATTGATTTCGATCTTCGAGATCGGAGTCTGATTCACAATTTGAACTCGAATCTAAATTTAATTGAATATTCTATCTAAAAGACATGTGCAATACTCACAGCAGAAATAGCAGCACCCGCTTCATGTGCCCTGAAGTCGACGCTGGCCTCGATTTGCTGGGAGTACGGACTGGATGGCTGATGTGCGCTCAGCGGTTCCAGAAGATGCTTCCGATGATGGTTCACGTTCTCGGGTTGTGGATACGCGTATTCTTCGCGATCAGTGTTATATGCGTTAACACTGGTTTTTCCACGAAAATAATTCGTTTGTTAAATAAATCACTAGAGTGAACCGAATTATATTCTTTAATTCGTTTTAGCAGATCCTACCGACTGCGCCAATTAATGTTCGGAACGGAACGAATCGGTTTTTAAAAAGGAATTTATTTATTGTACAAAGTAAAATAAGTGTTTACAATTCAAGTTCACAATCTAGACTAACTACAATATGAAAATTATGCTATACATGTAAACTAAGAGGATATGATTACGCAGCTGGGGAAAAGTACTGGGTAACACGATAATGTTGAGGTTAGGTTTAGGTTTAGGTTAATTGTGGCACTATAACTTTTATATATATATATATATATATATATATATATATATATATATATATATATATGTGTATATATATAATAAATAAAGTCAAATTATAAATGTTCTATTTAAAATACTAATAAATTTATAACTTACATTTAATCGTTTAATGAGGTGTTTATGCACCGCCATGGATATTTTTACAAGTTGCATTGAAGTCATTGTGGTTATAGATCAGTCCGCAATGAGCTGATAGTTCACAGACTAATGAAAATTATCTAGAAGTTCTTCGTTAAATACACAACACAGCAACACAAGTTTGCAGATGTAATAATAAGCTGATATTATATTTCATCAGAAAATGTTATAGAAGAATTTTTGTACATACGCAAATGTGAGCTGATAAATAATTCAGATCAGTCTATAATTAGCTGATAGTTCACGCAGTAAGGTTATCATATCAACTTGTTTACACTCGAAAGCATCATTTCAACTTCAATTTCGCTGCGGACACAGCAACGACTAGTCCACGTGTTCGTTACATCTTAATAATTGCCCCCGTTAATTAACTAAAAAATACACTTATATGACTGAAGACAGGTACCCCAACTGTTCATTGAACAATAACCGTAGACAGGTACCTACCTGTTAATTAATTAAACAATACACCTACCTGATACCGGTTAATTAAAACAATACACCTACCTAATACAGGTTAATTACAACAATACACCTACCTGATACAGGTTAATCAAAACAACACACCTACCTGACCAGTCTCCCCCACCTGGATAAACCAGGTACTTGGGGTTGATGAAGAAGGGGTTAGGGGTTGCTGAAGAACTGCCCCTAAGGGGCTAAGGGTTGCTGAAGAACTGCCCTAAGGCGTTGCTGAAGAACTGCCGAAGAAGGGGTTGAAAATCCAAGAAATCCACCCCTAAGTCCTAAGGGGTTGCTGAAGAACTGGCTAGGGGTTGCTGAAAAACTGCCGAAGAAGGGGTTCACACAGCCAAAAAATCCAAGAAATCCACCCCTAAGTCTTAAGGGGTTGCTGAAGAACTGCTGAAAAGTGGTAGATCTGGATGACCACGGTCATCGAGCTTGGACGGTCATCGAGTTTGAGTTAGAATCCCTACAGCATATCTACTCAAGAATAGGTAAAATCTGACTTTATTTTTGTAAAAAATCATATAAATATTTAAATATTGAAAGAAGCTTTCAGAACTCATAATTAATAAATAGACAATATTTGGGTTTTAGTTCTGTAAAAATTTATTAATTACAACGTTTCGACAGCTCAGTGCTGCCTTCGTCAGGTAAATAATAAATAAATAAGTAGTCGAGACAACATGTAACATAGTTAACAAATGAAACATACAAATGACATTGGCATAAAATTAAAAACGGATGATATTTCAAGGTGACCGCTGATTGACAGTTGATAGTTTGAATAGCCGCAATATAAAAACAAATTTGTATTAATATCTAAATCTGAAAAGAAGAATCTGCTAAGGAAGTGGTAGTTAAAGGTCAGATAAATAGCAGGAAGTGTTATCTGTGCAGAAGAAGCCGTATCCTTTTAAAAGTACTCTTTGAAAATTTTAAGCATAACATAACCTAAAAATAATAACAAGCAAACCTTAACAAATTTTACATCGAGTTAAACAACTAAGGACCGCAGAAGTTTCCAACTAGGCGTACAAAGATGAAAGATGACGAACGTAAATTTTACTAGAAGTTCCAGTGTCAGCAACATAAGTGATAATATGGTCTTCAGTAAAAGTAGGAAGACATCGAGATCTCCAGTTGCTAAACGCAAAGTCATAGAATCAGAAGAAAATGAAATAGTAAGGATGCTAATAACAATAAACGAGGAGATAAAATCGATGAAGAAGGAAAACAAACAACACAGAGAAGAAACTCAAGAATTACGGACAGAAATACGAGAACAAATGCAGGAATTACATAAAGGTTTCCATGAAGTAATAAATACATTAAAACAAGAAGTCAAAGATTTAAAAACAAAAGAAAAATTGATGACAGAGGAAATAAAGGTTTTAAAAGGGAAAATAATAGCTTTAGAAACAATGGAAGAGAAGAAAGAAAAAATTGAAAAACATAACAATATCGTAATTAAGGGAGAACAGAATATAAACAACAATCAGGATGTTGAACAACTTATAAAAAACAAATTGGGAATAGACATCAGAGTTAAAGAAACCCATAAGAAAGGAAAAGAGGATAAAAAAGTTACCATTGCCAAAATAGAGAATTGGGAAGATAAAATAAAAATATTAAAAAATAAAAACAAACTTACAGGGACAAAAACATAGAAAGCGAAATGACTAATAAAGAGATGCAAATACAAAAAGAAATCTTAAAATTGGCGAAAGATGAAAAAAATAAAGGAAATAGAATAAGAATAGGGTATAAAAAACTGAAAATAAATGAGACTTGGTATATATGGGATGAAGAGAAGATGAATATAAAAAAACAGGAAGATAAAGCTCCAAAAAACTTAACTAACAATGGAGAACGAGGATGGCAATATGGAATACGGAAAGCGAGGAAAAGGATATAAAGATAAGGGAAAGGCAATAAATACAATTAAAACAAAAAAAGTAAATAGGAAAAAGAACAAAATGTTAAAATTTAGTACATGGAATATAAGAACGATGCTCCAATCAGGAAAGATGGAAGAAGTAGCACAAGAATTGAAAAGATATGATATTAATCTGGCAGCGATTCAGGAAACAAGATGGGGCGGTGAAGGTATAATCAAGAAGAATTACTATACAACATTATATTCCGGAGATAAACAGGGGAAATTTGGGGTAGCATTCATAGTTTTAAAAAAAATAAAAGAAAAAATAATAGAATTTAAAGCAATTAATGAAAGGTTGGCATACATTAGAATAGAAGGATCACCTGTCAACATATCGATATTAAATGTGTATGCACCTACGGAGAATGCAACAAATGAAAGGAAAGAAGATTTTTATGAGAATCTGGAAGAGGAAATTGAAAAAATACCGAAGGAAGACCTAAGCATTATAATGGGCGACTTTAACGCACAGATAGGAACAGAGAACTACATACGCAGGTACACACACAATACATGAAAGAACAAATGATAATGGGCAAAGGTTATGCTAATTAGCAATAAAGACTAACAAGATAATAAGTAGCACGAAGTATAAACACCCCAAAATACATAAAGTAACATGGACAGCACCAGACAATAAGACTCAAACACAAATAGACCACGTACTAGTAACGAAAAGGAGGCAATCTTCGATACTAAACGTAAGGACATACAGAGGAGCATGTGCCGACTCGGATCACTACATGGTAACAACAAAGATACGAAACAAAGTTAAAACAAGTGATAGAAAAAATATAACGAGAATTAAATGGAATATAGAAAATATAAACAATGAAAGCTCGAGAGAGAAATACGAAGAGGAGGTAGAAAAAAACATAAAAAAGGAAGAACATAAAATGGAAGATATAGAAAAAAAAATGGTGCTGGATAAAAAGATGTATTAACGACGCTGCTCAAAAATGGATAGGACATGAAAATAAGAATGCAAAAAATAAAAAAGCCTGGTTTAATGAAGAAATTAAAATAATACTAAATGAAAAGAGAAACGCAAGATTAACATATTTAAGAACAAATAAAAAAGAGGACAAGGAGAAGTATGAGAAAAAAAGAAAGGAATGTAATAAAATTATTAGGAAAAACAAAAGAATATCAATAGAAAATACAATAAAAAATATTGAGAATGAAAGACCAAACAGAAACACAAAAAGATTTTACAAGGAAATAAAAGAACAAACTAAAATATATAAGACCAAGACAAATGGGATAAGGGATAAAAATGGGCAACTAGCAGAATCTGAAGAACAATACAAAAAGGTATGGACAGATTATTTTAAGGAACTACTCACAGAAGAGGAACAGGAAATAAAAAGTGAATTACCAGAAGAAAACGAAAAACACATAGCAGAACTAACTCTAGAGGAAGTAAAAGAAATTATAAAAAATAGTCGCAACGGTAAAACACCTGGAAGCGACAATATTAATATGGAATTATTAAAGTACGGAGGCGAAGCAATACAGAATCACATTCATTAACTAATAGTAAAAATATGGAGGGAGGAAGAAATGCCGAAAGAATGGGAAACAGGACAAGTTGTAACAATACATAAGAAAGAAAGCCAACAAATATGCGAAAACTACAGAGGAATCACGTTACTGAACACTACCTATAAAATAATGTCAACAATAATACAAAGAAGAATAACAAATGAATCAGCAAGAATTATCGAAAATTATCAATGTGGTTTTATGAAAGGAAAATCTACCACGGACGCAATACATATTATTAAACAGATAATGGAAAAAACACTTGAGTACAACATAAACACCGAGATTCTGTTCATTGACTTCAGACAAGCCTTTGACTCAATTAAAAGACAGCTACTAATGAAAGCTTTAAAAAAACTACAAATACCAAACAAATTAAGAAGATTGATAGCAATGACTATGAAAACATCAAAAATACGAATTAAAACACAAAAAGGAGAAACGGAAGATATATTAACAAATAAAGGTGTAAAACAAGGTGATGCCCTATCTGCCACATTATTTAATTTAGCACTGGAATATACAATGAGAAAAGTAAAGAAAGGAACCCTCAGAACAGGGGGAAGTCAAATAATAGCATATGTAGACGACATAGTAATAATAACGAAAAACAGAAATATAATGAGAAAAATGCTAGAGGAGATAGTAAAAGAAGGAAAGAAAATAGGACTAGAAATCAACCAAAAAAAGACTAAAATAATGGTAATGGGAAAAGAAGTGCAAGAAAAGACTATTAAAATAGGAGAAGCAGAGTTTGAACAAGTAAACAAATTCAAATACTTAGGTGTAATGTTAACAAATAGAGGCGAAAGAGATGAAGAAATAAAAGAAAAAATAGCTGCTACAAATAGAGCTTTCCAAGCCAATAAAAAATTACTACGAAACGGAATTTTAAGCAAGACAACAAAAATGAGAGTATATAGAACAATAATAATACCAATAGCATTATACGCAGCCGAAACAATGACATTTACAAAGAAGGACGAAGAAAAATTAAGAATAATAGAAAGGAGAAGAAGAACGATACTGGGACCTAAGAAGATATCTGATAATGAATACAGAGTAATGAACCATGAGATTGACAAAGAATTAAAAGGAGAAGATATAATAAAAATAATCAAGAAACAAAGAGTAAAATGGCTAGGACACGTGAGCAGAGCTGACGAAAAAGAACCATTAAAAGTAATCATGCAATGGAGCCCTGGAAGTAAGAAAAGAAGAGGAAGACCCAGATCAACATGGCTAGCAGAAGTAGAAGAAGATTTAAGAAGAGCGGGAATTAACAACTGGAAAAATAAAACAAGAGATAGGAAGAAATGGAACATCATAGCGAAGAATATTTAATAAATAACTGAAACGGAGTCCGATCCCCTCCAAAAAAGGATCTAGAAAGCTTAAGTAAAAGCGGTGCAACTCCACAACGGAGTGTTAAACCACTATATATATATATATATATATATATATATATATATATATATATATATATATATGTTTTTTTAAGTGTTGCCTGAAATTTAAGCCTTCATCGAGTAGAATCGATGTATTAGAACTATAATTACAAACTACAAGCTTGGTAGACTTTTCAGCATTTATCTTAAGACCATTATTCCTGGCGCAAGTAGAGACATTCGGTACTCAAAACTTCATTAAGTAGAGCTTTTTATAGATTGTTCATTTTGTTTTGTTAAAAAAATATGTGTGTCGTCTTCAAATGAGTGCATCGACCAGTATACAACCGTTGTAGGCATGTCAGCTATAAAAATCAATATAGACTGCAACCCAGACGATGTTAATTTTTCCATATTTATTAAAAATATGTACAGAAATATTGAGATCAGTTAAATAGCTACTACACCAATCACGTGCCTTACGACAGAAATTAGAGTATTCCAATTTTGCAAGACGCATATTAAAATTAATCATACCGTAGACCTTTGATAAGTCAATTTGAATTAAGGTAGAAATTTTGGAATCATCAAAAACAAGATCGTCGATAAAATTTAAATGTGCGGTATTGGTTTTGTGTCCCTTACGGAATCCCAACTAACAAGAAGGCAACGTATTGTTATCATAAAAGTTTCAGGAATGTTAAATTTTAGAAAAAGTTTGATTATTGCAGATATCCAGCATTCATGAAAGATGCCTTCCAACAACAACTTGTTTGTAATGTGCGTTAAGTATAATAGTACATGATTTAATATTATTATTATTAGTTTTAGTGAGATTCCATCTGAGCCAATTACATTTAATTTAATAATAAATAATTATGATTTAACCTTGAGTTCTGACACACAGGTAAATTTTAAAAATTGATTTATGTTTCCAGAATATTTGTTATTTTAAAAAACAGTAAAAAAAAAATAGTGACATTAATTAGATGATTCATTTTATACATAATTACATTAGACATATGAATCACGCAATTCTTCTGGTAAACAATGAATATTATGATTGTTAACTGTTTTTCACAGAATTTCCCAGTAATTTTGAATTATTGCAGTTGCAGCTAACATAGTGATTTGTATAAGCTGTTTTTCACGTCTAATTGCAGAAGTAGGTAAGTTTGTCAATTGTTTACAAAAAATTAATTTAGTGTCAGTCTTATGCTGTTTATAACTACGTAGAGCACTGCCTTTTTGCATAATTCGTATGACTGGAGTGATCCAAGATGTATGTTTTATGGTTTTAATTGGAGCATTTTTATTATATAGAATTTTTTTAATAGGGAAGCGGTTTCCAAATAAATATACAAAATTTAATTTGGATGACATATTCTCAACACATTTTTTTGTTTTTTGCTATACTAATACTATATAATGTATTCGTTTCATTTTCACAAGTTCTGAAACTGAAATTTTTCTTAAATAAATGTTTGATATAATAATTACAGTTTCATTATTATTGTCCATTATAGAAGGGCTTAAAATTAAGAATTTCAAAATAAAACAAAAATTAAATAAAAAAATTAATGTTTAGAATGTATTGATAAAGTTGTTAACTTTATAGAATAAATCCCAATTTAATAAACCAACACGATTTTAGTTGTCTCCGCATCTCCGCTGCATTTAAGGTTGCTAAGGAGCAAAGCGCATACTGTTTTCTGTGGCCGTCAGTTGCTACCGCGGATGTGTTTTATATTCGACTACCTGGCCGTATCTCTAATGAATACTCACGTATTAAGGCGAAATGATACCCTAGCGCAGGAAATTCAATACCAGTATTTCAATTTTTTTATTTTTAATTAAAAGTTGTCGTGAAACAAGTTTTTCTTGCATTTGTAAATAAGTAGACATCAATTTGGTATTGAAATAGAGTTATTTAATTGATATTATTTTTTATTTATACACCCAAAACATTTTTTTAAATATAATATCTCCAATCGAAGGCCTAATAATTTGTTGAAAATTTCAGGATATATTTCAAATAGGATACTGTATCATATATATAAAAATGAAAAATAACGAACTTCTCAAAAGTCAGAAAAAAAATAAAACATATGAAAAACGAAGGATCTTCATATGTTTTGTTTTTTTTCAGTACTAGACCTAATACCTGGTTTAAACTTATGTATGTTCTAAAGAATATTATTATATATGTCATATAAAAAATTACGCAAATTTAACTTCTAGATTCCACGTAAAAGAAGAAAACAGTTTTTTTTTATTTTATTTTTCAATAATGTGAATATTTACGATGGAAATGTCATCTTCACTATGTACTGTATATTTTTATACATTGCAGGCAGCAAGTGGTGGGGTTGAAAACTACGCGGCTAGGAGGTGGAACTGCTTCAAGGTCAAATTTTCGTATAACAAAAATACTCGGGAGTGCAATTGCTGTATATGCTTCATACTGTGTTATGGTTATATAATATGTGGTTTCTTGTATGTATATTTCATTTCTATGGTACTTTGTTACATATTGTTTACATATTATTATTGTTACTATTAATATTATATATTATAGTCAGTTATCCTTCTACCTTCAGTAGGATCAATAATATTATTATTATTTACGGTTTTCTTTATTGTGTTTCTGTAGCTCCTATTTACTCAGTATATTATTATTATTTTTTATTATTATTATTGCATTATTTTCTTGCAAAAATGGCAAGTAAACAGCCAGAATTATTTTGTCGCAAAAAACCTAATAAAAGAAGTATACATACATAATATATACATTTATCTGAAATGTGCTGCATCAATTTATACTGATGTAAGTCAGTGTATAGTATATGTTAGGTTTATAAAAATTTGCATTAAAAATTTGAGTTTTTCTGTTCGGAATGATGACCTGTCAATTTAATTCTCTGACAACGCCGAATTACAAAAACAAATTATATTGCAATATAGCCCTGTTTTTTTATTTTCTAAAACGCAAAAATCAGATAATCCCAGATTATATGACAAAAAATGATCCGAGATTATAAAATCCAAGAGGTGCTGTGAAGGGGGTGCAGCCATATTGGCACAATTAAAAAACTATCCTATTATTTACTATTACCGCAAAAATAAATTTATTACTTTTGCCGTTTTAAAAAAAAAATGTGGCTGTGCCAGCTTCTCAGTGAAGCTAGCACACCACCAAAAAAAAGAGTAATTTTTATGTTAATATTTAGTAATAATTAATTACCACATGCATAAATTAATTACCATTATCATTAAATAAAAAACGCAACTTTTCCATATTTCCAAATAAAGCTTGCGCACAAACGCGAAAGTTATTTTATATATATATAAATAACAGGATAGTTTTTTTTAATTCTGCCAATATGGTTGTGCCACGTTCAGACCTTCACAGTACCAATCCAAGATTATATACTAGATATTTATTTATATGCAATGAGAATATATATATATATATATATATATATATATATATATATATATATATATATATACAGGGTGTCGCTTTTTCGAGGCTAAGCATTAGGATCTCGAGAACCGTAAGAGATACGAAGTCGGTTAAATTGGGGCAAAGTTGTGGCATTAGTTGGCCATTTTAATGATGTATTTGTTTTTTCGAAAAAATGTGTAGGTCACTAGATATGAGCAAAAAAGCGATTTTGCTCGATTTACGTTTTGACTTATATCTGCTTTGTATCAATTCACACAAATTTTTAATTGGCACGTTCTACAGGCACTTTTTTACGAAGAATTGTCAGTGGTGCTCAAAATTTTTGTAGCTCTTACACTTTTCGAGAAATTCGTACTAACTTTCAATTTTCATATGAGACTCAAAGTAGTCTTAAATACTATTAAATAGAGATTTTTTTTCTTTTTCCAACGATATAAAACACATCTACATTTAAATAAAAATTAACAAAGATATTGCAAAATTACTGGATTTATTCATTACCATTAAGAGTGCTTTGGAAACAAAATCAAGAATCTTTTGTTTCAAACAAAGTTTTGACAATTCATTTCAGTTATTGATTGTTAATTGTGATTGTTTGTGAGGAAATGCAATATTCAAGGCAAAACTATGCCTGCTGGCATAAATGAGCTCCATGGTAATATTGTCAACACACTTACAAGTAAAATAAGAAGAAGGGATATCACACGAGCAATTCATAATTTAAGAAAACGCATAGAGCTTTGTTTGGAGGTTGAAGGTCAAACATTTGAACATCTACTGTGATACAATTTGTTTATTTGATAAATAAAACCAGTAATTTTGAAATATCTTTGTTAATTTTTAATTAAATGTAGATGTGTTTTATATCATTGGAAAGAGAAAAAAAATCTCTATTTAATAGTATTTAAGACTACTTTGAGTCCCATATGAAAATTGAAAGTTAGTATGAATTTCTCGAAAAGTGTAAGAGCTACAAAATTTTTGAGCACCACTGACAATTCTTCGTAAAAAAGTGCCTGTAGAACGTGACAATTAAAAATTTGTATGAATTGATACAAAGCAGATATAAGTCAAAACGTAAATCGAGCAAAATCGCTTTTTTGCTCATATCTAGTGACCTACGCATTTTTTCGAAAAAACAAATACATCATTACAATGGCCAACTAATGCCACAACTTTGCCCCAATTTAACCGACTTCGTATCTCTTACGGTTCTCGAGATCCCAATGCTTAGCCTCGAAAAATGGACACCCTGTATATATATATATATATATATATATAATTTTTTATTATTATTATAAACCGGTGTAAAATATTTAATTCGCTTTTATAAAACCGGGCATAAGTGTAATTACATATTTGTTTACATAATTGTAAAGCAATTCATTGAAAATATTTTCAAAATAAGTCAAATGTAAATGACGTGGACGACCTCATTATTTTTAAACATACAAGACAAATAAAAAAATAAAAAAATAAAATTTATATATCGTAGTGTTTGAAATGTTATCGAGGAAAGTTGCATGTAAGGATATTATCTTCGCTACAGGATTTAATAAAACGTTTTAGGTGACATCTAATGAGCTAGAAACAAAATTCTTTGAGGTATCATTTAACCTTAAGAAAGCGTTCAGTGTATTTCATGTATAAAATCTAAAATAAACATATTGTTAATGAAATACAAGCAATGGCTTTAAAAATTAATTAATTTTAGATTAATGAAAGGTCATGTAGAATAATATTTTCAATAAAAATTTATATGACGCTTTATTGGTAAAATATATTTTCTTTGTAAAATACAAGGGGTTCGCCGCATCCATGGAATGCACGACACTGTAGTTCTATGATTGAATCGTTTAGAAAACATAATTTATCATTAATATTTTGTAACAGGTGGTATATGTAATTTATCATGGCAGTTTTCTACGAATTATTTTTTATTGTTGCTTCTATTTGCAGGACTCTCGATAGACATGGTATTACGGACAATTCTTCCTTAAAAAAAATTTCACTATATTTTCTAGATCTTGTTCTACATGTTCCAGGTTAATTATTTTATTACAGTATTTTTTTCTGTTCTTTTTGTTTTTATTTTCTATTTGCTCTTCGAGTTTAGCTATTTTTTGTTGTATCTCTGTTTTTTCTTTTTTCCATTTTTCCTTTTTTTCTTTGAGCTCTAGTTGAAGTTTTGTTATCAGCTTACAGTTTTTGTCAATATTTTTTGTTAGTTCTTCTTTGTTTGTTTTCATTTTCGTTTTTATATCTGTAAAGAATTTTTCCTTCAGTTTTTGTAATTGATCTAAACAGGACCGGACCAACGGCAAATTGTGCGGGGCTCTCCTGCAAGGATGGTTACCTATCAGCCGAATAGTCACCAAAGATGCCAAACCTGACGACATTATCGACTAGTTAAAAACACAAGGTTTGAAAGAACCTTTTAAGTGCGATAAAATTGATCATGTAGTTGATTTTTCATCATTCAAATTAGGAATTAATTTACTATATCCATAAGTGACTACAAATATGATCTTGTTGCACTTTCAGAAAAGTGGCTTTAAAATGACATAATTAATTCTGAATTTATTCTTCCTAATACCTGTACTGTTCATAGGCGTGACCATAACTTTGATAGTATTAAATTGTCACGAGGAGGCGTAATTTTGTTAGCAACTAAAAATTTTTTAAATGTCGAATTATTAGATGTCGATCAGATAAATAATATGTTGCCATTATTCGATATACTAGCTTGTAAATGTTCAATTCTTTCTTTCACCCTAGTTGTTTTTGTTATATACATTCCAACTACTCCAACCATTCAGGATTTAAATTGTCTTCTTAGTTACTTAGAAAATAACTTGTTATATACCAAAAATATTGCTATATTTGGAGATTTTAATATTCCAACTTTCGCTAATAATGATCCAAACGAAATGTTATTTAATAATCTGCTTAATTTAACATTAATCCTTGATGTTAAACAATGTAACAATATTGTAAATGAAAATGGCCGACTGCTTGATTAGTTGTTCGTGAATCTTCACCTTCAGTTAAATAGGATAAACATCATACAGCCTTATTAATTAAAATAAACTTCTCTGAACAGTTTATGTCTCGGGAGAATTTTCAAAAATATATTACTTCCAAACAGTATAATTTTAGAAATCGAATTTTCCAGCCTTATACCTTGAGCTTGGCAACATTTGTTGGAATGATTTAAGATCCTGTACTGAAATTAATGTTATGTGTACTAAGTTTTATAAAATCCTTTACTGAATTCTGGATAAACATGTGCCTTTGCGATTAACAAAATGTAACTCATATCCCCCTTGGGTTACATTAGAAATTATTCGTAATTTAAAATTAAAACATAAATATTTTGTTATATACAAAAACTTCAATAGAGCGTACGATTACAATAAATTTTCAAAGTTGAGATCCTTAATTAAAAACCAAATAAATATTGCTCATAGCGAATATCTCAAAGAATCTTTTATTGTGGATCCCAAATCATTTGGGCCTTTATTCAAACAAAAAGAAAGAAATGTAGAATTCCAGGCATTATGAATTTTGACGACGGAGTTCACGAAACCCCAAAAGATATTCTGAATTCATTTAAAAAATATTTTAGTAGTGTATATGTAAATACAAGTGATACTTTGTGTGCCTCGCATGCAATTGTCCGACTCGCTTCGCTCGTCGTGTAAACTCCCATGCTAGCCACACAAAGTATCACTTTTACTCTTAATAACACAATATACTATTACAACAATATTGCCAAAACTTATTTAATGTTCAGGTCGCCCATTTTCACTTGTGATAATTACAATCAAATATGTACGTCATGTGATAAATTTTGTTGTACACTCAATACATTACGAACAACTGGAATTTCTTCTTTTGAAATTAATTGTTAATCTTTATTGTGATTAACTTATTATTGGTATGTATTTATTTCTGTTATTTACATTGTAAATGGATATTTTCTGTTGGTAATAAATTATTTTTATTATAATTATTATTATTATCTCGTCTGTTATGCCTTACTGGATGTGGCACTCTGCAGAAATAAACATTACATTCTAATATGGAAGATAATGCCGAGTAATAATATTTAAGAGTAGCAATAAACTGTATTTAACGAGTACTCAATAAAAGCTGCTAAAGATTTTTTTTTAATTTATTGTGCATATACGACATGTTCAAATGAAAATTATTAAGTAAATATGGTTTTGTTACAGTTAATAATACTGTTTAATGGAGTAGTTGAAATAGCGTAGTACTTGCAGGTTTTGAATAATATAAATTAATTAAATCACCCCCATGCCCTGAATTTTTTTTCCGTAGTTTATTGTTAAGGAAGGTTTTATTACTGTAAATATTACTGGATAATAGGATAGCTAAAGTATCATACTATTAATTTTTGAAATATATGTATATACTGATTTATGTCACTGGCATCCCATGAAATTTTTAATAAATTTTATAGTTTATGCTTAAAGGAGGTACAGTGAAGTAGCCTAGTAAATATGGTTTTGTTACAGTTAATATTACTGGCTAATGAGATAGTGAAAGTACCGTACTTGCATATTTTGAACTATATATTGATTTGAGTCACTCTTATTCTCTAAAATTTTTAATAATTATTATAGTTTTTTGTTAAGGAAAGTACAGTGAACCACCCTAGACAATATCGTTTTGTTACTGGTTAATAGGTTATTTAAAGTTTTGTTACAGTTAATATTACTGGCTAATGGTATAGTGAATGTACCGTAATTTCATATTGATTTAAATCACTCTTATCCCCTAAAATTTTTAATAATTTTTATAGTTTATCGTTAATTTAGGTACAGTGAACCACCTAGAAAATATCGTTTTGTTACTGTTAATATTACTGGTTAATAGGTTCGTTAAAGTAGCGTACTATTATATTTTTAATTATATACATTGAGTCAAGTCACCTTCATCCCCTAAAATTTCATCATTTTCATGGTTTTTTTTTCTTAAGGGAGGTTCAGTGAACTACCTTAGAAAATATGGTTTTGTTGTAGTTATTATTACCGGTTAGAAGGGCAATTAATCAACTTGATCTGATTTATAATAATGTAATTTGTTTTAAGTATCAGTTTTTTTTATTTTGTTAAGGAAAGAATACTGTATAAGCCCTGACATTATTGTCTCATGAAATAATTAATAAAAAATTATTTAAATAATTTTCATTGTGTTTTCTAGTGTAGCTATACTAATCGACGATATTTATTAAAAAATGTAGGCAAAAGAACATAAATAAGAAAACACGTACCAATAAACAAATACTTATTTAAAAAATATTAAATGAAAACTATGAGTACCAATGTTTATTGACCCTTGAAAATAATGGTTTTAGTTAAAAATTGTCGAACATTAACGCCCTAAATATCGACAGAAACACAAATATGATGAATCCTTATTGTAAAATATGTTTTTATAAATATTTTAATTAATTCAGAAAAATTAGATTCTGCTCCGAATTCAGTACTGGAAAATAAATGCTCATTGTCTTCAAATATATGTGCAGATTACTACATTATTTCAATTTGAATTCTTAAAAACCAATTTTTGTCCTTTGTTAACTAATTATTATATTTACTTCTAAGAATTTGTTCTGTTTTTTAGCAAATTGCTACAACGACATTGGAAAGATTAATTAGTCCATCTTTATTGTCTTTTACTTTTGATCAAACCTGTTTTGTTGTTTTTTGTAAAAATTTTCCAAATTAGTAATACATAGTAAACAATTTAATTTTCCTTTATTTTTAATGTTGTATACTACATTTCCAGCAACATATATAACAATATGTTCCACAATTGTACTTAGGTAGATTTGGTAAAGAAGATATATGAGTAACATCTTAAGATGGCGAGTTACATTTAGTATCATTACTAGCAAATTCTCGGCTACGCCGAGCATTCCCTAGAGCTCCGCTGTCAGTGCAAAAAACTAATGCCGATCGACATAAAACAATTATTTTATATTTGCACGTCAGGCCTCACCAAGACCTTTCATCAGATTGCAAACACGATATACTTCCAATAAATTTTTGCGAAAAACAAAAGCCGGTCAGCATGAAACATTTTTGTCATTTATGTACTCCAACCGTAGCCGAGACCTTTCATTTGATACCAAACACGACATACTTCTGACAACTTTCTACATATAACAAAAGTCGATCGACATGAAACATTTTTATCATATCTGCACGCTAGCCCACACCGAGACATTTTATTTGATACCAAATACTCTATACTGCTGACAACCTTTTGCAAAAAACAAAAGCCAAACGACATTGACAATTTTTGTTAATTCTGCACACCAGCCCTCATTGAAACCTTTCATTTGATACCAAACACCACACACTTCTGACAACTTTTTGCAAAAAACAAAAATCGATCGACATAGCACATTTTTGACAATTCTTTACGCTAGCTCTCTCCGAGACCTTTCATTTGATACCAAACACGACATACTTCTGACAACTTTTTGCATAAAACAAAAGCCGATCGACATGGAACATTTTTGTCAATTCTGCACGCTAGCCCTCAAGGAGACCTTTCATTTGAGATCAAACTCGTCATACCTTTGAGATTTTTTTGCAAAAAACAAAAGCCGATTAACATTGACCTTTTTTGTTAATTTTACACGCCAGCCCTTATCTAACCTTTTCATTTGATACCAAACACCACATACTTCTCACAACTTTTTCCAAAAAACAAAAGCCGTTTGATATAGAACATTTTTGTTTATTTTGTACCCTAGCCCTCATCGTGACCTTGCCTAATATATCATTCACTGTCTTAAGTAACGTTCATTTGGGAATATTTGTTCTTTGTTTAGTTACTTTATTAAACATTTGGCTATATTGACTTATGTAATTCGAAAATACCCAAACACGACATTTTTCTGTCAACATTTTGCAAAAAACAAATTCTAATCTACGTAGAACATTTTTGTCATTCGTGCACATCAGTCCGTATTGTGTCGTTTCCTTAAAACCCAAGGACGACCTACTTGTAACAACTTTTTACGAAAAACAAATTCAGATCGACATGACACATTTTTTTTGTCATTTTAAAACTAGCCCTTATGGTTTCCTTTCTTTTGATAACAAACATAGCAAAGTATTCAATTTATTTTATTTAGGAATATTTGATATTTATTTAGTTACTTTATAATTTGGCAACACTGTTTGTTTTTAAAAATAGTAGTTAATTTTTAAATTTATAAATTAATATTGTTAACCCTAATACAACTGCTACCGTCTTCAGTAAAGTTAGTTTAGGAATATTTGGTTTTAACTTAGTTACATCATCACACATTTGGCAACATTGACTTTTGACATTGGAAACGTCAAAATTTATATTAATTAAATACGCTTTTTAAACTTAAATTAGTTGTAACACCTTTGCTCAAGTCTATTATTCATGAAATTCTTTTTAAATCTTTGATATCAATGTTCTATTAAAAGATATACTCATTTAAAGTTCGTAGACAGATTGTCAAAAGTGACGGATGACGGCGTGATTCTTCTTAAAGTTAGACATGGCCTCTGGGATCCATTGTTTCAAAGTACTAATTATGCACAGTTTTTATTTTTTTACATGAAAACCACTCACAGTAAAAATATGAGACCCCAAAAGGATCGTAATTCACATTATTCCCTACAATCTAAAAAAAAAAATTACATCAATCTCTTGTATGGTTCAGGCTGTAGCTACTTATAAAAATTAATCGTTTGTCGTGATGAATCTATAGAGAGTGAGATATATTAAAAATAGTGAATCTAATCGTTTAGTATAGGAGACTAGCGAAGGCTCAGCTACGCTGATCTTCCCTAGAGCTCCGCTGTCAGTACAAAAAACAAATGCCAATCGACATGAAACATTTTTTTCATATCTGCTCGTTAGCCCTTACTGAGACCTTTCATTAGATTCCAAACACGATATATTTCCATGAACTTTTTGCAAAAAACAAATGCCGGTCCACATGAAACATTTTTGTAATTTATGCACAGCAGCCTTAACCGAGACCTTTCATTTGATACCAAACACGACATACTTCTGACAATTTTTTGCATAAAACAAAAGTCGATCGACATGGATCATTTTTGTCATTTCTGCATGCTAGCCCACAACGAGACGTTTCATTTGATACCAAACATGACGTATTTCTAACAATTTTTGGAAAAAACAAAAGTCGGTCGACGTAAAATATATTTGTCATTTATGCAAGCCAGAAAACATTTACATAGAAAACATCCATTTTTAAAATAATTTTAGACTTTAACAATAATTAATAATTAATATCAATTATAACATTTACTAGAATGATATAATAACAATAATAAACTCTTAGATAAATATTTTTTTTATTTCCGTAACTGTCTGATGTTTAGAGAAAGAGTTACATTTTATATTTAATATATTTCATACAATAGACGTGCAGTACAATCGGTTATGATTTTATCTGATGTAGAATTGAAATTTGAACAACTTTGTACTTTTGTAGTTTTGCTCTAAATATATCAGGAGAGAGTATTTAAAATTTTTTGAAATCCCATTTTACAATGTTCCTTGTTTTATTGCACAGCTGTATACCGGGTGTAGATTTCAGTGTTATTTTTTCATACTTCTTTATCTCTTTACCTATTCATTTTAGCGCTAAAAATGTAGGAAAATAATTTGTTCAAAAATTCAGTATGCATCCTATAAAGTCAACTTGCTGTCATAATTATTCATATTTAATGATATATTAATTAAATAAAATTTAAGGTGTTTTAGAAAATGAATTAAGATTGCCTTGATAAATGAAACAAATTTTTGAATAAATTATCTATTAACACTGTCCGCTCATCGATAATTTATTATTTTATTTAAAATTATTGTATTCTTGTATTAAAAATAACTATAACTTTGTTTATAAATTTAATTACTATACAATAATATTTTTAAATTATTAAATCTATATTTTTAAATAATATATCCACATAATTTTTATAGGTTTAACAATACCGTTTAAACCAGTCTTTGTAAAATTTGTTTCTGTGTACATCAGAAAAAATCAATATTTTAATAGTTAAAAAAAATCACATAAATGGTACTAATTATGAATTTCATTGCATCTGCTAAGGAAGGAATCGATATAATTATTCAACAATTAAATATTTTTATATTTATTATTTGGCGCTAGTGTTGTTTTACTTATTTCCAAATCACCAGTATGATGTGAAAAGAAAAAAATCATTTACAGCTGACTTCTTATTTTGTAAATCCAGAATGAATTTGTTTTGACAGGAATAAGGACATTTTATTTCCAAAAGTTCAAATCCGTTTTCGGTTTGCAAGCCTTAACGCATAGCTTGATTACAATAAAAATTGTAGACATTGATTCCTATCAACAACATTTTCATTATAATAATCAGTGTCATATTTTCTCTGTACCAATCTATTTCTATTGGTACATATGTACATCTACAATGAAAGAGTTCATTGTAGAATACGTAGTATTATTGCGAATATGTCTATCGTATGAAATTTTTATTACAGTTTTTATTTCTTGGCTTCTACTTTCTACTCATTCTTTCTTTACACTTTCAGCCCTATTTAATGTGTTTTCAATTTAGCTATAAGTACAATACTTTATGCACTCGTTTCAGGCAAAATTTCTTAGCTTATGTAGAATGGTTTTATTGAAACTTTGTGATATTTTTGTAACTGAGCTTGTAAAGGCTTGTTCCAAATGATAGACTGATCAGTTTTGGAATGTATTTTAGAATTCTGATTTAAATGTGTCTTCACTACACAGTTATAATTCAAGGTAAAATTATAGAAATAACACATATGTAAACAAATACTTTGTTTCTTGCAGTAGTTTCATTTGTACAACTTCTTTACATTTCTTAATAAAATGAAGTCTCTTTATGATAATACAGCAAAAAGAATATCTAGTCTTATTGAATTTAAATGCATAATAAAGTCTAATACTCATATTTTCAGAAATGTCAAAATGACAAGTAATTTGACAACTTTATTTTGGATGCGTTCAAACATGTGTTATACGAGTACATTCGGATTACTGAATGTGACCATTAATTGTAAATTTTAAAATTCAAAGAAACTTGTTAATACATTTAATTAGAACACAATATTTTTTTTCATAAAATATTATAAATATACTATAACAATTAACAATGGGCCTTTAGGGTCCCGAAAATTTACAAATAGAGCAGCTATCAAAGCCGGCCGTTGTCTTTTAAATTTTCGTGAATCTAAAGGCTCACTGTTAAATGTTAAATATTTTTAGTTTCTAAATAAATCACTTTGAAATATATCTTATCATTTTAATAGGTACACTTCGTTTATGGAAATGAATTTTGGATGTCAGATTGACAAATTTGAATTGAATAAAATAAGTAAAATATATGAAATAATAATGTTCATAAAGTAATTTTTATTTACTAACCAATGAATATAAAAGTATAATAATATATATTAAAATGACATATCTCTATAACTACAGAATAATAACTATTTTAAGCATAATTTAATTAAAAAAAAGTAGGGCTGAGGTGGTCTCGAACCAGGTATTGTAGATTATTTATGTTATGAATCAGCCCTCGTATCCACTCGGCTATGGAGCATTTTGTTTTTGACGTTTCTTATTCGAAAATATGAGTGATAACCTTCAAAATACAATTTATTTTATCAAATATTTCAGTTAGAAAAGGCCTTATTACACAACATTTGGTTTTATTAGATGCAAAATTAAGTAATCTAACTAACAATACCATATACAACCGATTTTATTTAGCGGGACAGATGGAAACAGCAAAAAACTGTTTTCCCATGTTATTTCCCTATGTCAAGGTTTTCAGTATTCACCCTGTATATTACTAATTTAGATAGTAATTGTATTAATCTATTTACAGGTTCTTTTATTGAATTTTGTGACTAAATTGGTAAATAACGTTAGTGAAAAACTACAATACAGTATTAAGGTGGATTTATGCAGTCGACTTTTTATTTTACTTTTTCTTTTTATTTTACTTTATAAAAGTTAAAGGTGTGTGAATATGTGTACAGCTTTATGTGCACACTTTTAATTTTACTTCAAGACCTTAAGTTGTCCAACTTTCAACTTATGACTTAAAGTAAAATAAATTTTAAAAAAGTTGTAAAATGACATGGAATTTTTCTGTGCCTATTCGTGGGGCTGACAATACCGCCTATTTAGTTTCAAAATTACAGCTGAACCTGCGAAGTCCTGCAGGAGATGCACAAATTATTACATTCTTGTCCATTTTGACAGATGACAGGTTATATTTATTTGTTTATTCATTTATTTATAAAGTACCAAAATTAAAGTAAAAGTTAAAAGAAAAAGTAAAATAAAAAGTCGACTGCATAAATCCACCTTTAGAACTTAGAAGAATAAATAATTAAGAACTACAGAAGAAAATATTATTTAACTTGTTATGTAAATATATAATTTAACTTATTAATACAAATATTCTAATTAATATTAAACATAAAGCTATCTTAAATAAAGTAACTTATAAATAAAAACTAACCTACATAATTTTAATGTTTTTTCATTTCCACGAACATAGCCCACCATTGTTTCATTTTCTGTAAGAAATTTTTATGAGTTATATTTATAAAAAAAATATGTATATATGTTTATTTTTTACTTGGTAATTTCTCAAGTTTCCCAGTTGATTGCGACCGCGGTGGTGTCCCCGTTGGTTACCGCGGTTGTTACCGCGGTAGTAACCGCGATAGTAACCGCGATAGTAACCGCGATAGTAACCACGGTTGTTGCCGCGACCGGTTCCCTGGAAGCTGCTGGAGATATTTTCGCGACTCCGTGCGTGGTTCTCGTCGCGTGCCTGTCCTGGAGTCTCGCCTCGGACCTGGCCTGACGACTCACCGCGGCCGTGTCCTGAGGACTCGTCCCGGGCTTGGCCAGAGGACTCGCCGCGATCTTCTCCAGACTTTTTAATATCTTTGATGTTCTGTCGCATGGCCCGCATGGACTCCATCATAGTTCCCACAGCAGCTTCCAGGTCGTCAACCCTGGCTCGAGTAGTATCTTTATGAAGAAAATATAAATTTAGTAAGATATATAATTTAAATTATATAATTATTGTTTTATAATAGTTACTTACTGTATTCCACCTCTTCAGACATGTTTGTAACATTAACTTCCTCTTGATCCATTTTATTGTTTACTTTATTTTGTTTGTATCCAAGGATAAAACATTAAGCATTTATTTATTATTTGTTCAATTCCATGGCTGTCAATATTTTTAATGTAGTTCTCAACATTTTATATTCAATTTCTCGCGTTACAAAGCACGTAAAAATAATTATATTTATTGATTTATCTGCAGAATTTTATGCCCTAAAACTTTCATTAGACGCGTTTTTGCTTAAAATAATTAGGCGAGCAGCGAATTGCAAAAAAAATATTTCTCATGGTATTCTCTGAATATTTTAAATTGTATTTTCAGTAAATAAATATTTTATAAACTTTATTAACTACTTATTACATTAGTTTCTTCTGGCATGTCTGTATGATATTATGTAACTGCACTATTTTTCGGTAATGTTCATCTAATGCTATGTTTATTTTTAACCATTTCTCATATTTCGTTAATGTTTGTGTGTTAAGTTATATGTATTCTTAAGTTATCGTTATAAAAATATGTTTGAAATTTTAGAACTACTGTACTTGTGAAGGAAATGTTTATTATGAAATACATACTCCAAGTTAATTTAAAATAAATTATTACTTTTATATGCACTGAACAATAAATTGAAATCAAAATAATGTATGGAAATGTTTATTTCATGAAGTTAATTTATTTTTATTCAAATAAAATTTGACAACTAAAGTAATACCTAAAAATTATTGACAAATAAAGAGTATTCAGATAGAAAGATACATTTATATATTAAGTTAAAAGTAATATTTTTTATTAACATTTTCATTTAAAATCAGTTTTCTTTCACAAACGTTTAATTATAACTTCGATGCATCACTTGAAACTTACCTATTTGTATTTTTCCAGGCTTGTCTGTATGATATTTAGTTACTCCACACTCCACTGTTTTTTGAAAATGTCCTTTCAATGTTATTTATAATTTTTTTGTGTTGTTATTTATTGTTCATTTTTTGATATTATAGGTCTTAACAGTTTCTCATTTTTATTTTTTATTAATGTTTGTGAGTAAAGTGTTATGTATTTCAAAATTACATTTATAAAAATGTTTTAAATTTTAAAATTGTATTGGTAAAGGAAATTTATGTTTATAAAGAAATAGATGTATTTGCAAGTTTAAATAAAGTATATTTAAAATAATGTTTTACATGTAAATACATTGAATAGTACTAATTTTTATTTTTCATTAATGTTTGTGAGTAAAGTGTTATGTTTATAAAGAAATTTAAATTTTATATTTAATACATCCCATACAACAGACGTGCGGTTCTATCGGTTATGATTTTATCTGATGTAGAATTGAAATTTTAACAACTTTGTACTTTTGTAGTTTTGCTCTAAATATATCAGGAAAGAGAGTATTCGCAATTTTTTGAAATCCTGTGTTAAAGTCCTTGTTTTATTGCCCAGCTGTATACAGAATGTAGATTTCAATGTTATTTTTTTCATACTTCTGTAACTCTTTACCTATTCATTTTAGCGCTAAAAGCGTAGGAATATAAGTTGTTCAAAAATTAAAAAGGCATCCTATAAAGTAAATTTACTTTCATTATTATTCATATTTAACAATATATTAATTAAATAAAATTTAAGGTTTTTTAGAAAATGAATCAAGATTGCCTTGATAAATGAAACAAATTTTTGAATAAATTTTCTATTAACACTTTCTGCTCATCGATAAATTATTATTTTATTTAAAATTACTGTATTCTTGTATTAAAAATAACTATAACTTTATTTATTAAGTTAAATACTATAGAATAATATTTTTGAATTAATAAATCTATATTTAAAAATAATATATACATATAATTTTTATAGGTTTAACAATACCGTTTACACCAGTCTTTGTAAAAAAATTTTGTGTGTATATCAGAAAAAAAACAATATTTTTAATAGTTTAAAAAAATCACATAGATGGCACTAATTATAAAATTTATTGCATCTGCTAAGGAAGGAATCGATATAATTACTTGACAATTAAATATTTTTATATTTAATTATGTATATATTTTAAAATAATATTTTTAGGCATAAATGAAATTTATTATTCTAAGCAAAAACAAGAACATAATAATATTTTGAATACATTGTGACATACCGAACTAACTGGTGGTGCCAGTGTTGTTTTATTTATTTCCAAATCACCTGTATGATGTGAAAAGAAAAAAACTTGAATCCCCAGAGTAAATCTAAAGAGCTTTTATAATATTTAATATTGAAAAAAATGTTATGAAATATTTGATCAAAATGCATAAAAATTGATTACATTATATAATTAAAACTTATTTAGAACAATCTGTATGAAATATTTAAAAAAAAGTCGCGAATCCTTGGAATTATTGTAGATAGAAACTTCTAATCTTTTTCTACGAATAATGAAATTGCAAACGGTAATATAAAGTATGTGCTTTGAAAAGTGGACTTGTGTGTAATATTTGTCGGACTTCTTGAGTTTAACGTTACTATTTTAATGGAATTCTAAATCATTTACAGCTGATTTCTTATTTTGTAAATCTACAATGAATTTGTTTTGACAGGAATAAGGACATTTTATTTCCAGAAGTTCAAATCCGTTTTCTGTTTTGATAAAACCATCATCACTACATGCTAAGTATGGTTGGTTAGATAATATTACAACACTACAACTCAAATTTCATGTATAATATATTAGTTGAAGCTTAAAATACTGATCTCGCTTCACTTTTGGTTTCCAAGCCATAACGCATAGCTTGATTACAATAAAAATTAAAGCCTTTGATTCTTATCAACAACATTTTCATTATAATAATCACTGTCATATTTTCTCTGTACCAATCTAATTCTATTGGTACATACGTACATCTACAATGAAAGAGTTCATTGCAGAATATGTAGGATTATTGCGAATTTTTAATCTTCTTTTAATTTCGCTATAAGTATAATACTTTATGCACTCGTTTCAGACAAAATTTCTTTGCTTATGTTCTGAAAATGTAAAAAGAATATCAAGAAAATTTCCAGACGTGTTTTTGTAGAATGGTTTTATTGAAACTTTGTGATATTTTTCAACCTGCGTTTGTAAAGGCTTGTTCCAAATGATAGACTGATCAGTTTTGAACTGTATTTAAGAATTCTTATTTAAATGTGACTTCACTACACAGATATAATTGAAGGTAAAATTATAGAAATAACACATATGTAAACAAATACTTTGTTTCTTGCAGTAGTTTTATTTGTACAAGTTGTAATACACAATAAATTGCTAACTTCTTTACATTTCTTAATAAAATAAAGTCTTTTTATGATAATATAGCAAAATGAATTCTGGATTCCGCAAAAATCGCTCCTGTGTAGATAACTCCTAATAGCCATGTCTAAATTTAAGAAAAATCACGCTGTCATCCGTCACTTTGACAATCAGACTATGGACGATTATATCTTCTTATAGAGTATTGATATCAAAGATTTAAATACAATTTCATGAATAATAGACTTGAGCAAAGGTGCTACAACTAATTTAAGTTTAAAACATAACGTATTTAATTAATATAAATTTTGACGTATCCAATGTCAACAGTCAATATTGCCAAATGTATGACGAAGTAACTAAATTAAAACCATATATTCCTAGACTAACTTCACTGAAGACGCTGGCAGTTGTATTAGGATTGACAATATTAATTTATAAATTTAAAAATTAACTACTATTTAATTTTATTTCCTGTTTGATTTAAAGTGAAATATAAATATAGTAGTAATAAAATTTCCTTGAATAAATGTGTATTTTTATTTGAAATTCCACTGTTTGAGAACCGATTTTTTATTCAGTGTAACGTTTATAAATTCAAATATTATTTGGAAACAATAGCACTATTTACAGTAAGCAATTCTTAATTACAATATATTATACTGGAGTTTTTTCCCAGTTCTTTACTTACTTTTTTATTCCAAAGAAAAAATATGAACAAAAATTGTATAAAATGAAACTGTCAACTAACTTTCGGAATGTCGGTAACATAGGTATCATAATTAAAACATGACTACTAATTTTATTCAGTGGAAGCTAATTTTTTTCCATTGTAATACTGCAGTCTTTTCATTAACGATATTTAATTTTATTTCGTGTTTGATTAAAAATGAAATATAAATCTAGTAGTAATAAAATCTCCTTGAATAAATGTGTAATTTTATAGTTATATGAAACTCCACTGTTTGAGAACCGATTTGCTTCAAAATTTACTTCACACAACATTTATAAAAACAAATTTACAAATAACAATTAAAACTTTTTAAAACGACACATCGCTATTAAACATTTCTTTGTACTATAATTTTGATCAGTTAGATTTGATTATGTTATTATAAAAACGTTTCAGAACTGCTGTGCTTACAAAAGAAATTTTTATAATAAAAGGTATGAATTGCAAGTGTAAATAATGTCATTTTAAAATTAGGTTTTACTTTTATATTTGTTAGATAATAAAGTTAAAATTTACCTCATGAAGATGATTATTTCATTAGTTTTACTTACTTGAGTTTCGCCGATGTGTTACAATTTTTCTCGGGCGGGAAAATTAAATTATGCAGTACTGACCTAAGATGATTTTTTTGTTTATCGATAATACGAATAAATACGAAATATCTTTTTTAAGAAAATTGTATTAAAAGAAAGAAAATTGAAGCATTTAAAATCAGTTTTCTTTAACAGATGTATAATTATAACTTAGATACACAAAATAGGAATGTTATATATTATTAAAATATTACAATAAATAATAATGACAATAAACTATGTATGTAGTAAAAATCTTCTGGGCGGAACGAATTAGTCTTCAGGATTCCCTGTAAATGCTAACGGAAAACCGCCAAAAACGTTAGCAAAAGACGATAACTAAACAAGAAGAATAATGTGAAAGAATGAATCGAACCGGTAATAACACTTACATTATTTAAATATATTGGAATTGCCATAAAGAAAGAGCGTTTTCCGAAGAAGCAGTGGGCAAAACGACCAATTCAGAT
Source organism: Stenolophus ochropezus (assembly GCA_035578165.1). Taxonomy (NCBI): domain Eukaryota; kingdom Metazoa; phylum Arthropoda; class Insecta; order Coleoptera; family Carabidae; genus Stenolophus; species Stenolophus ochropezus. The sequence goes on from JAQOWZ010000049.1 coordinate 78,177, forward strand.
TTAACCTTTTCAAATTTTCTTTTAGTTTCAGAGAAAAACGAAAATAGGTCGACTTATTTGAAAATAACTGGTATTATTTATTTAATTTCATTGACTGTCAATTAGGAAAATCTGTTGTAATCGTTGAAAATGTTGTCAAAAAACAACGATTTTACCTAATTCAATGCTATGGCAATCGGTCTCATGTTTATATTTGGCGCCGTTGGAAACAAATAGTTTATGCAAATTATCTTCGACCGAATATAGAGAATTTAAAGGAGAGAATTAGAGACGCTGTGACGTCTTTAACTCTGCGGAAGAAATTCAAAGAAGTTAAATAATTGCATCGAAGACTACAATTGTGCGCTCAACAAACCGTGAATCGATTGAGTAGAATAGTTACTGTTTATATTATTTTTGTTGTTATATTTATGAAACTAAAGTTAAAGTCATGTTAACAATAATTTCTATGATAACGCAAACTTGTTTTTTGGGGCTTACAATTAGAAAAATTCTAAGTCGAACTATGTTCGACTTTTGTCTGAGACTAAAAGAAAATTTGAAAAGGTTAAAACTGAATTGTGAGTATTGAAACATGTAAAAACTTTTATTAAGAATACATGTTTCTCGTAAAATAAAAAATAAAAATATTTTCCTTCTTTCTAACGCGATCCGATGACATACTGTATATCAAGGCCACAGAGAATGTTAATATGAATTTTGACTTACTTTATTTGGACATTGCAAAGTTTTCTCGTAGAATTTGTCACGCAAAATATAAAGAATGTTTCTTTCATTTCATGTAGTAATTTATATGTTTACTTTCTAAAAATACGACGAAATTTTCCTCCAGTGATCAAACAGATATGCGTTCTGTTAAATAAAAAATAGTAATTAATTAATATTTTTTTTTTCTTTAAATATAAATTTATTTACCATTCTTGTACAACTTCGTCAATAATAATATAGTTTTTCCTATGGTAGCTGAATCGTCAGCGAATACAGTGGTTTCCATTTTAATTTCCAAAATATTCAATATTGCTTTCCAAAGGAGGTTATTCTTGACAAATTTTCCAAAAATATATTTTTTGTGAAACTGCTACCCTATAAACAATGAAAACTTATATAATAAAGGAAGATAATTTTTATTCAAATGATGCCTTCGTTTTAAAATGGATTCATTTTTCCAAATATTGTTTAACATCAACGTAGTATATATTTGATTTGGACTAATAGTCCATATGCTTCGGTTGAAGTTGAATCCTTTTCTTGTAATATTCAATGAAGGAAATTTCCATCTCGGGATTTAATCCATTTTTCTGTATTCAGAAGGAAATATTACTAATTAATAAAAAATAAGTAAACATTGAACACTTTTTTATAAAAAAAGTTTCGCCTCAGATGAAAGAACTTCTATATTAATTGCAATAGTCCAATAAGGATATAACTCGTATTTATAATCTTCGATGTACTTCACAGGTACAATGCATTGTATTCTTCAGTTTCCAATATCTATAAATATAAAATTCACAAATGATATTTTTTTAGAACATAAGAAAAACATACCATTTCACATTGTTGTGAATCATGAAGATTTTTGGTATTTGTGTATCTTTATTATATATTATGAATTTAACTTTTAATTAGTTACATTAGTTCAAGATTTTTCTACAATTTTTTTTCTTAAAATTTAGAAATTTTGTTATAATATTATATATCATTTATTTTAATAAATTATTTGAGTTGCCAGAATACTTTGATTAATAAAAAGTTTAATAATTTACAAATATAAATGTACAACAATATTATTAATATTTTCATTTACATTTTAAGTTACAGAATTATTATATTCAATTAAAAGTGTACAAATAGATTACAAAATGAAGTTCTTGTTAAAATTATAAAATCTTTCATATAAAATTAAAAATAAATTTTTATAACCTGGCAACTCGATTACATACAAACATTCACACAAACATTCATACTTTTGCGATTTATTACTCTCTTAATTTTCTTTTATTTGATCGCTTTGTGGTTTTTTTTTTATTATAATGTTGTAATATGCTTCATTAGCTTCATACCCACCAGCCAGTTTGTGACGAGTAATTATTTTGAATCTTATTTTTTCTTATTTATTGTTTTAATTTTTTTAACCACGGGCTATTATAATATTGAAGCAAAGTACAGCAAAAATCCCAAATACCACTGGTATAGGGTTTTAAAGTATTATGTAACAAGTCATTGTCTTGCCAAGTCTACCAAGGAATTATAGATAATATTGTACACATTATGTATATAAAAATGTAATTTAAAACAAAAAAATATAAATTGAATGTGCTGTTACCAAATATTTATTAATATTTGTACTTTTGTACTTTTTTAAAAATGAAAATCTTGTTACTCAAATTCATACAACAGTGACAATAACTTGCTTACATAACACTTCAAAACCCACCAGCAGTAGTTGGAATTTTTACCATACTTTGCGGTTTTGTAGTAGTATGTAGTGTATTACCTAATAAATGTGTATTTATAGTCTGTTGCATGAATTTTGAGGTACAATGGTAGACTGGCCTGCCCACATGTTGCGATTTATTATATACTTTTGTTTAACGTCACATTTTTAATACATTTTATATAGAGACGCAACATGTTTGAACTTAAGCCTGCTATTAGATAGTTTTCGTATAACGTCTTCATTTTTAGATGGAAGTAATTGAATATTATTGACAGCGGTATAGTTTAAGCTCTATTAAAATTTTTATTATTGAATAAAATTATTAATGCAAACTAATGACTGTTGTATTATAATAAAATAATCTGTCTTTTATCAAATAGAGAGTAAATAAATGAAATTAAATATAATTTAATCTTTTAATGTAAAAAAATATAAATATTTTTTATAAACCTACATATAACATAGATTTCCTTTTTATCATTAGATGTAGGGACATTTTTATCAGTAAATAAAATTTTAAGTGTATATTTTTGAAAATATTAGTAACTTACTATAAACCAGGATTTTAGACGTTAGTGAAAATTTTTCTAATACTAAACCATTGCATTATACTTTTTATTTTATTTATGTTTTTCATTGTAAGTATTATTTTATTATCTTTTATCGTTATATTTTTTACATTTTCATTTTGTCAAGATTGTCATTGCTTTATTTTTTTTTTAGTTTATTTATTATATACTTCTAATCATTAGTTTTATTTTATTGCCTTTTATAATTCTTTTTATTATACTTTCATTTTGGCAAGGTCCGTAAAATTTGTAAAAGGGGCAATGGTTTTATCAGACTTAAGTTTTTTTTTATTACCTTTTACAATATCTTACGAACCATTTTTCATGTTGAAATAATCTTTCATTTTTATATTAATTACATGCAGTGAATGCAACAAAGCGCGAAACATAGGACTTTAACATGGGATTTAAAAAAATTGCCTATACTCTCTCTCCCGATAGATTTGGAGCAAAACTGTAAGAGTACCAACTTGTCCAAAAGTAAATTCTATTTCAGATAATGTAGAATTTAATTTTGAACAACTGTTTACGGTTGTAGTTTTGTTTTAAATGTATCAAAAGACAGAGTATTCGCAATTTTTTCATATCCCATGATAAAGTCTTATGTTCCGCGTTTCGTTGCACATCCTGTATATTATATATATTGTATATAATATATTTAACAAATCAAATATTGTCATCATAATAACTTTTTATTATATTACATATTTTAATTTACTTATTTCATTCATATTATTTTGTATTAAATTTATCAATAATGTTTCAACATGCTTTTATGTTATACTTTAAATTGATCTTTATAGCTTTTTCATATTAGATTTTTAAATTTCATTAATATAATTTTTATAAACATACTTGATATGACATTTTTTTGTTATATAATTGGTTTAGTGTACATTGTTGTATTTTTCAACATGATTTTAATATCTTTTACTTTTAACATTACATATTTTGCTTGATAGTTTTTAAATGAATTATAATACAATTTAGATATTATAAATATTTCATTCATATTCATATTTTAAATTTGTCAATTGTTACAATGATTTCTTCTCGTTTAATTAAAATTTTTTAATTTATATATGTAATTCATATTATTCCTTTTTATATTATTACAAATTCTTAATTTACGTTTCAAATTTATCATGAATGTATCCACATGCTTTTATTTTATACTTTAAATAGAACTTTATTGCTTTCTCATATTTGATTTTTAATATATGATTTAATTTTTATAAACATGTAATTTGTATGACATTTTTCAGTAATATAATTAGTTTACTGATTAAAATGTAATTGTACATAAGTTGTATTTTTTAACATTATTTTAATATCTTTTACTTTTAACATTAAATATTTTGCCTAATAGTTTTTAAATTAATTATAATACAATTTAGATATTATTAATATTTCGTTCATAATCACATTTAAAATTTGTCAATTGTTTTCAATGATTTCTACTTGTTTAATTTAAAATTTTTAATTTAAATATTTAATTCATATTATTCTTTTTAATCATTACATATTTTTAATTTACCTGAATATTTCCACATACTTTTTTTTATACTATAAATTGATCTTTATGGCTTTCTCATATTTGATTTTGAAAACATGTTTCAATTTTTATAAACATTTAATTAATATGACATTTTTTTGTTATATAATTAATTTACTGATTAAAATGTAATTGTACATTTGGTGTTTTTTTAACATGATTTTAATATCTTTTACTTTTAACATTAAATATATTGCTTGATAGTTTTTAAATTAATTATAATATAATTTAGATAATATAAAAATTTCCTTCATGATTATATTGAAAATTTGTCAATTATTTTCAAAGATTTCTACGTGTTTAATTTAAAATTTCTTTAAACACTACATTCGTTGTGAATCCTTCTTTTGAATTTTTAGTAATATTTGAATCTGGCAATTTAATTTTCAAGTTACTGGCCGATCTTACCCTCGACATCGCAACATACAATTGGCCATGTGAAAAGACTGGATTTTCTAAATTTATTCCTACATAATTAAATGTTTGGCCTTAGGATTTATTTATTGTCATTGAGAAAGCTAATCTTATTGGGAATTGCCTTCGTTTCAAGGTGAATGGTAAATCTGTTTCGGTAGTTAAATCAAAACGTGGTAAATAGAGCCGGCTACCTGCACTCTGTCCTGTTAGAACTTCTACATCTAAATAATTAGTTTTCATGTCTTTTATTATGAACCTTGTTCCATTACACAGACCACGCTTTGGATTCATATTTCTTAATAACATTACTATTGCTCCAATTTTTAGTGTTAATTTGTGAGGAGGCATTCCGGTTGGTGTTAGGCCATTCAATAATTCAGCGGGGTAATTAATTTTGTTTATCTCATCACATTCACAAGAATCAGCACTTAAATATACTCTAGATGACCCTACAACTTTATTTAATACGTGTTCATTAATTATCATTGTGTCATCATTTTTTGGTGCTAAAATGGCTCTATCTGTAAATTTATAAATATCATCAGGTTGTATGACATCTTCACCGAATATTTCATTTGCTAGACATGTTTCGGAAACGCAATGTGCAGGAATTTTGACAATTTCATTTTCACCGTTGCCTATTTTCAATAAATATTCTGAAAATTCATTTTCATCTTTATTTACGCGCATATTTTGTTTTAATGAAAATTTTGTAAATAGTGGCCATAAATGACTTTTTAGAACACATGTTTCAATTATTACAGTTCGATGGTTTGTGTAATTGACTATTGGCAAGCACTGTCTGAAATCGCCACCTAAAACTATAACTTTTCCCCCAAATGGTATTTTATTATCCATCAAATCTTGTAATAATAAATTTATTGCATCGAGTGCGTGTTTTGGTATCATTGTTACCTCATCACAGATTATTACACTTGCCTCTTTTATTAATTTACCCGCTTTGCTATTTGATTTCACTCTACATACACATCCGTCATTTACAGGTACTGGTAACTTGAATACTGAGTGAACTGTTTGACCACCTTTTAACAGAGTAGCTGCTATTCCCGTCCAAGCTACAGCTATAACTTTTTGATTTTGGCCCCTTAAAATACTTATCAATGTGTTATACAGAAATGTTTTCCCTGTTCCCCCGGGACCGTCAACAAAGAAATATCTACTTGTGCAATTATTGTCATTTACGGCATTTAATATGTTATTTAAAATTTCTATTTGGTCTCTGTTAAATAAAGCTACATTTTGTTCTCCCTCTAATTTTTCGGCTGCTACATCAAAAGAATTAGTTTTATTTTCTAAATCATCAATATTTTCGGGTTGGGGTAAACCGAAATCATTTAAGGTGAATTTATGCATATCGAGTATTTCCTGTATTTTTAATAAACATTTACTTTGTGCAACTTTTTCAGAATTATGTAATAAATAGTCTTCCATTAAATAATGTTTAAATTTTTCCCATAAGCTTAAGGCATTGGTTGACGTATGGAAGCAAATTAAATAAGCAAATAATTCACGTAATTGTCTGGGAAATTGACTCAACACAGCCTCGTCTAAACAATTTTCGCACTCTTTATCATTAGCTAAAAGACCTAATGCACGGGCAGCTTCCTGATATGTATTATATAATTTTCCGTCGACGGTACGCAAGTCTTCGAAGCTTGTGACACCTTTTGCATGCACTAAAATTAATCTTAAATGAAATCTTTCAATATCTCTAGGGCTAACGGAAATCATTCGGCCGATAAGTGGCTTTGTCCCACGTTGTCTAGCTTTCCATGCATTATTAACAAATACATAATATTTAGGAATTTCCATGTAAACATATTGCCGGGCATTAACGTCTATTTCATTGAGTAGGAACCAAGCTGTTAATGTTGTATTTTTTTTCGCTGCTCGTTCAACAGCTTTTTTTTCTTGACCGTTAGTGAAAAATACCGCCTGTTGATTTTTTAAATGTACTGCTAATTCCATTATTGTATGAGACTTGTCATGCAACGGATATTCTAAAAGCCTCCAACAACATTCTGGGGCAGATACATACCTAGCATCTAAATAACCGTTTATTTCATCCCACTGTACAACTTTATTTTTATCAAGTTGTCCTAATTTGACGCTCGCGCAATCATGCCCCTTGCACAAATAATCACAAATATATTTTATACTTTTTACTGATGCGCATATTTCAACATTTATGTGGGTTCTATATTTTTTTAACAAATACGGATTGTACGGAACTATCCACCTATTGTCTACCGTGTATTTAACTAAACCATTTTTCCAAAGAATGTACATTTTTGCATTATTATTTGACCGTTTATACAGGGGGTAACCGTTAATGTTTTCATGTGTTTCATTTCTAAAATCTTTAGGGAACATTTTTGAACATTTATTTTCGTTCATACACGGCGAATTTTTGTTTAGAATACCGCACGGACCGTGAATCATATGTGAACGAACTAATTGGTACAATTCCGGTTCTGCGTCCTCGTCGGGAATTTCTGCACTGACTATTTCGTCAATGTCATCTTTGTTACTGATTTTACTTGCACTATCTAAAGTTAATAATAAATGCATGTGAGGCAGACCGCGTTTTTGGAATTCAATTACATATATGAATGCCACAACTTTCCCAAAAATATTGTCATGTAAAAATTCATGCAACATACTTTTTATTTTTCCGTTAAAAACTTTGGCGGTTATGTCTGGGCGGTCTGCAGAGGTTTGACCCTCGCGCAACTGTTGTACAATTTCTGGCCATTTCGGGTTACATGTCACTGTTATAAATAGATCAGGGCGGCCAAATTCTCTAACAATGGACATGGCATTTTGATACATTTTCAACATGAATCTACTTCCACCTTGAAATGTTGACGGTAAAATAATCATGGTGCCTGCTTTTCCGCCTTCATTCTCTGCCAAATTATTAATGTGGTCCATCAACCCACTATATAGCTCTACCCTGAGAGTAGGCTGATTTAGTCTAATGTACGTTAATCTTTCGGCTTCGACTTTAACATACGCATCTACAATGTATTGTTGGGTTAGTTTACCGGCTTCTAAACATGGGTTAAATGTGTTTCTAACCGCTAATCTGTTCATGTAAAACTGTAACATGCTTTGTTTTTTAATACTGTCAGCTTGTTTTGAATTCATGTTCCAGCCACATTCACCGCGAGGAAATAATAAAGGATAGGACATGGGGTCGCAGTTTTCACTAAACTGATTAATTCGAACTAAACCGCCAACATTTGGGTGGACACAAATGTTCCTATCTATTGGTGGCTCACCGTCATTGGACGTAAAAACAACTGCCACCTCATTACATTTGGGGATATTGTACCTACGTTTATCTTTTTTTCTGTCATTTACAATCCACAAATTTATTTCTAGCACCGACTGATTTGTTTGGTTAGCTTTGGCTAATTCCCGCTGCTCTACTTCTTTCAACATCATATACGCCTGACAATACGGATTAACCTCCCTAAGTATTACATCTAATTGACCCATGATATTTGGCTTACAATTTTTATTATACTCTACGTTCATTCGTTTCTCTAACGCTTCATTTGAATTAATTATGTATAATTGGGCATATTTTTCTGTTTCATTTGGTTTAGGGTACATTGAGCTGGCAGAATCATGGTAAATTTGGCCGTGGATACGGAAACAGTAGGGCCCTTTGCCTGGAGGCGCAGCAATTTTAGCCCCAAACGATGCGAATGCTAACGCGCTATTGTATTGCCTAATATTTTCTCTAAAGTTTCTGCTATCTGAATCTTTACCTAACATTAGATTTTTAATATATTCAGGGAACTCATTTAATTGATCTACGTTTAATTTTCCTTTTCGACAGCAGTAAGTGAATTTGCCGTCTGACGGTTTTTCATATGAAAAATTAACAGAGGAACAATGTGAACAGACAACATTCATTGGTCCCAAAGAATGGGGCTCAATTTGAACTCCTAATCCTTTTCTAGCTAACATATAGTTATCATTGGAAACCTTGTTTTTACGCGCTTTTATTTTATTTTTATTAATCATATTATTTTTTGTTAGTCTTTTTTGTTTCTGTTCTACAGTTTCAGTTTCAACCAAATTATCAAAATTATCTCTATACTTTTCTAAACGTTTTTGTTTTTGTTCAGGAGTTTCATTCTTAATGTACTCTTTAAAATTGAATTTTAACTTTTGTAACCTATTCGTTTTTTGTTCAGGATTTTCATTGTTTATATAATTATTTAAATTAAGTTTAAGTCTTTCTAATCTACTTTCCTTTTGTTCTACAGTCTCATTTTGTACATAATTATTAAAATTTGTTTTGAGTCTTTCTAACCTATATTCTTTTTGTTCGGTAGTTTTGTTTTGCATATAATTGTTAAAATTTGTTTTGAGTCTTTCTAACCTATATTCTTTTTGTTCAGTAGTTTCATTTTGCATGTAATTATTAAAATTTGCTTTTATTCTTTGTAACCTATCTTCCTTTGGTCTACTGTTTCGTTTTGCATATAATTGTTAAAATTTGTTTTGAGTCTTTCTAACCTATCTTCCTTTTGTTCTACTGTTTCGTTTTGCATATAATTGTTAAAATTTGTTTTGAGTCTTTCTAACCTATATTCTTTTTGTTCAGTAGTTTCATTTTGCATGTAATTATTAAAATTTGCTTTTATTCTTTGTAACCTATCTTCCTTTTGTTCTACTGTTTCGTTTTGCATATAATTGTTAAAATTTGTTTTGAGTCTTTCTAACCTATATTCTTTTTGTTCAGTAGTTTCATTTTGCATGTAATTATTAAAATTTGCTTTTATTCTTTGTAACCTATCTTCCTTTTGCTCTACTGTTTCATTTTATACATAATTATTAAAATTTGTTTTGAGTCTTTCTAACCTATATTCTTTTTGTTCGGTAGTTTCATTTAGAATGTAGTTATTAAAATTTCTTTTAAGTGTTTGTAACCTACTATTTTTTTGTTCTAATGTTTCATTTACAAGATTATTCAAATTAATTTCTTTCTGTTTCTCTATACGATGTGTTTTTTTTTTTCAGGTGTTTCAATAACCACGTATTTTAATTTATATTCGTAATTTGATGTTAGACGTTTAGCTCGTTCTTCCTCTGTTTCATTTGCTTTCCGTTTAAAATAATTTTCCCTTAAATTTTGCTGACGAGTTACTGGAAAAACTGTTAAATTACGTGTACGAAACATTTGTAAAACATGTGACCGAAGTCTACTATTGTCATAATTTTCATGCTCCGGATTACGGTTAAATAATATACTCGTGAAAAATGCAATGGCAAATAACCCACAATCGTAACTATTAGTTTGCTGCTGAACTTGTACAAATCTAACTGACGGTCTGTACGGAAACAATCTTTCTAAATATAAATTTACATCAGCGTTTGAACATTTTGAATTCATGCTATCATAAATTATTATTTCAGTACCATCATAGTACGCCGTCAGCCAATAACCGACACTACTAATATTCGCACCTGATACGAATAAAATTTGTAAATGTTTAGTTCCCTGTCTGATTGGTACTATTCGGTTTGGAGCATTCAAATAAATCGTAGGCTGAGGATTGAACTCAGTCATGGACCGGACTAATGAGAAATAATAATCGATATGTATATCTTCTAAATATCCCGCAGGATTTATTAATGTGTTAATATCACGGTCTATCAATGGAATTTGATTGCCTATCGGCTTATTTCCTAAATTTAAATTATTTAATCCCGTCTTTTCTACAATATTTATTTTATGAACTTTATTATCTAATATAATTGACGATCCATTGGTACTATTTGGTGTAACCTGAGTCTTTTTTTTCTAAATTTCGTTGGTTATCTACTTTGTTTATTATATTATTAATTCCCGTATTGTTACTATTATTTTTATTTGCTACATCATTTTTATGTTTTTGTTTACGCTTAAGGCTGCTGACTCTATTCTTATTTGGCATTTTGATATACAGGGTGTTTGGCGGAAGGCCGGCACCCGGAATATTTCGTTCATTTTGAGAGATACAAGAAAATGTTAAGGAGCAAAGTTAAACTAGGCAAAGAGGGTCATAAAATGGTGGTAGTAACAATTTTGTGTCACTTCCGGTTTTAGCGGAAATGTGTCCAATTTTGATTCTAGCATAGGGAATCGATATTTTTATATTTTTTTTCGGAATGTACATAAAATTAGCTCTACAATGATATCCAAATATCATAGTTTTACTTCAACCATTTCAAAATGGCGACAATTTATTTTCATATTTATGTACTTACAACTATAGGTATTTCACGAAAAAAAAAAATTAAATACCTTGTAACAATCAACGCAATACAAAAACTCTTACTAAATATAACAAACAAAATTAAAATTAAAAATACTCAAAATGGCCGCCGTCATTTTCTGCAAAATTTGTCACATATAACAAATTCTGCCATTACATCGTCAGGAAAGGTAGATCTAATATTTTTTGACACTATTTGTTTGGTTTCAGATAACAAAATCTCAAATAGCTGGCTATGGTGTATTTTTTATGAATTTTTATTAAGAAATATTTTAAAAATAAAGTGTCGCCATTTTGAAATGGTTGAAGTAAAACAATGATATTTTGGTATCAACGTAAAGCTAATTTTATGTACATTTCGAAAAAAAAATATAAAAACACCGATTCCCTATGCTAGAATTAAAGTTGTACACATTTCCGCTAAAACCGGAAGTGACACAATATTATTCCTACGATCATTTTATGAGTCCCTTTGACTAGTTTAATTTTGTTCCGTAACATTTTTCTGTATCTCTCTTAATAAACGAAATATTCTAAGTGCCGGCCTTTCGCCAAACACCCTGTATATGTATGTATTTGTTGTAAGAATAGGATTTAAAAAACTTACTCTTTTTTTTGGGTGCGTTGTTTTTTTTCAGAATTATAATTACCAACAGTTTTCACAGGTTACTTCACTGATTAGAACTGGATCGATTTCTTTTCTTTTCGAACGATAATATGTCACACTCTTCTCTCCACTGCAGTCAATTTATATACCTACATTAAAAATATAATTAAATACACATATGACATTACTTTCGTAATGCTAAAATAATTATTCGAGAGGCATTTAACATATCTTACAGAGCATAACCAAACTAATTAAATAAAATTAATTAGAAAAATTCTCACCTTAGATTTGTCTAGTGGTACGAATAACGGGATTTTTATAAATTTTTCAAATTGCAGCAGAACAGAATAACAATAAATTAATTTTTATACACAATAGAAATTATTGCAAAGAATTACAATAGATAATACTGCTTCACACACAAAGGTGAAAAAGCAATAAAGCATCAATAAAGTAAACAAATATTGTTTCCAAATGGTGATATGATCAAAAGTTTAAATATTTAAATATTATCGGTAATACCTATTCCTCATTGACCGGTTATCATTATCGGTAAAGTAGATACTTAAAAAAAATTAGAACCGAAAACATTAATTACCAATGATGCATTTTAAAAATTAGTACAATTTTAAATAAGATTTTATTGTAGCATAATTTTGTATGAATACAATTATAAAATAAAAAAATTAAATTCCAGATATTATAAGATCTGATTCAAATTTACCTTTTATGTAATTAATATAAACATACAAAGTTGAGTAGCATGTGCAAGTCGATGGCTTATTTCAAAATGGCAATATTCAAAAAAGGTTGCAGCTTAAATCTCTTCATTCTCGGCACTAGGTGTGTCGTAGGAAGCTTTTACTAGATTTCACCTCCTAGGCAGTGTGGAGATTGCACCACACGGACTATTTTTATATAGAAACCCGTGCGAACCATAGTTGATCAGCCTAGACTTCAATGTTAATAAATTATAGGTTCAAATCAAATAAATTATATCTTACCTTTCCATGAACTTTAAAAATTACACATTCCCGATATATTCTTCACAGATTTTTCATACCTCAAATAATCACATTTTCCTCATTACCCAGATAACTATAAGTATATAAGTAAATAAAAACACTTGGTTATTCCACAATAATTGTTATATTAGTGGTGATCGTTTCGTCCTTTCGGACATCATCAGACTACATAATTAAAGTAATACACCTGTTTATATTGAACATGTTTTGACAGCAATTTTAATAGCCTCATGACTGAATCACCCGGGTGAAACTTGTATAGGGAAATCGGCAGCATAAAGTAGGCTGGGAATAACTCTACCCTTTACAGGTTAGATGGCATTAGTAGTACTCAGAATCTGGGGGAAAAATTTGGTAACTTTTGGTTTTAATTTTCATTTTATATTCGTTTGAAATTTAAAATAAAGTAAACTGGGGAAACAATTATAATATAATTGTCAAATTGTCAACATTGTAAAACAATAAGAATAAAATTATATTGAATTGAACAAAAATGCATTCACCGTAAGTAATATTATTTTACTTATTTTATCTACTTATATGAAAAATAAATTACAATATTTATTACTTATAGATCAGCAGATCAACGTGGTTGTAAATGAGAGGCCCACAAAATAAGCATTTTTACAGATTTATAATCAAAGATTTGCCGAATTGTGAGATATGAAAAAATCTACAAAATTAATTTAAGTTAAAATTTATCATTTACTTTTTTTGTAAAGATCATTTTGATATTAATTTTTTTATAACGCATCAAATCACCGATTATTAAAAAATGAAGTGCCAATAATTCATTCTGGTTCTCAGACACTTTTAAACTCCGTTACAAATGTAGATATTTAATTGAATTTTCAAGAATCGAATTTCGAATTAGAATCTGGATGTACAAATTTTGATCAAAGAACTGTGCCACGAATGTCACCGAGAAAACATCTTATACATTACTTTGAGAGAACATCCCTGCTACAAATTTCGACCAAAGATAACTACCACGAATGTTATCGAGAAAACACCTTACAAATTTCGTGGAGATGACATCTCTTCTACAAATTTCGCGGAGAAGACATTTCTTCTACAAATTTCGGCGAAAGAACATTCTTCCACGAATGGTTCCGAGAGAACATCACAAATTTCGTCAAGAGAATATCAGTTCTACAAAATTTGCCGACAGAACATATTCTCCACAAGTGGCACCGAGAGAATATATTACAAATTTCATCCGGCTGAGAGAACATCTCTGCTACAAATTTCGGCGAAAGAACATTTCTTCTATAAAGGACACCGAGAAAAATAAATAAATTCCGCCGAGAGAACATCACTTCTACAAAATTCGTCCAGAGAACACCTCTTCCATGAATATCGCCGAAGAATCATCTTATATATTTCTCCGAGAAAACATCTACTCATTTCGTTAAGAGAATATCACTTCTACAAAATTCGCCAACAGAACATCTCTTCCGATTTCTGCACTAATCGTATTAATTTAATTTAAATGATTTGAATAATTTTGTAATACCTATGCAGGCAATAAATTTCATGAAAATTAATTTATATCTTTTATTTAAAATTAAAATATCTAGTAGTAAATAAACAAATGAATATTGACAGCTACATTTGACGTTTATGTGACATATACGAAATTTAATGATCAAGAAGGTTGTGAGTAACTCTACCCTTACACTTCAGATGGCAGCAACTCCGTGCTGCCCACTTGATCCATTGAGTTTCGCTTCTCGTTATGTTAATGTTTTGTGGACTGAATGTACGATAAGGGTAGGAGTAACAACAGACATGTACGCTGTGTCATATGACGCGCCTTGCTCAAATCTCTGTATATCTTTATTATTGTTAATTATTATATTTTTCATTTTATTATAAATCTTAGAAACTCCATTTAATTATTTAACTATTTGTGCTTTTGCTGGCATATATGTTCGTACTACACTGTTCTTTGGAAATAACTGTCATTGCTATTTATATTTCTCCTGTATTGATTTATTATTGTTCATTCCTTGTTAATTGTATATTCCAAAAGAGTTGCTCATTTTTCGTTAATGTTTGTGTTTAAAGATCTCTGTATTTCCAAATTTCATGTTGGAACTACTTTATTTTATTATTTTATTTAAAATTATTGTATTTTTTGTATTAAAAATAACTACAACTTTGTTGATAAACTTAATTAGTATACAATACTAGCGAATTCTCGGCTACGCCGAGCATTCCCTAGAGCTCCGCTGTCAGTGCAAAAAACAAATGAAGATCGACATGAAACAATTATTTCAAATTTCCACGTCAGGCCTCACCGAGACATTTCATAAGATTGCAAACACGATACACTTCTAATAATTTTTTGCATAAAACAAAAGCCGGTCGACATGAAACAATTTTGTCATTTATGTACCACAACACTCACCGAGACCTTTCATTTGATACCATACACGACATACTTCTGACAACTTTCTGCATTAAAGAAAAGTCGATCGACATGAAATATTTTTATCATATCTACAAGCTAGCCCACACCCAGACTTTTCATTTGATACCAAACACGACATAGTTCTGACAACTTTTTGCATAAAACAAAAGCCGATCGACATGGAACATTTTTGTCAATTCTGCACGCTAGCCCTCAACGAGACTTTTCATTTGATACCAAACACCACACACTTCTGACATCTTTTTGCAAAAAACAAATACCGATCGACATAGCACATTTTTATCAATTCTGCACGGTAGCCCTCTCCGAGACCTTTCATTTGATATCAAACACGACATACTTCTGACAACTTTTTGCAAAAAACAAAAACCGATCGACATAGTACATTTTTGTCTATTCTGCACAGTAGCCCTCAACGAGACCTTTTATTTGATACCAAACACGACATATTTCTGACAACTTCTTGCATAAAACAAAAGTCGATCAACATGTAACATTTTTGTCAATTCTGCACGCTAGCCCCCAACGAGACTTTTCATTTGATACCAAACACCACACACATCTGACAACTTTTTGCAAAAAACAAATACCGATCGACATAGCACATTTTTATCAATTCTGCACGCTAGCCCTCTCCGAGACCTTTCATTTGATATCAAACACGACATACTTCTGACAACTTTTTGCAAAAAACAAAAACCGATCGACATAGTACATTTTTGTCAATTCTGCACGCTAGCCCTCTCCGAGACCTTTCATTTGATACCAAACACGACATACTTCTGACAACTTTTTGCATGAAACAAAAGCCGATCGACATGAAACATTTTTGTCAATTCTGCACGCTAGCCCTCAACGAGACCTTTCATTTGAGACCAAACTCGACATATCTTTGAGAAATTTTTGCAAAAACAAAAGCCGATCAACATTGACCTTTTTTCTTAATTCTACACGCCAGCCCTTATCGAGCCTTTTCATTTGATACCAAACACCACATACTTCTCACAACTTTTGCCAAAAAACAAAAGCCGTTCGATATAAAACATTTTTGTTCATTCTGTACGCTAGCCCTCATCGTGACCTAGCCTAATATAACATTCACTGTTTTCAGTAACCTTTCATTTGGGAATATTTCTTTTTTGTTTAGTTACTTTATTAAACATTTGGCAACATTGACTTTTGTTATTCAAAAATACCCAAAAACGACATTTTTCTGACAACATTATGCAAAAAACAAATTCTAATCTACATAGAACATTTATGTCATTCGTGCCCACCAGTCCGTATTGTGTCGTTTCCTTGAAACCCAAGGACGACCTACTTGTAACAACTTTTTATGGAAAACAAATGCAGATTGACATGACACATTTTTTTTGTCATTTTAAAACTGGCCCTTATGATTTCCTTTCTTTTGATAACAAACACAGCAAAGTATTCAATTTATTTTATTTAGGAATATTTGATTTTTATTTAGTTACTTTATAATTTGGCAACACTGTTTGTATTAAAAAATAGTAGTTAATTTATAAATTAATATTGTCAACCCTAATACAACTGCCACCGTCTTCAATGAAGTTAGTTTAGGAATATTTGGTTTTAATTTAGTTACTTCATCACACATTTGGCAACATTGACTTTTGACATTGGAAACGTCAAAATTTATATTAATTAAATACGTTATGTTTTAAAATTAAATTAGTTGTAACACATTTGCTCAAGTCTATTATTCATTATACTGTTTTTAAATCTTTGATATCAATGTTCTATTAAAAGATATAATCATTTAAAGTTCATAGGCAGATTGTCAAAAGTGACGGATGACGGCGTGATTCTTCTTAAAGTTAGACATGGCCTCTGGGATCCGTTGTTTCAAGGCAGCATTTGTGCAAAGTTTTAATTTTTTACACGAAAACTACTAATAGTAAAAATATGAGACACCCAAAAGGCAGCAGATCTCATTAGCCCTCACATATTAAAAAAAAAATTATAACAATCATTTGCATGGTTCAGGCTGTAGGCGATTACAAAAGTTACTCGATGCTCGTGATGAATCTATAGATAAATAGATATATAGATATATAGTGAATGTAATCGTTTAGTATAGGGACTGGCGAATTCTCGGCTACGCCGAGCATTCCCTAGAGCTCCGCTGTCAGTGCAAAAAACAAATGCCGATCGACATGAAACAATTATTTCATATTTGCACGTCAGGCCTCACCGAGACCTTTCATTAGATTGCAAACACGATATACTTCTAATAATATTTTGCAAAAAACGAAAGCCGGTGGACATGAAACATTTTTGACATTTTTGTACCCCAACTCTCACCGAGACCTTTCATTTGATACCAAACACGACATACTTCTGACAACTTTTTGCATAAAACAAAAGCCGATCGACTTGGAACATTTTTGTCAATTCTGCACGCTAGCCCTCAACGAGACCTTACATTTGAGACCAAATTCGACATATCTTTGAGAAATTTTTGCAAAAACAAAAGCCGATCAATATTGACCTTTTTTCTTCATTCTACACGCCAACCCTTATCGAGCCTTTTCATTTGATAACAAACGCCACATACTTCTCACAACTTTTTCCAAAAAACAAAAGCCGTTCGATATAGACCATTTTTGTTCATTCTGCACGCTAGCCCTCATCGTGACCTAGCCTAATATAAAACACGACATTTTTCTGACAACATTATGCAAGAACCAAATTCTAATCTACATGGAACATTTTTGTCATTCGTGCACACCAGTCCGTATTGTGTCGTTTCCTTAAAACCCAAGGACGACCTACTTCTAACAACTTTTTACGGAAAACAAATGCAGATCGATATGACACATTTTTTTTGTCATTTTAAAACTGGCCCTTATGGTTTCCTTTCTTTTGATAACAAACACAGCAAAGTATTCAATTTATTTTATTTAGGAATATTTGATTTTTATTTAGTTACTTTATAATTTGGCAACACTGTTTGCATTAAAAAATAGTAGTTAATTTTTATATTTATAAATTAATATTGTCAACCCTAACACAACTGCACAGTCTTCAGTGAAGTTAGTTTAGGAATATTTGGTTTTAATTTAGTTACTTCATCACACATTTGGCAACATTGACTTTTGACATTGGAAACGTCAAAATTTATATTAATTAAATACGTTATGTTTTAAACTTAAATTAGTTGTAACACATTTGCTCAAGTCTATTATTCATGATACTGTTTTTAAATCTTTGATATCAATGTTTTATTAAAAGATATAATCATTTAAAGTTCATAGGCAGATTGTCAAAAGTGACGGATGAAGGCGTGATTTTTTTTAAAGATAGACATGGCCTCTGGGATCCATTGTTTCAAGGCAGCATTTGTGCAAAGTTTTATTTTTTTACACGAAAACTACATACAGTAAAAATATGAGACACCCAAAAGGCACCAGATCTCATTAGCCCACACATATTAAAAAAAAAATTATAACAATCACTTGCATGGTTCAGGCTGTAGGCGATTACAAAAGGTACTTGATGCTCGTGATGAATCTATAGATAGATAGATATATAGATATATAGTGAATGTAATCGTTTAGTATAGGGACTAGCGAATTCTCAGCTACGCCGAGCATTGCCTAGAGCTCCGCTGTCAGTGCAAAAAACAAATGCCGATCGACATGAAACAATTATTTCATATTTCCACATCAGGCCTCACCGAGACCTTTCATTAGATTGCAAACACGATATACTTCTAATAATTTTTTGCAAAAAACAAAAACAGGTCGACATGAAACATTTTTGTCATTTATGTACCCCAGCGCTCACCGAGACCTTTCATTTGATATCATACACGACATACTTCTGACAACTTTCTGCATAAAACAAAAGTCGATCGACATGAAACATTTTTATCATATCTACACGCTAGCCCACACCGAGACATTTTATTTGATACCAAACACTATATACTTGTGACAACCATTTGCAAAAAACAAAAGCCGATCGACATTGATCATTCTCGTTAATTCTGCACACCAGCCTTCATTGAAACCTTTCATTTGATACGAAACACCACACACTTCTGACAACTTTTTGCAAAAACCAAATACCGATCGACATAGCACATTTTTGTCAATTCTGCACGCTAGCCCTCTCCGAGGCCTTTCATTTGATACCAAACACGACATACTTCTGACAACTTTTTGCATAAAACAAAAGCTGATCGATATGGAACATTTTTGTCAATTCTGCACGCTAGCCTTTAACGAGACCTTTCATTTGAGACCAAACTCGACATACCTTTGAGAAATTTTTGCAAAAAACAAAAGCCGATGATCAAAATTGAACTTTTTTGTTAATTCTACACGCCAGCCCTTATCGAGCCTTTTCATTTGATTCCAAACACCACATACTTCTCAAAACTTTTTCCAAAAAACAAAAGCCGTTCGATATAGAACATTTTTGTTTATTTTGCACGCTAGCCCTCATCGTGACCTAGCCTAATATAACATTCACTGTCTTCAGCAACGTTCATTTGGGAATATTTGTTCTTTGTTTAGTTACTTTATTAAACATTTGGCAATATTGACTTATGTAATTCGAAAATACCCAAACACGACATTTTTCTGACAACATTTTGCAAAAAACAAATTCTAATCTACGTAGAACATTTTTGTCATTCATGCACACCAGTCCGTATTGTGTCGTTTCTTTAAAACCCAAGGACGACCTACTTCTAACAACTTTTTACGAAAAACAAATGCAGATTGACATGACACATTTTTTTTTTCATTTTAAAACTGGCCGTTATGGTTTCCTTTCTTTTGATAACAAACACAGTAAAGTATTCAATTTATTTTATTTAGGAACAATTGATTTTTATTTATTTACTTTATAATATAGCAACACTGTTTATATTAAAAAATAGTAGTTAATTTTTAAATTTATAAATTAAGATTGTCAACCCTAATACAACTGCCACCGTCTTCAGTGAAGTTAGTTTAGGAATATTTGGTTTTAATTTAGTTACTTCATCACACATTTGGCAACATTGACTTTTGACATTGGAAACGTCAAAATTTATATTAATTAAATACGTTATGTTTTAAACTTAAATTAGTTGTAACACCTTTATTCAAGTCTATTATTTATGAAATTGTTTTTAAATCTTTGATATCAATGTTCTATTAAAAGATATACTCATTTAAAGTTCATATAGGCAGATTGTCAAAAGTGACGGATGACGGCGTGATTCTTTTTAAAGTTAGACATGGCCTCTGGGATCCATGGTTTCAAGGCAGCATTTGTACACAGTTTTAATTTTTTACACGAAAACTACTAATAGTAAAAATATGAGACACCCAAAAGGCACCAGATCTCATTAGGCCCCACATATTAAAAAAAATAGTATAATACTCACTTGCATGGTTCAGGCTGTAGGCCTTTACAAATGTTACTCGATGCTCGTGATGAATCTATAGAGAGTGATATGAAAGAAAGTGAATCTAGCCTTTTAGTATAGGAGACTAGCGAATTCTTATAGTGAATCTATCGTTTTAGTATATAAGACTAGCGAATTCTCGGCTACGCCGAGCATTCCCTAGAGCTCCGCTGTCAGTGCAAAAAACAAATGCCGATCAAAATGAAACAATTATTTAATATTTCCACGTCAGGCCTCACCGAGACCTTTAATTAGATTGCAAACACGATATACTTCTAATAATTTTTTGCAAAAAACAAAAGCCGGTCGACATGAAACATTTTTGTCATTTATGTACCCCAACTCTCACCGAGACCTTTCATTTGATACCATACACGACATACTTCTGACAACTTTCTGCATTAAACAAAAGTCGATCGACATGAAACATTTTTATCATATCTATACGCTAGCCCACACACAGACTTTTCATTTGATACCAAACACTATATACTTGTGTCAACCTTTTGCAAAAAACAAAAGCCGATCGACATAGCACATTTTTTGTCAATTCTGCACGCTAGGCCTCTCCGAGACCTTTCATTTGATACCAAACACGACATACTTCTGACAACTTTTTGCATAAAACAAAAACCGATCGACATGGAACATTTTTGTCAATTCTGCACGCTAGCCCTCAACGATACTTTTCATTTGATACCAAACACCACACACTTCTGACAACTTTTTGCAAAAAACAAATACCGATCGACATAGCACATTTTTATCAATTCTGCACGCTAGCCCTCTCCGAGACCTTTCATTTGATATCAAACACAACATACTTCTGACAACTTTTTGCAAAAAACAAAAACCGATCGACATAGCACATTTTTGTCAATTCTGCACGCTAGCCCTCTCCGAGACCTTTCATTTGATACCAAACACGACATACCTTTGAGAAATTTTTGCAAAAACAAAAGCCGATCAACATTGACCTTTTTTCTTAATTCTACACGCCAGCCCTAATCGAGCGTTTTTATTTGATACCAAACACCACATACTTCTCACAACTTTTGCCAAAAAACAAAAGCCGTTCGATATAAAACATTTTTGTTCATTCTGTACGCTAGCCCTCATCATGACCTAGCCTAATATAACATTCACTGTCTTCAGTAACCTTTCATTTGGGAATATTTGTTCTTTGTTTAGTTACTTTATTAAACATTTGGCAACATTGAATTTTGTAATTCGAAAATACCCAAACACGACATTTTTCTGACAACATTTTGCAAAAAACAAATTCTAATCTACGTAGAACATTTTTGTTCATTCGTGCACACCAGTCCGTATTGTGTTGTTTCCTTAAAACCCAAGTTTTACGGAAAACAAATGCAGATCAACATGACACATTTTTTTTGTCATTTTAAAACTGGCCCTTATGGTTTCCTTTCTTTTGATAACAAACACAGCAAAGTATTCAATTTATTTTATTTAGGAATATTTGATTTTTATTTAGTTACTTTATAATTTGGCAACACTGTTTGTATTAAAAAATAGTAGTTAATTTTTAAATTTATAAATTAATATTGTTTACCCTAATACAACTGCCACCGTCTTCAGTGAAGTAAGTTTAGGAATATTTGGTTTTAATTTAGTTACTTCATCACACATTTGGCAACATTGACTTTTGACATTGGAAACGTCAAAATTTATATTAATTAAATACGTTATGTTTTAAACTTAAATTAGTTGTGACACCTTTGCTCAAGTCTATTATTCATGACACTGTTTTTAAATCTTTGATATCAATGTTCTATTAAAAGATATAATCATTTAAAGTTCATAGGCAGATTGTCAAAAGTGACGGATGACGGCGTGATTCTTCTTAAAGTTAGACATGGCCTCTGGGATCCATTGTTTCAAGGCAGCATTTGTGCACAGTTTTAAATTTTCACACGAAAACTACTAACAGTAAAAATATGAGATACCCAAAAGGCACCAGATCTCATTAGCCCCCACAAATTAAAATTTTTTTTATAACAATCACTTGCATGGTGCAGGCTGTAGGCGATTACAAAAGTTACTCGATGCTCGTGATGAATCTATAGATAGATAGATAGATAGATAAATATATAGTGAATGTAATCGTTTAGTATAGTGACTAGCGAATGCTCAGCTACGCTGAGCTTTCCCTAGGCCTCCGGCGTCCTTGAAATATTGTCATTTGATAGATAATTTCATTTCTCCAAGACATGTCTTGTCGAATACTTTCATTTAGTACCAAACAAGGTTTACTTCCGCCAACTAATTGTAAAAAACAAATGCAAAACAACTTGGCATTTTTTTGTCATTTCTGCAAATTAGCCCTCAACAAGACATTTAATTTGAGACCAAACTCGATATACCTTTGAGAAATTTTTCAAATAACCAAAAGCGGGTCAACATGAACCATTTCTGTCAATTTTGCATGTCAGCTCTCATCGATATATATAAACCAAACACGATATAATTCTGACAACTTTTTACATAAACAAAAGCCGTTCGTCATGGAACATTTTTGACATTTCTGCTCGCCAGCTCTCATCGAGTCCTTTCATTTGACTCCAAGCACGATATACTTGTTACAACTTTTTACAGAAAACAAAAGCCTATCAACGTAACCCATTTTCGTCATTTCTGCACGTGAGCTCTCAATAAGACCTTTCATTTGAGACCAAACATCAAATACTTTATACAACTTTTTTCCAAAAACAAAAGCCGATCGACATAGATAATTTTTGTCAATTCTGCATGAGAGCCCTTTCATTCGATACCAAACACGACATATTTCGGACAACTTTTTGCAAAAAACAAAAGCCGATTAGCATAGATCATTTTTGACAATTCTGCTCGCCAGTCCTCATCGAGAAATTTCTTTTAATACCATACACGAGATACTTCTGACAACTTTCTACAAAAAACAAAAGCCGATCGATATGAAACATTTTTGTCAATTTTACATGTCAGCCCTTAACGAGACCTTTCATTAGATACCAAACACGACATACATCTACTAACTTTTTGCATAAAACAAAAAGCCGATTAACATGAAAATTTTTTTTTTGCACAGCAGCTCTCTCCAAGTCTTTTCATTCGATACCAAACACAACATATTTCTGACAAAATTTTGTGAAAAACGAATTGTAACTAGGTTTGAGACCAAACTCGACATACTTCTACAAACTTTTTGCAAAAAACAAAAGCCGATCAATATTATCCCTTTTTATTAATTCTGCACACAAGCCCTTATCGAAATCTTTCATTTGATACCAAACACCAAATACTTCTGACAACTTTTTGCAAAAAACAAAAACCGATCGATATAGCACATTTTTGTCAATTCTGCACGCTAGCCCTCATCCCTGAACGAGACGTTTTATTTGAAACCAAACTCGTCATACCTTTGAGAACTTTTTGCAGAAAACAAAAGCCGACCGGAAAGGAACATTTTTGTTAATTCTGCTCGCTAGCCCTAAACGAGATTTTTCATTTGAGACCAAACTCGACGTACCTTTGAGAAAGTGTTGCAAAAATTAAAACCCGATCAACATTGATCATTTTTGTTAATTCTACACGCCAGCCCTTATCGAGCCCTTTAATTTGATTCTAAACACTACATACTTCTCACAACTTTTTTCAAACACGACATTTTTCTGACAACATTTTTCAGAAAACAAATCGTAATCTACGTATACCATTTTTGTCATTCGTGCACACCAGTTCACATTGTGTCGTTTCATTAAAACCCAAGGACGACCTACCTCTAACAACTTTTTGCGCAAAACAAATGCAGATCGACATGACACATTATTTTTGTCTTTTCAAAACCGGCCCTTATAGTTTTCTTTCTTTTGATATCAAACACAGCGAAATGTTCAATTTATTTTATTTATGAATATTAGATTTTTATTTAGTTACCTACTTCATAATTTGACAACACTGTTTCTATTAAAAAATATTAGTTAATTTGTAAATTTATAAATTAATATTGTCAATCCCAATACAACTGCCACCATCTTCAGTGAAGTTAGTTTAGGAATATTTGGTTTTAATTTAGTTACTTCATGACACATTTGGCAACAATGACTTTTGACATTGCAAACCTCAAAATTTATATTAATTAAATAGGTTGTGTTTTAACCTTAAATTAGTTGTAACACCTTTGCTCAAGACTATTATACATGATACTGTATTTATTTCTTTAATATCAATCTTCTATAAGAAGTTACAATCGTTTAAAGTTCATAGACAGATTGTCAAAAGTGACGTATGACAGCGTGACTCTTCTTAATTTAGACATGACTACTAGGATCCATTGTTTCAAGTTGTTAGTTTTGCATAGTTTTTAATTTTTTACACAAGTACCACTAACAGTAAAAATATGAAACCACCAAAAGGCACAACTACATATTATTCCCTGCAACCTAAAAAAAATTTACAACAATCCTTTTCATAGTTAAGGTATTTAGGCTTGTGACGCTGAGCGTTCCCTAGGCCTCCGGCGTCAGTGAAATATTAACATTTAAAAGTTAATTTTATTTCTGCAAGGCAGGTCTTGTCGAATGATTTTATTTAATATCAAATACGGTGTACTTCCAGCAAGTAATTGTAAAAGAACAAATGCAGAACAACTTGGCAATTTTTTTGTCACTTCTGCACATCAGCCCTCATCAAGATATTTAATTTGATACCAAACACGACATATTTCTAACATCTTTTTCCAAAAAACAGAAACGGGTCAACATAAACCATTTCTGTCAATTTTACATGTCAGGTCTCATCAAGACATTTCATTTTATACCAAACACGATATACTTCTGACAACTTTCTGCAAAAAACAAAAGCCGATCGACATGAAACATTTTTGTTAATTCTCGACATCAGCACTCAATGAGACCTTTCATAAGATGCCAAACACGACATACGTCTATTAACTTTTTGCATAAAACAAAAGCCGATCAACATGGAAAATTTCCTTTTTTGTACACCAGCCCTCACCGAGACTTTTTATTCGATACAAAACACAACATATTTCTGATAACATTTTGCAAAAAACAAATTCTAATCGACGTAGAATATTTTTGTCATTCGTGCACACCAATCCACATTGTGTCGTTTCATTAAAATCCAAGGACGACCTACTTGTAACAACTTTTTGCGCAAAACAAATGCAGATCGACGTGACATATTTTTTTTTGTCATTTCAAAACCGGCCCTTATGGTTTTTTTTCTTTTGATATCAAACACAGCAAAGTGTTCAATTTATTTTATTTAAGAATATTTTATTTTTATTTAGTTACCTACTTCATAATTTGGCAACACTGTTTGTGTTAAAAAGTAGTAGTTAATTCTTAAATATATAAATTAATATTGTCAATCCTAATACAACTGCCACCGTCTTCAGTAAAGTTAGTTTAGGAATATTCGGTTTTAATTTAGTTACTTCATCACACATTTGGCAACATTAACGTTTAACATTGGAAACATCAAAATTTATATTAATTAAATACGTTATGTTTTAAACTTAAATTAATTGTAACACCTTTGCTCGAGACTATTATACATGATACTGTATTTACTTCTTTAATATCAATGTTCTATAAAAAGTTATAATCGTTTAAAGTTCATAGACAGATTGTCAAAAGTGACAGATGACCTCGTGACTCTTTTTAAATTTAGACATGTCTACTAGGATCCATTGTTTCAAGTTATTAATTTTGCACAGTTTTTATTTTTTTACACAAGAACCACTTACAGTAAAAATATGAGACCCCCAAAAGGCACAACTACACATTATTCCCTGCAATCTAAAAAAAAAATTACAACAATCCCTTTCATGGTTCAGGCAGTTAGGCTTGTGACAAAATTTGGCGATCGTCATGATGAAAATAAATAAACATCACGACACATGCCTTTTAGTATATAGGATTATTTTTAAATTACTAAATCTATATTTTTAAATAATATATACCAAGAATTTTTATAGTTATAGGTAGGTAAAAAAAAAATCTGTGTATATCAGAGAAAATCAATATTTTAAATAGATTAAAAAAACATAGATGGCAGTAATTATGAATTTTATTGCATCTGCTAAAGAAGGAATCGATATAAGTATTCAACAATTAAATATTTTCATATTTAATTTTATATGTATAACAATTATTTATTCTGAACAAAAACAAGAACATAATAAAATTTTGATTTTAATATACTTCTTGAATTTAACGTTACTATTTTCATCGGATTCTAAATTATTTACAGCTTACTTCTTATTTAAATAATGTACATGGGCCGTATTTATTTGGGACTTTTTATAACAATTATTTATTATTTATTCTGAACAAAAACAAGAACATAATAAAATTTTGATTTTAATATACTTCTTGAATTTAACGTTACTATTTTCATCGAATTCTAAATTATTTACAGCTTACTTCTTATTTAAATAATGTACATGGGCCGTATTTATTTGGAATTTTTTAAGTAATCTAGTAGGTTAATTCTGTTTACTTGGTACGTTTGACATAACCCAGAACTGATCCAACTCACCCAGCTATTTTCTTTCTTTGTTTACATTGCTTTCTCTTTCTATTTCTGTCAGATGTTATACCTTTTATAGGTTAAAATGATATACTTACATTACAAAGTGTATTGTACATATTCTTTTAAACAAAGTTTACTTAATATTTCTGTATATTTCTCTTTGAAAATAGAAAACACATCTAAATACAGCCAAGAAAATATAAAATTACATACTTACATTACAAAATGAAGTGTAACTTAACTTTTAATCTAATTTTACTATATATTTCTCCAAGCAAATGCAAGACTTGCATTATGATTGTTTGATTATAACTGACGTTTTAACAAACGTCATATTTCATGAAAACTTAAATATTGTAAATATTTGTATCGTAAATTATTATGTACAATGCACTTTTATGATAATCAGTTACACTCCAGTAGTATTATTATCAGTAATTTTATGTTATTTCTCTTCTATAATGTACTCTTGTTTGGATAACCAATTAAAAATTGTAACTGAAATGAAAATACATATTTAAATACAGCGAAACAAATTTAAAGTGATATACTTACATCACAAAGTGTATTGTACATATTCTTTTAAACAAGTTTACTTTACATTTCTGTATATTTCTCTTTGAAAATAGAAATCTTGTGAATTTTTTAATTATAGCCTAACGGATGTCAAACGTCAAATTTCATAAAATTAAATATTTTAAAAACACCACACTTAACATTCAGTGTATTTGTACATATTTCGCTCACTATTATAATGTATAAAAATATATTTATATTTACAATATCCCTTTTCATTTTCAAAATAAATCAAATAAAAGTTTCATATTGAATTGTCAAATTTGACGTATGACAACCGTGATTCTTCTCACATTTGACATGGCTTCTGGCATTTTTTGTTTCAAGGTACCAATTTTGCACAGTTTTAATTTTTTTAAACAAAAACCACTCACAGTAAAAATATGAGACCTCCAAAAAGCACTCCAGCACATTAGACCCTACAACTTGAAAAAAAAATTACAGCAATTACTTGAATGGTCTCAGAGTTTGCGCTGGACAAACGATGCCCGATCGTCGTGATGAATGAATAGATAGATAGATAGATAGATAGATAGATAGATAGATAGATAGATATATAGATATATATATATATATATATATATATATATATATATATAGTGAATCTAATCGTTTAGTATATAGGACTAGCGAATTCTCGGCTACGCCGAGCATTCCCTAGAGCTCCGCTGTCAGTGCAAGAAACAAATGCCAATCGACATGAAACAATTATTTCATATTTGCACGTCAGGCCTCACCAAAACCTTTCATTAGATTGCAAACACGATATAGTTCTAATAATATTTTGCAAAAAACAAAAGCCGGTGGACATGAAACATTTTTGTCATTTATGTACCCCAACTCTCACCGAGACCTTTCATTTGATACCATACACGACATACTTCTGACAACTTTCTGCATTAAACAAAAGTCGATCGACATGAAACATTTTTATCATATCTACACGCTAGCCCACACCCAGACCTTTCATTTGATACCAAACACGACAAACTTCTGACAACTTTTTGCATAAAACAAAAGCCGATCGACATGGAACATTTTTGTCAATCCTGCACGCTAGCCCTCAACGAGACCTTTCATTTGAGACCAAATTCGACATATCTTTGAGAAATTTTTGCAAGAACAAAAGCCGATCAATATTGACCTTTTTTCTTAATTCTACACGCCAACCCTTATCGAGCCTTTTCATTTGATAACAAACGCCACATACTTCTCACAACTTTTTCCAAAAAACAAAAGCCGATATAGAACATTTTTGTTCATTCTGCACGCTAGCCCTCATCGTGACCTAGCCTAATATAAAACACGACATTTTTCTGACAACATTATGCAAAAACCAAATTCTAATCTACATGGAACATTTTTGTCATTCGTGCACACCAGTCCGTATTGTGTCGTTTCTTTAAAACCCAAGGACGACCTACTTCTAACAACTTTTTACGGAAAACAAATGCAGATCGACATGACACATTTTTTTTGTCATTTTAAAACTGGCCCTTATGGTTTCCTTTCTTTTGATAACAAACACAGCAAAGTATTCAATTTATTTTATTTAGGAATATTTGATTTTTATTTAGTTACTTTATAATTCGGCAACACTGTTTGCATTAAAAAATAGTAGTTAATTTTCATATTTATAAATTAATATTATCAACCCTAATACAACTGCCACAGTCTTCAGTGAAGTTAGTTTAGGAATATTTGGTTTTAATTTAGTTACTTCATCACACATTTGGCAACATTGACTTTTGACATTGGAAACGTCAAAATTTATATTAATTAAATACGTTATGTTTTAAACTTAAATTAGTTGTAACACATTAGCTCAAGTCTATTATTCATGATACTGTTTTTAAATCTTCGATATTAATGTTCTATTAAAAGATATAATCATTTAAAGTTCATAGGCAGATTGTCACAAGTGACGGATGACGGCGTGATTCTTCTTGAAGTTAGACATAGCCTCTGGGATCCATTGTTTCAAGGCAGCATTTGTGCAAAGTTTTAATTTTTTACACGAAAACTACTAATAGTAAAAATATGAGACACCCAAAAGGCAACAGATCTCATTAGCCCCCACATATTAAAAAAAAAATTATAACAATCACTTGCATGGTTCAGGCTGTAGGCGATTACAAAAGTAACTCGATGCTCGTGATGAATCTATAGATAGATAGATAGATAGATAGATAGATAGATAGATAGATAGATAGATAGATAGATATATAGTGAATGTAATCGTTTAGTATAGTGACTAGCGAATTCTCGGCTACGCCGAACATTCCCTAGAGCTCCGCTGTCAGTGCAAAAAACAAATGCCGATCGACATGAAACAATAATTTCATATTTGCACTTCAGGCCTCTCCAAGACCTTTCATTAGATTGCAAACACGATATACTTCCAATAATTTTTTGCAAAGAACAAAAGCCGTTCGGCATGAAACATTTTTGTCATTTATGTACCCCAGCCCTCACCGAGACCTTTCATTTGATACCAAACACGACATACTTCTGACAACTTTCTACATAAAACAAAAGTCGATCGACATGAAACATTTTTATCATATCTGTACGCTAGCCCACACCAAGACTTTTCATTTGATACCAAACACTATATACTTGTGACAACCTTTTGCAAAAAACAAAAGCCGATCGACATTGACAATTTTTGTTAATTCTGCGCACCAGCCCTCATTGAAACCTTTCATTTGATACCAAACACCATACACTTCTGACAACTTTTTGCAAAAAACAAAAACCGATCGACATAGCACATTTTTGTCAATTCTACACGCTATCCCTCTACAAGACGTTTCATTTGAGAACAAACTCGACATACTTTTAAGAACTTTTTGCAGAAAACAAAAGCCGATCGAAATGGAACATTTCTGTCAATTCTGCACGCTCGCCCTCAACGAGACCTTTTATTTGAGACCAAACTCGATATACTTTTAAGAACTTTTTGCAGAAAACAAAAGCCGATCGAAATGGAACATTTCTGTCAATTTTGCACGCTAGCCCTCAACGAGACCTTTCATTTGAGACCAAACTCGACATACTTTTGAGATTTTTTTGCATAAAACAAAAGCAGATCGACGTAGATCATTTTTGTGAATTATCTACGCGAGCTCTCGCCAAGACCTTTGATTGGATACCAAACACGACATATTTCTGACAACTTTTTGCAAAAAACAAAAGCCGATCGACATGGAACATTTCTGTCAATTTTGCACGCTAGCCCTCAACGAGACCTTTCATTTGAGACCAAACTCGACATACTTTTTGAGATTTTTTTGCGTAAAACAATAGCAGATCGACATAGATCATTTTTGTCAATTCTCTACGCGAGCCCTCGCCAAGACCTTTCATTCGATACCAAACACTACATATTTCTGACAACTTTTTGCAAAAAACAAAAGCCGATCGACATGAAACATTTTTGTCAATTCTGCACGCTATCCCTCAACGAGACCTTTCATTTGAGACCAAACTCGACATACTTTTAAGAATTTTTTGCAGAAAACAAAATCCGATCGAAATGGAACATTTCTGTCAATTTTGCACGCTAGCCCTCAACGAGACCTTTCATTTGAGACCAAACTCGACATACTTTTGAGAATTTTTTTGCATAAAACAAAAGCAGATCGACGTAGATCATTTTTGTGAATTATCTACGCGAGCCCTCGCCAAGACCTTTGATTGGATACCAAACACGACATATTTCTGACAACTTTTTGCAAAAAACAAAAGCCGATCGACATAGAACATTTTTGTCAATTTTGCATTTCAGCCCTCAACGAGACCTTTCATTAGATACCAAACACGACATACTTCTATTAACTTTTTGCATAAAACAAAAGCCGATCAACATAGACCGTTTTTGTCAGTTCTGCACGCGAGCCCTCAACAAGACCTTTTATTTGAGACCAAACATGATATACTTTATACTACTTTTTGCAAAAAACAAAAGCCGATCGACATAGATCATTTTTGTCAAATCTCTACGCGAGCCCTCGCCGAGACTTTTCATTAGATACCAAACACGACATACGTCTATTAACTTTTTGCATAAAACAAAAGCCGATCAACATGGAAAATTTTCTTTTTTGTACACCAGCCCTCACCGAGACTTTTCATTCGATACAAAACACAACATATTTCTGATAACATTTTGCAAAAAACAAATTCTAATCGACGTAGAACATTTTTGGCATTCGTGCACACCAATCCACATTGTGTCGTTTCATTAAAATCCAAGGACAACCTACTTGTAACAACTTTTTGCGCAAAACAAATGCAGATCGACGTGACATATTTTTTTTGTCATTTCAAAACCGGCCCTTACGGTTTTTTTTCTTTTGATATCAAACACAGCAAAGTGTTTAGGAATATTCGGTTTTAATTTAGTTACTTTATCACACATCTGGGAACATTTGGGTGCGTTCAATGAGCTTAGCAAACTAGCGAAATCGGGCAGCAAACCGGATATGACGTCATATCTGACGTCATCGTTCATGATATGCTGTCATTTGATAACCTATCACAACAGCGTACATTTTCTCGCTGTTGCTGTTGAAACAAGTTGCACTAAGGAAGTTTAAATATCTTTTATAATGTCAGACATACCAGAAAATATTAACATGTGTATTAGAAGTGAGTAATAACAGCTACTTATTTTTTAAATTTTAATTTTAAGACAAATGTCAAATAAAATTTGAATATTTGAAACTCGCGCTGTAGATGCCGTTCAGTATACATTTTGCTAGTGCTGCTGTGCTGTTCTGCTAGCGCTAACCTGCTAACTTCATTGAACGCACCTATTGACTTTTGACATTGGAAACGTCAAAATTTATATTAATTAAATACGTTATGTTTTAAACTTAAATTAGTTGTAACACCTTTGCTCAAGACTAATATACTTGATACTGTATTTACTTCTTTAATATCAATGTTCTAAAAAAAGTTATAATCGTTTAAAGTTCATAGACAGATTGTCAAAAGTGACGGATGACAGTGTGACTCTTCTTAAATTTAGACATGGCTACTGGGATCCATTGTTTCAAGTTATTAGTTTTGCATAGTTTTTATTTTTTTACACAATAACCACTCACAGTAAAAATATGAGACCCCCAAAAGGCATAACTACACATTATTCCCTGCAACCTAAAAAAAAAATTACAACAATACCTTTCATAGTTAATGTAGTTAGGCTTGTGACAAAGTTTGGCGATCGTCATGATGAAAATAAATAAACATCACCGACATGTTTTAAACTTAAATTAGTTGTAAAACCTTTGCTCAAGATTATTAATCATGATACTGTATTCACTTCTTTAATATCAATGTTCTATTTGAAAATATAATCCTTTAAAGTTCATAGACTGATTGTCGTAAGTGACAGATGACAGGTTGTTTCTTTTTTAATTTAGACATGGCTACTAGGATCCTTCTAAAAAATTTTGTTTCAAAATTAAAAAAGTGTGTGGTTTTTATTAATTTACGCAAAAACTGCTTGACGTAAAAATATGAAACACCAAAAAGGCACACCTACGCATCATTCTCTACAATTTGATATTATTATACATAACAATTTCATAAATGGTTAAGGCTGTAGGTTTGTCCGAAAATTTGGCGATCGTCATGATGAAAATAAATATAGATTGGGACACATGCCTTTTAGTATATAGGACTAGCGAATTCTCGGCTACGCCGAGCATTCCCTAGAGCTCCGCTGTCAATGAAAAAAAACAAATGCCGATCGACATTAAAAAAATAATTTATATCTGCTAGTCAGTCCCCAATGAGACCTTTCATTAGATTCCAAACATGATATACTTCTAATAACTTTTTGCATAAAACAAAAGCCGATCGGCATGGAACATTTTTGTCAATTCTGCACGCTAGCCCTCAACGAAACCTTTCATTTGAGACCAAACACCACATACTTCTGACAACTATTTGCAAAAAACAAAAATCGATTGACATGGCACATTTTTGTCAATTCTGCACGCTAGCCCTCAACAAGACGTTTAATTTAAGACCAAACTCGACATATCTTTGAGAAGTTTTTGCATAAAACAAAAACCGATCGACATAGCATATTTTTGTCAATTCTGCACGCGAGCCCTCAACGAGACCTTTCATTTGAGACCAAACTCGACATACCTTTGAAAAAGTTTTGCAAAAAACAAAAGCCGATCAACATTGATCATTATTGTTTATTCTACACGCCAGCTCTTATCGAGCTCTTTCATTTGATACCAAACACCACATACTTCTAACAACTTTTTCCAAAAAACAAAAGCCGTTCGATATGGAACATTGTTGTTCATTCTACACGCTAGCCCTCATCAAGACCTAGCCTAATACAATGAACACTGTCTGCAGTAAAGTTCATTTGGGCATATTTGTTCTTTGTTTAGTTACTTCATTACACATTTGCCAACATTGACTTATGTAATTCGAAAATACCCAAACACGACATTTTTCTGACAACATTTTGCAAAAAACAATGTACCTAGAACATTTTTGTCTTTCGTGCACACCAGTCCACATTGTGTCATTTTCTTAAAACCCAAGGACGACCACCTTCTAACAACTTTTAACGAAAAACAAATGCAGATCGACATGATACTTTTTTTTTGTCATTTCAAAATCGGCCCTGATGGTTTTCTTTCTTTTGATATCAAACACAGCAAAGTGTTTAATTTAATTAGGAACATTTGTTTTTTATTTAGTTACTTCATAATTTGGCAACAATGTTTGTATTAAAAGATTGTAGTTAATTTTTAAATTTATAAATTACCATCGGCAATCGTAAAATAACAGCCACTGTCTTCAGTGAAGTTCATATAGGAATATTTGTTTTTTGTTTAGTTATTTCATCACACATTTGGCAACATTGACTTATGTAATTCGAAACGTCAAAATTTAAAATAAATAAATGTGTTGTGTTATAAACTTAAAATATTGGTAAAACCTTTGCTCAGGACTATTATTCATGACACTGTTTTCAGATCTTTGATATCAATGTTCTATTAAAAGATTCAATCGATTAAAGTTCATAGACAGATTGTCAAAAGTGACGGATGACTGCGTGATTCTTCTTAAATTTATACATGGCATCTAGGATATTTTTTTCAGTTTTGTTCTAGTTTTCCTTTTTCGCTTAGTTTTCGATTTTTTACACGAAAACCACTCACATTAAAAATATGAGACCCCAAAAAGGCCCTATACCACTTTAAACCACATCTAATAAAATAATATTAAAATTATTCAATGAATGGTTTGACCTGTACCCGTGAGCTAAACTTTTGCGATGCTCGAGATGAATCCAAATATAGATATATAGTGAATCTATCAAAATAGTATATGACTAGCGAATTCTCGGCTACGCCGAGCATTGCCTAGAGCTCCGCTGTCAGTGCAAAAAACAAATGCCGATCGACGTGAAACAATTATTTCATATTTGCACGTCAGGCCTCACCGAGACCTTTCATTAGATTGCAAACACGATATACTTCTAATAATTTTTTGCAAAAAACAAAAGCCGGTCGACATGAAACATTTTTGTCATTTATGTACCTCAACTCTCACCGAGACCTTTCATTTGATACCATACACGACATACTTCTGACAACTTTCTGCATTAAACAAAAGTCGATCGACATGAAACATTTTTATCATATCTACACGCTAGCCCACACCGAGACTTTTCATTTGATACCAAACACTATATACTTGTGACAACCTTTTGCAAAAAACAAAAGCCGATCGACATAGCACATTTTTTGTCAATTCTGCACGCTAGCCCTCTCCGAGACCTTTCATTTGATACCAAACACGACATACTTCTGACAACTTTTTGCATAAAACAAAAGCCGATCGACATAGAACATTTTTGTCAATTCTACACGCTAGCCCTCAACGAGACTTTTCATTTGATACTAAACACCACACACTTCTGACAACTTTTTGCAAAAAACAAATACCGATCGACATAGCACATTTTTATCAATTCTGCACGCTAGCCCTCTCCAAGACCTTTCATTTGATATCAAACACGATATAATTCTGACAACTTTTTGCAAAAAACAAAAACCGATCGACATAGTACATTTTTGTCAATTCTGCACGTTAGCCCTCTCCGAGACCTTTCATTTGATACCAAACACGACATATTTCTGACAACTTTTTGCATAAAACAAAAGCCGATCGACATGGAACATTTTTGTCAATTCTGCACGCTAGCCCTCAACGAGACCTTTCATTTGAGACCAAACTCGACATATCTTTGAGAAATTTTTGCAAAAACAAAAGCCGATCAACATTGACCTTTTTTCTTAATTCTACACGCCAGCCCTTATCGAGCCTTTTCATTTGATACCAAACACCACATACTTCTCACAACATTTTCCAAAAAACGAAAGCCGTTCGATATAGAATATTTTTGTTCATTCTGCACGCTAGCCCTCATCGTGACCTAGCCTAATATAGCATTCACTGTCTTCAGTAACGTTCATTTGGGAATATTTGTTCTTTGTTTAGTTACTTTATTAAACATTTGGCAACATTGACTTTTGTAATGCGAAAATACCCAAACACGACATTTTTTTTGACAACATTTTGCAAAAAACAAATTCTAATCTTCGTAGAACATTTTTGTCATTCGTGTACACCAGTCCATAATGTGTCGTTTCCTTAAAACTCAAGCACGACCTACTTCTAACAACTTTTTACGAAAAACAAATGCAGATCGACATGACTCATTTTTTTGTCATTTTAAAACTGGCCCTTATGGTTTCCTTTCTTTTGAAAACAAACACAGAAAAGTATTCAATTTATTTTATTTAGGAATATTTGATTTTTATTTAGTTACTTTATAATTTGGCAACACTGTTTCTATTAAAAAATAGTTATTAATTTTTAAATTTATAAATTAATATTGTCAACCTTAATACAACTGCCACCGTCTTCAGTGAAGTTAGTTTAGGAATATTTGGTTTTAATTTAGTTACATCATCACACATTTGGCAACTTTGACTTTTGACATTGGAAACGTCAAAATTTATATTAATTAAATACGTTATGTTTTAAACTTAAATTAGATGTGACACCTTTGCTCAAGTCTATTATTCATGACACTGTTTTCAAATCTTTGATATCAATGTTCTATTAAAAGATACAATCATTTAAAGTTCATAGACAGATTGTCAAAAGTGACGGATGACTACGTGATTCTTTTTAAATGTAGACACGGGCTCTGGGATCCATTGTTTCAAGGTGCCAATTTTGCACAGTTTAAATTATTTTAAACAAAAACCACTCACAGTAAAAATATGAGATCCCCAAAAGGCACTCCAGCACATTAGACCCTACAACTTGAAAAAAAAAAATTAAAATGATTACATAAATGCTTTAACCTGTTGCCCCGAGGTAAAAATTTGTCGATGCTCTTGCTTATTTAAAATATATATAGATATATAGATAGTGAATCTACCAAAATAGTATATGACTAGCAAATTCTCGGCTACGCCGAGCATTCCCTAGAGCTCCGCTGTCAGTGCAAAAAACAAATGCCGATCGACATGAAACAATTATTTCATATTTGCACGTCAGGCCTCACCGAGACTTTTCATTACATTGCAAACACGATATACTTCTAATAATTTTTTGCAAAAAACAAAAGCCGGTCGACATGAAACATTTTTGTCATTTATGTACCCCAAATCTCACCGAGACCTTTCATTTGATACCATACACGACATACTTCTGACAACTTTCTGCATTAAACAAAAGTCGATCGACATGAAACATTTATATCATATCTACACGCTAGCCCACACCCAGACTTTTCATTTGATACCAAACACTATATACTTGTGACAACCTTTTGCAAAAAACAAAAGCCGATCGACATTGACATTTTTTGTTAATTCTGCACACCAGCATTCATTGTAACCTTTTATTTGATACCAAACACCACACACTTCTGGCAACATTTTGCAAAAAACAAAAACCGATCGACATAGCACATTTTTTGTCAATTCTGCACGCTAGCCCTCTCCGAGACCTTTCATTTGATACCAAACACGACATACTTCTGACAACTTTTTGCATAAAACAAAAGCCGATCGACATGGAACATTGTTGTCAATTCTGCACGCTAGCCCTCAACGAGACTTTTCATTTGATACTAAACACCACACACTTCTGACAACTTTTTGCAAAAAACAAAAACCGATCGACATAGCACCTTTTTATCAATTCTGCACGCTAGCTCTCTCCGAGACCTTTCATTTGATATCAAACACGACATACTTCTGACAACTTTTTGCAAAAAACAAAAACCGATCGACCTAGTACATTTTTTTCAATTCTGCAGGCTAGCCCTCTCCGAGACCTTTCATTTGATACTAAACACGACATACTTCTGACAACTTTTTGCATAAAACAAAAGCCGATCGACATGGAACATTTTTGTCAATTCTGCACGCCAGCTCTCAACGAGACCTTTCATTTGAGACCAAACTCGACATACCTTTGAGAAATTTTTGCAAAAAACAAATGCCGATCAACATTGACCTTTTTTGTTAATTCTACACGCCAGCCTTTATCGAGCCTTTTCATTTGATACAAAACACCACATACTTCTCACAACTTTTTCCAAAAAACAAAAGCCGTTCGATATAGAACATTTTTGTTCATTTTGCACGCTAGCCCTCATCGTGACCTAGCCTAATATAACATTCACTATCTTCAGTAACGTTCATTTGGGAATATTTGTTCTTTGTTGAGTTACTTTATTAAAGATTTGGCAATATTGACTTATGTAATTCGAAAATACCCAAACACGACTTTTTTCTGATAACATTTTGTAAAAAACAAATTCTAATCTACATAGAACAAACACAGCAAAGTACTCAATTTATTTTATTTAGGAATATTTGATTTTTATTTAGTTACTTTATAATTTAACAACACTGTTTGTATTAAAAAATAGTAGTTAATTTTTAAATTTATAAATTAATATTGTCAATCCTAATACAACTGCCACCGTCTTTAGTGAAGTTAGTTTAGGAATATTTGGTTTTAAATTAGTTACTTCATCACACATTTGGCAACATTGACTTTTGACATTGGAAACGTCAAAATTTATATTAATTAAATACGTTATGTTTTAAACTTAAATTAGTTGTAACACATTTGCTCAAGTCTATTATTCATGATACTGTTTTTAAATCTTTGATATCAATGTTCTATTAAAAGATATAATCATTTAAAGTTCATAGGCAGATTGTCAAAAGTGACGAATGACGGCGTGATTCTTCTTAAAGTTAGACGTGGCCTCTGGGATCCATTGTTTCAAGGCAGCATTTGTGCAAAGTTTTAATTTTTTACACGAAAACTACTAATAGCAAAAATATAAGACACCCAAAAGGCACCAGATCTCATTAGCCCCCACATATTAAAAAAAATATTATAACAATCACTTGCATGGTTCAGGCTGTAGGCGATTACAAAAGTTACTCGATGCTCGTGATGAATCTATAGATAGATAGATAGTGAATCTAATCGTTTAGTATAGGGACTAGCGAATTCTCGGCTACGCCGAGCATTCCCTAGAGCTCCGCTGTCAGTACAAAAAAAATAAATGCCAATCGACATAAAACGGTTTTTTCATATCTGCATATCAGCCCTCACCAATACCTTTCATTAGATTCCAAACATGATATGCATGTAATAACTTTTTGAAAAAACAAAAGCCGGTCGACCTGAAACATTTTTCTCAATTATGCACGCCAGCCATCACCGAGAACTTTCATTTGATACCAAACACAACATACTTCTAACATTTTTTTTTGCATAAAACAAAAGTCAATCGACATGGAACATATTTGCAATTTCTACAGGCTAGTCCACACCACCGACAACTTTCATTTGATACCAAACACTATAAACTTCTGACAACTTTTTGTAAAAAGAAAAGCAAATCGAAATGGAACACTTTTATCTATTCTGCATGCTAGCCCTCAACGAGATCTTTCATTTGAGACCAAACTCGACATATTTCTGAAAACTTTTCACAAAAAACAAAAGCCGGTCAACAATAAGCAATTTTGTTAATTTTTCACGAAACCCTTATCAAGTCCTTTATTTTGATACCAAACCCCACATAGTTCTGACAACTATTTGCGAAAAACAAAAGCAGATCGGCATGGAATATTTTTGTCAATTCTGCAAGCTAGCTCTCAATGAAACCTTTCATTTGAGACCAAACTCGACATATTTCTGAAAACTTTTTACAAAAAACAAAAGCCGGTCAACAATAAGCAATTTTATTAATTTTTCACGAAACCTTTATCAAGTCCTTTATTTTGATACCAAACACCACATACTTCTGACAACTATTTGCGAAAAACAAAAGCCGATCGGCATGGAATATTTTTGTCAATTCTGCACGCTAGCCCTCAATGAAACCTTTCATTTGAGACCAAAT
The DNA here is from genome assembly GCA_035578165.1 of Stenolophus ochropezus. Lineage (NCBI taxonomy): Eukaryota > Metazoa > Arthropoda > Insecta > Coleoptera > Carabidae > Stenolophus > Stenolophus ochropezus. The sequence goes on from JAQOWZ010000049.1 coordinate 118,593, forward strand.
ACCACATACTTCTGACAACTATTTGCGAAAAACAAAAGCCGATCGGCATGGAATATTTTTGTCAATTCTGTAAGCTAGCCCTCAATGAAACCTTTTATTTGAAATCAAACACCACACACTTCTGAAAACTTTTTGCAAAAAAACAAAAGGCGATTGACATGGCGCATTTATGTCAATTCTGCAGGCTAGCCCTCAGCTAGACGTTTTGTTTGATACCAAACTCGACATACTTATGAGAAATTTTTGCAGAAAACAAAAGCCGATCTAAATGGATCATTTTTGTTAATTCTGCACGCTAGCCCTCAACGCGACGTTTCATTTGAGACCAAACTCGACATACTTATGAGAAATTTTTGCAGAAAACAAAAGCCGATCTAAATGGATCATTTTTGTCAATTCTGCACGCTAGCCCTCAACGCGACGTTTCATTTGAGACCAAACTCGACATACCTTTGAGAACGTTTTGTACACAAAACAAAAGCCGATCGGAATGGAACAGTTTTGTCAATTCTCCTCGCTAGCTCTCAATGAGACCTTTCATTTGAGACCAAACTCGACGTACATTTTAGAGAGTTTTGCAAAAAGCAAAAGCCCTTATCGAGCCTTTTCATACTAAACACTACATACTTCTAACAACTTTTTCCAAACACAAAATATTTCTGACAACATTTTGTAAAAAACAAATTCTAATCGACGTAGAATATTTTTGTCATTCGTGCACACCAGTCCACATTATGTCGTTTCATTAAAACCCAAGGACAATATACTTCTAACAACTTTTTGCGCAAAACAAATGCAGATCGACATGACACATTTTTTTGTTATTTTAAAACCGGCCCTTATGGTTTTCTTTCTTTTGATATCACAGCAAAGTGTTCAATTTATTTTATTTAGAAATATTTGATTTTTATTTTGTTACCTACTTCATAATTTGGCAACACTGTTTGTATTAAAAAATAGTAGTTAATTATTAAATTTATAAATTAATATTGTCAATCCTAATAAACTGTCACCGTCTTCAGAGAAGTTACTTTAGGAATATTTGGTTTTAATTTAGTTACTTCATCACACATTTGGCAACATTGACTTTTGACATTGGAAACGTCAAAATTTATATTAATTAAATACGTTATGTTTTAAACTTAAATTAGTTGTAACACCTTTGCTCAAGACTATTATATATGATACTGTATTTACTTCTTTAATATCAATGTTCTATAAGAAGTTACAATCGTTTAAAGTTCATAGACAGATTGTCAAAAGTGACAGATAACAGAGTGACTCTTCTTAAATTTAGACATGGCTACTAGGATCCATTGTTTCAAGTTATTAATTTTGCACAGTTTTTATTTTTTTACACAAGAACCACTCACAGTAAAAATATGAGACCCCCAAAAGGCAAAACTACACATTATTCCCTGCAACTTAAAAAAAAATTACAACAATCTCTTTAATGGTTCAGGCAGTTAGGCTGTCCACAAAATTTGGCGATCGTCATGATGAAAATAAATGAACATCACGAACACATGCCTTTTAGTATATAGGACTAGCGAATTCTCGGCTACGCCGAGCATTCCCTACAGCTCCGCTGTCAGTGCAAAAAACAAATGCCGATCGACATAAAACAATTATTTCATATTTGCACTTCAGGCCTCTCCAGGACCTTTCATTAGATTGCAAACACGATATACTTCCAATAATTTTTTGCAAAAAACAAAAGCCGGTCGGCATGAATCATTTTTGTCATTTATGTACCCCAGCCCTCACCGAGACCTTTCATTTGATACCAAACACGATATACTTCTGACAACTTTCTACATAAAACAAAAGTCGATCGACGTGAAACATTTTTATCATATCTGCACGCTAGCCCACACCAAAACTTTTCATTTGATACCAAACACTATATACTTGTGACAACCTTTTGCAAAAAACAAATACCGATCGACATAGCACATTTTTGTCAATTCTGAACGCTAGCCCTCTCCGAGACCTTATATTTGATACCAAACACGACATACTTCTGACAACTTTTTGCATAAAACAAAAGCCGATCGACATGGAACATTTTTGTCAATTGTGCACGCTAGCCCTCAACGAGACCTTTCATTTGAGACCAAACTCGACATACCTTTGAGAAATTTTTGCAAAAAACAAAAGCCGATCAACATTGAACTTTTTTGTTACTTCTACACGCCAGCCCTTATCGAGCCTTTTCATTTGATACCAAACACCACATACTTCTCACAACTTTTTCCAAAAAACAAAAGCCGTTCGATACAGAACATTTTTGTTCATTTTGCACCCTAGCCCTCATCGTGACCTAGCCTAATATAACATTCACTGACTTCAGTAACGTTCATTTGGGAATATTTGTTCTATGTTTAGTTACTTTATTAAACATTTGGCAATATTGACATGTAATTCGAAAATACCCAAACACGACATTTTTCTGACAACATTTTGCAAAAAACAAATTCTAATCTACGTAGAACATTTTTGTCATTCGTGCAAACCAGTCCGTATTGTGTCGTTTCCTTGAAACCCAATTACGACCTACTTCTAACAACTTTTTACGAAAAACAAAAGCAGATCGACATGACACATTTTTTTTGTCATTTTAAAACTGGCTCTTACGATTTCCTTTCTTTTGATAACAAACGCAGCAAAGTATTCAATTTATTTAATTTAATAATATTTGATTTTTATTTAGTTACTTTATAATTTGGCAACACTGTTTGTATTAAAAAATAGTAGTTCATTTTTAAATTTATAAATTAATATAGTCAACCCTACTACAACTGTCACCGTCTTCATTGAAGTTAGTTTAAGAATATTTGGTTTTAATTTAGTTACTTCATCACACATTTGGCAACATTGACTTTTGACATTGGAAACGTTAAAATTTATATTAATTAAATACGTTATGTTTTAAACTTAAATTAGTTGTAACACATTTGCTCAAGTCTATTATTCATGATACTGTTTTTAAATCTTTGATATCAATGTTATATTAAAAGATATAATCATTTAAAGTTCATAGGCAGATTGTCAAAAGTGACGGATGAAGGCGTGATTCTTCTTAAAGTTAGACATGGCCTCTAGGATCCATTGTTTCAAGGCAGCATTTGTGCAAAGTTTTAATTTTTTACACGAAAACTACTAATAGTAAAAATATAAGACACCCAAAAGGCACCAGATCTCATTAGCCCCCACATATTAAAAAAAAAATTTATAACAATCACTTGCATGGTTCAGGCTGTAGGCGATTACAAAAGTTACTCGATGCTCGTGATGAATCTATAGATAGATATATAGATAGATATATAGATAGATAGATAGTGAATCTAATCGTTTAGTATATGGACAAGCGAATTCTCGGCTACGCCGAGCATTCCCTAGAGCTCCGCTGTCAGTGCAAAAAACAAATGCCGATCGACATGAAACAATTATTTAATAATTCCACGTCAGGCCTCACCGAGACCTTTCATTAGATTGCAAACACGATATACTTCTAATAATATTTTGCAAAAAACAAAAGCCGGTCGACATGAAACATTTTTGTCATTTATGTACCCCAACTCTCACCGAGACCTTTCATTTGATACCATACACGACATACTTCTGACAACTTTCTGCATTAAACAAAAGTCGATCGACATGAAACATTTTTATCATATCTACACGCTAGCCCACATCCAAACTTTTCATTTGATACCAAACACTATATACTTGTGACAACCTTTTGCAAAAAACAAAAGCCGATCGTCATAGCACATTTTTTGTCAATTCTGCACGCTAGCCCTCTCCGAGACCTTTCATTTGATACCAAACACGACATACTTCTGCCAACTTTTTGCATAAAACAAAAGCCGATCGACATGGAACATTTTTGTCAATTCTGCACGCTAGCCCTCTCCGAGACCTTTCATTTGATATCAAACACGATATACTTGTGACAACTTTTTGCAAAAAACAAAAACCGATCGACATAGTACATTTTTGTCAATTCTGCAGGCTAGCCCTCTCCGAGACCTTTCATTTGATACCAAACACGACATACTTCTGACAACTTTTTGCATAAAACAAAAGCCGATCGACATGGAACAATTATTTAATAATTTTACGTCAGGCCTCACCGAGACCTTTCATTAGATTGCAAACACGATATACTTCTAATAATATTTTGCAAAAAACAAAAGCCTGTCGACATGAAACATTTTTGTCATTTATGTACCCCAACTCTCACCGAGACCTTTCATTTGATACCATACACGACATACTTCTGACAACTTTCTGCATTAAACAAAAGTCGATCGACATGAAACATTTTTATTATATCTACACGCTAGCCCACATCCAGACTTTTCATTTGATACCAAACACTATATACTTGTGACAGCCTTTTGCAAAAAACAAAAGCCGATCGTCATAGCACATTTTTTGTCAATTCTGCACGCTAGCCCTCTCCGAGACCTTTCATTTGATACCAAACACGACATACTTCTGCCAACTTTTTGCATAAAACAAAAGCCGATGGACATGGAACATTTTTGTCAATTCTGCACGCTAGCCCTCTCCGAGACCTTTCATTTGATATCAAACACGATATACTTCTGACAACTTTTTGCATAAAACAAAAGCCGATCGACATAGTACATTTTTGTCAATTCTGCAGGCTAGCCCTCTTTGAGACCTTTCATTTGATACTAAACACGACATACTTCTGACAACTTTTTGCATAAAACAAAAGCCGATCGACATGGAACATTTTTGTCAATTCTGCACGCTAGCCCTCAACGAGACTTTTCATTTGATACCAAACACCACACACTTCTGACAACTTTTTGCAAAAAACAAAAGCCGATCGACATAGTACATTTTTGTCAATTCTGCAGGCTAGCCCACTACGAGACCTTTCATTTGATATCAAATACGATATACTTCTGACAACTTTTTGCAAAAACAAAAACCGATCGACATAGTACATTTTTGTCAATTCTGCAGGCTAGCCCTCTCCGAGACCTTTCATTTGATACCAAACACGACATACTTGTGACAACTTTTTGCATAAAACAAAAGCCGATCGACATGGAACATTTTTGTCAATTCTGCACGCTAGCTTTCAACGAGACCTTTTATTTGAGACCAAATTCGACATATCTTTGAGAAATTTTTGCAAAAACAAAAGCCGATCAATATTGACCTTTTTTCTTAATTCTACACGCCAGCCCTTATCGAGCCTTTTCATTTGATACCAAACACCACATACTTTTAGCAACATTTTCCAAAAAACAAAAGCCGTTCGATATAGAACATTTTTGTTCATTCTGCACGCTAGCCCTCATCGTGACCTAGCCTAATATAACTTTCCTTAAAACCCAAGGATGACCTACTTCTAACAACTTTTTACGGAAAACAAATGCAGATCGACATGACACATATTTTTTGTCATTTTAAAACTGGCCCTTATGGTTTCCTTTCTTTTGATAACAAACACAGCAAAGTATTCAATTTATTTTATTTAGGAATATTTGATTTTATTTAGTTACTTTATAATTTGGCAACACTGTTTGCATTAAAAAATAGTAGTTAATTTTTAAAATTTATAAATTAATATTGTCAACCCTAATACAACTGCCACCGTCTTCAGTGAAGTTAGTTTAGGAATATTTGGTTTTAATTTAGTTACTTCATCACACATTTGGCAACATTGACTTTTGACATTGGAAACGTCAAAATTTATATTAATTAAATACGTTATGTTTTAAACTTAAATTAGTTGTAACACATTTGCTCAAGTCTATTATTCATGATACTGTTTTTAAATCTTTGATATGAATGTTCTATTAAAAGATATAATCATTTAAAGTTCATAGGCAGATTGTCAAAAATGACGGATGACGGCGTGATTCTTCTTAAAGTTAGACATGGCCTCTGGGATCCATTGTTTCCGGGCAGCATTTGTGCAAAGTTTTAATTTTTTACACGAAAACTACTAATAGTAAAAATATAAGACACACAAAAGGCACCAGATCTCATTAGCCCACACATATTAAAAAAAAAATTATAACAATCACTTGCATGGTTCAGGCTGTAGGCGATTACAAAAGTTTCTCGATGCTCGTGATGAATCTATAGATAGATATATAGATAGATATATAGATAGATATATAGATAGATATATAGTGAATCTAATCGTTTAGTATAGGGACTAGCGAATTCTCGTCTACGCCGAACATTCCCTAGAGCTCCGCTGTCAGTGCAAAAAACAAATGCCGATCGACATGAAACAATTATTTCATATTTGCACGTCAGGCCTCACCGAGACCTTTCATTAGATTGCAAACACGATATATTCCAATATTTTTTTGCAAAAAACAAAAGCCGGTGGACATGAAACATTTTTGTCATTTATGTACCCCAGCCCTCACCGAGACCTTTCATTTGATACCAAACACGACATACTTCTGACAACTTTCTACATAAACAAAAGTCGATCGACATGAAACATTTTTATCATATCTGCACGCTAGCCCATACCAAGATTTTTTATTTGATATCAAACACTATATACTTGTGACAACCTTTTGTGAAAAACAAAAGCCGATCGACATTGACAATTTTTGTTAACTCTGCACACCAGCTCTCATTGAAACCTTTCATTTGATACCAAACACCATACACTTCTGACAACTTTTTGCAAAAAACAAATACCGATCGACATAGCACATTTTTATCAATTCTGCACGCTAGCCCTCTCCGAGACCTTTCATTTGATATCAAACACGACATACTTCTGACAAGTTTTTGCAAAAAACAAAAACCGATCGACATAGTACATTTTTGTCAATTCTACAGGCTAGCCCTCTCCGAGACCTTTCATTTGATACCAAACACGACATACTTCTGACAACTTTTTGCATAAAACAAAAGCCGATCGACATGCAACATTTTTGTCAATTCTGCACGCTATTCCTCAACGAGACTTTTCATTTGATACCAAACACCACACACTTCTGACAACTTTTTGCAAAAAACAAATACCGATCGACATAGCACATTTTTATCAATTCTGCACGCTAGTCCTCTCCGAGACCTTTCATTTGATATCAAACACGATATACTTCTGACAACTTTTTGCAAAAAACAAAAACCGATCGACATAGTACATTTTTGTCAATTCTGCAGGCTAGCCCTCTCCGAGACCTTTCATTTGATACCAAACACGACATACTTCTGACAACTTTTTGCACAAAACAAAAGCCGATCGACATGGAACATTTTTGTCAATTCTGCACGCTAGCCCTCAACAAGACTTTTCATTTGATACCAAACACCACACACTTCTGACAACTTTTTGCAAAAAACAAATACCGATCGACATAGCACATTTTTATCAATTCTGCACGCTAGCCCTCTCCGAGACCTTTCATTTGATATCAAACACGACACACTTCTGACAACTTTTTGCAAAAAACAAAAACCGATCGACATAGTACATTTTTGTCAATTCTGCAGGCTAGCCCACTACGAGACCTTTCATTTGATATCAAACACGATATACTTCTGACAACTTTTTGCAAAAACAAAAACCGATCGACATAGTACATTTTTGTCAATTCTGCAGGCTAGCCCTCTCCGAGACCTTTCATTTGATACCAAACACGACATACTTCTGACAACTTTTTGCATAAAACAAAAGCCGATCGACATGGAACATTTTTGTCAATTCTGCACGCTAGCATTCAACGAGACCTTTCATTTGAGACCAAATTCGACATATCTTTGAGAAATTTTTGCAAAAACAAAAGCCGATCAATATTGACCTTTTTTCTTAATTCTACACGCCAGCCCTTATCGAGCCTTTTCATTTGATACCAAACACCACATACTTTTTACAACATTTTCCAAAAAACAAAAGCCGTTCGATATAGAACATTTTTGTTCATTTTGCACGCTAGCCCTCATCGTGACCTAGCCTAATATAACTTTCCTTAAAACCCAAGGATGACCTACTTCTAACAACTTTTTACGGAAAACAAATGCAGATCGACATGACACATATTTTTTGTCATTTTAAAACTGGCCCTTATGGTTTCCTTTCTTTTGATAACAAACACAGCAAAGTATTCAATTTATTTTATTTAGGAATATTTGATTTTATTTAGTTACTTTATAATTTGGCAACACTGTTTGCATTAAAAAATAGTAGTTAATTTTTAAATTTATAAATTAATATTGTCAACCCTAATACAACTGCCACCGTCTTCAGTGAAGTTAGTTTAGGAATATTTGGTTTTAATTTAGTTACTTCATCACAAATTTGGCAACATTGACTTTTGACATTGGAAACGTCAAAATTTATATTAATTAAATACGTTATGTTTTAAACTTAAATTAGTTGTAACACATTTGCTCAAGTCTATTATTCATGATACTGTTTTTAAATCTTTGATATGAATGTTCTATTAAAAGATATAATCATTTAAAGTTCATAGGCAGATTGTCAAAAGTGACGGATGACGGCGTGATTCTTCTTAAAGTTAGACATGGCCTCTGGGATCCACTGTTTCAAGGCAGCATTTTTGCAAAGTTTTAATTTTTTACACGAAAATTACTAATAGTAAAAATATGAGACACCCAAAAGGCACCAGATCTCATTAGCCCCCACATATTAAAAAAAAAATTATAACAATCACTTGCATGGTTCAGGCTGTAGGCTACGCCGAGCATTCCCTAGAGCTCCGCTGTCAGTGCAAAAAACAAATGCCAATCGACATGAAACAATTATTTTATATTTGCACGTCAGGCCTCACCGAGACCTTTCATTAGATTGCAAACACGATATACTTCTAATATTATTTTGCAAAAAAACAAAAGCCGGTCGACATGAAACATTTTTGTCATTTATGTACCCCAACTCTCACCGAGACCTTTCATTTGATACCATATACGACATACTTCTGACAACTTCCTGCATTGAACAAAAGTCCATCGACATGCAACATTTTTATCATATCTACACGCTAGCCCACACCCAGACTTTTCATTTGATACCAAACAGGACATACTTCTGACAACTTTTTGCATAAAACAAAAGCCGATCGACATGGAACATTTTTGTCAATTCTGCACGCTAGCCCTCAACGAGACTTTTCATTTGTTACCAAACACCACACACTTCTGACAAGTTTTTGCAAAAAACAAATACCGATCGACAAGCACATTTTTATCAATTCTGCACGCTAGCCCTCTCCGAGACCTTTCATTTGATATCAAACACGATATACTTGTGACAACCTTTTGCAAAAAACAAAAGCCGATCGACATAGCACATTTTTTGTCAATTATGCACGCTAGCCCTCTCCAAAATCTTTCATTTGATACCAAACACGACATATTTCTGACAACTTTTTGCATAAAACAAAAGCCGATCGACATGGAACATTTTTGTCAATTCTGCACGCTAGCCCTCAACGAGACTTTTCATTTGATACCAAACACCACACACTTCTGACAACTTTTTGCAAAAAACAAAAACCGATCGACATAGTACATTTTTGTCAATTCTGCAGGCTAGCCCACTACGAGACCTTTCATTTGATATCAAATACGATATACTTCTGACAACTTTTTGCAAAAACAAAAACCGATCGACATAGTACATTTTTGTCAATTCTGCAGGCTAGCCCTCTCCGAGACCTTTCATTTGATACCAAACACGACATACTTCTGACAACTTTTTGCATAAAACAAAAGCCGATCGACATGGAACATTTTTGTCAATTCTGCACGCCAGCTTTCAACGAGACCTTTCATTTGAGACCAAATTCGACATATCTTTGAGAAATTTTTGCAAAAACAAAAGCCGATCAATATTGACCTTTTTTCTTAATTCTACACGCCAGCCCTTATCGAGCCTTTTCATTTGATACCAAACACCACATACTTTTAGCAACATTTTCCAAAAAACAAAAGCCGTTCGATATAGAACATTTTTGTTCATTCTGCACGCTAGCCCTCATCGTGACCTCGCCTAATATAACTTTCCTTAAAACCCAAGGATGACCTACTTCTAACAACTTTTTACGGAAAACAAATGCAGATCGACATGACACATATTTTTTGTCATTTTAAAACTGGCCCTTATGGTTTCCTTTCTTTTGATAACAAACACAGCAAAGTTTAGTTTAGTTACTTTTTAATTTGGCAACACTGTTTGCATTAAAAAATAGTAGTTAATTTTTAAAATTTATAAATTAATATTGTCAACCCTAATACAACTGCCACCGTCTTCAGTGAAGTTAGTTTAGGAATATTTGGTTTTAATTTAGTTACTTCATCACACATTTGGCAACATTGACTTTTGACATTGGAAACGTCAAAATTTATATTAATTAAATACGTTATGTTTTAAACTTAAATTAGTTGTAACACATTTGCTCAAGTCTATTATTCATGATACTGTTTTTAAATCTTTGATATGAATGTTCTATTAAAAGATATAATCATTTAAAGTTCATAGGCAGATTGTCAAAAGTGACGGATGACGGCGTGATTCTTCTTAAAGTTAGACATGGCCTCTGGGATCCATTGTTTCCAGGCAGCATTTGTGCAAAGTTTTAATTTTTTACACGAAAACTACTAATAGTAAAAATATAAGACACACAAAAGGCACCAGATCTCATTAGCCCACACATATTAAAAAAAAATTATAACAATCACTTGCATGGTTCAGGCTGTAGGCGATTACAAAAGTTTCTCGATGCTCGTGATGGATCTATAGATAGATATATAGATAGATATATAGATACATATATAGATAGATATATAGTGAATCTAATCGTTTAGTATAGGGACTAGCGAATTCTCGGCTACGCCGAACATTCCCTAGAGCTCCGCTGTCAGTGCAAAAAACAAATGCCGATCGACATGAAACAATTATTTCATATTTGCACGTCAGGCCTCACCGAGACCTTTCATTAGATTGCAAACACGATATACTTCCAATATTTTTTTGCAAAAAACAAAAGCCGGTGGACATGAAACATTTTTGTCATTTATGTACCCCAGCCCTCACCGAGACCTTTCATTTGATACCAAACACGACATACTTCTGACAACTTTCTACATAAACAAAAGTCGATCGACATGAAACATTTTTATCATATCTGCACGCTAGCCCACACCAAGATTTTTTATTTGATATCAAACACTATATACTTGTGACAACCTTTTGTGAAAAACAAAAGCCGATCGACATTGACAATTTTTGTTAACTCTGCACACCAGCTCTCATTGAAACCTTTCATTTGATACCAAACACCATACACTTCTGACAACTTTTTGCAAAAAACAAATACCGATCGACATAGCACATTTTTATCAATTCTGCACGCTAGCCCTCTCCGAGACCTTTCATTTGATATCAAACACGACATACTTCTGACAAGTTTTTGCAAAAAATAAAAACCGATCGACATAGTACATTTTTGTCAATTCTACAGGCTAGCCCTCTCCGAGACCTTTCATTTGATACCAAACACGACATACTTCTGACAACTTTTTGCATAAAACAAAAGCCGATCGACATGGAACATTTTTGTCAATTCTGCACGCTATCCCTCAACGAGACTTTTCATTTGATACCAAACACCACACACTTCTGACAACTTTTTGCAAAAAACAAATACCGATCGACATAGCACATTTTTATCAATTCTGCACGCTAGTCCTCTCCGAGACCTTTCATTTGATATCAAACACGATATACTTCTGACAACTTTTTGCAAAAAACAAAAGCCGATCGGCATGGAACATTTTTGTCAATTCTGCACGCTATCCCTCAACAAGACGTTTCATTTAAGACCAAACTCGACATACTTTTGAGAATTTTTTGCATAAAACAAAAGCAGAGCGACATAGATCATTTTTCTCAAAAAACAAAAACCGATCGACATAGCTTCTTTTTATTAATTCTGCACGCTACCCCTCTCCGAGACCTTTCATTTGATATCAAACACGACATATTTCTGACAACTTTTTGCAAAAAACAAAAGCCGATCGGCATGGAACATTTTTGTCAATTCTGCTCGCTATCCCTCAACAAGACGTTTAAATTTATAAATTAAGATTGTCAACCCTAATACATCTGCCACCGTCTTCAGTGAAGTTAGTTTAGGAATATTTGGTTTTAATTTAGTTACTTGATCACACATTTGGCAACATTGACTTTTGACATTGGAAACGTCAAAATTTATATTAATTAAATACGTTCTGTTTTAAACTTAAATTAGTTGTAACACCTTTTCTCAAGTCTATTATTAATGAAATTGTTTTTAAATCTTTGATATCAATGTTCTATTAAAAGATATACTCATTTAAAGTTCATAGGCAGATTGTCAAAAGTGACGGATGACGGCGTGATTCTTCTTAAAGTTAGACATGGTCTCTAGGATCCATTGTTTCAAGGCAGCATTTGTGCACAGTTTTAATTTTTTACACGAAAACTACTAATAGTAAAAATATGAGACACCCAAAAGGCACCAGATCTCATTAGGCCCCACATATTAAAAAAAAAATTATAATAATCACTTGCATGGTTCAGGCTGTAGGCCTTTACAAATGTTACTCGATGCTCGTGATGAATCTATAGAGAGTGATATGAAAGAAAGTGAATCTAGCCTTTTAGTATAGGAGACTAGCGAAGGCTCAGCTACGCTGAGCTTCCCTAGGCCTCCGGCATCAATGAAATATTTACAGTTGACGGCTAATTTCATTCCTGTACACCAGCTCTCGACGAGACCTTTCATATGATACCAAACACGACATACTTCTGACAAATTTTGCAAAAAAACAAAAGCCGATCGACCTGGCAAGTTTTTGTTATTTCAATATGGCTGCCCTACTTGAGTGCTTTCATTTGATACCAAACACGGCATACTTCTGACAACTTTGTGCATAAAACAAAAGTCGATCGACATGGAACATTTTTGTCATTTCTGCACACTAGCCCACAACGAGACCTTTCATTCGATACGAAACATGACATATTTCTAACAATTTTTTGAAAAATACAAAAGCCGGTGGACGTAAAATATATTTCTCATTTAGAGCCTTTTCATACACTTTGGATCCGACGGCCGGCAGCCGGGTATTTATTCCAAGTAGCACTGCGATTGCCTATTTACTCCGGTCAAGAAAATTCATTTACATTTTGTCTTACGACAATGCCGCGTGAACGCATTAATGCTTTGTGGATTTTATACAGACGACTTTGCCGTCGAAAAATAATTGTCCTTCAATTCATTAAAATGTTGCCTCAAATGAGTGCATATTTCTGCTCACGCTTTTGTTTTTGTATATTCCTTCTGTCTTATCCCATAGTACTGGTCTAGCCAGCCTGATACCATTAAATAAAAAAAAAAACAGGGTCGAGGTGGTCTCGGACCAGGTCTTGTAGATTATTTATATTATGAATCCGCCCTCTTATCCACTCGGCTATGAAGCATTTTGTTTTAGACGTTTCTTATTCGAAAATATGAAGGATAACCTTCAAAATACAATTTATTTTATCAAATATTTCAGTTAGAAAAGGCCATATTACACAACATTTGGTTTTATTAGATGCAAAATTAACTAATCTAACTAACGATACCATATACACCCGATTTTATTTAGCGGGACAGATGGAAACAGCAAAAAACTGTTTTCCCATGTTATTTCACTATGTCAAGGTTTTCAGTATTCACCCTGTACTCCTGTACACATAATTTTTATAGGTTTAACAATACCGTTTACACCAGTCTTTGTAAAATTTGTTTCTATGTATATCAGAAAAAAGAACAATATTTTTAACAGTTTAAAAAAATCACATAGATGGCACTAATTATGAAATTTATTGCATCTGCTAAAGAAGGAATCGATATAATTACTTAACAATTAAATATTTTTATATTTAATTATGTATATATTTTAAAATAATATTTTTAGGCATAAATGAAATTTATTATTCTAAGCGAAAACAAGAACATAATAATATTTTGAATACGTGACATACCAAACTAACTGGTGGTGCCAGTGTTTTATTTATTTCCAAATCACCTGTATGATGTGAAAAGAAAAAAACTTGAATCCCCAGAGTAAATCTTAAGGGCTTTAATAATATTTAACATTGAAAATAATGTTATGAAATATTTGATCAAAATGCATAAAAATTGATTACATTATAATTAAAACTTATTTAGAACAATCTGTATGAAATATTTTAAAATAAAGTCGCTAATCCTTGGAATTATTGTAGATAGAAACTTCTCATCTTTAGTAATATAGTAGTAATATAAAGTACGTGCTTTGAAAAGTGGACTTGTGTGTAATATTTGTCGGACTTCTTGAGTTTAACGTTAGTATTTTAATGGAATTCTAAATCATTTACAGCTGATTTTTTATTTTGTAAATCTACAATGAATTAGTTTTGACAGGAATAAGGACATTTTATTTCCAAAAGTTCAAATCCGTTTTCTGTTTTGATAAAACCATCATCACTACATGCTAAGTATGGTTGGTTAGATAATATTACAACACTACAAGTCCAATTTCTTGTATAATATATTAGTTGAAGCTTGAAATACTAATTTCGCTTCAGTTTTGGTTTCCAAGCCATAACGCATAGCTTGATTACAATAAAAATTGTAGCCATTGATTCTTAATAACAACATTTTCATTATAATAATCACTGTCATATTTTCTCTGTACCAATCTAATTCTATTGGTACATATGTACATCTACAATGAAAGAGTTCATTGCAGAATATGTAGTTTTATGGGGATACACAATACATTGCTAACTTGTTTACATTTCTTAATAAAATAAATTCTCTTTATGATAATACAGCAAAATGAATTCTGGATTCCGCAAAAATCGCTCCTGTGTAGATAACTCCTAATAGCCATGTCTAAATTTAAGAAAAAAAAGAAAAACGCTGTCATCCGTCACTTTGACAATCAGACTATGAACGATTATATCTTCTTATAGAGTATTGATATCAAAGATTTAAATACAATTTCATGAATAATAGACTTGAGCAAAGGTGCTACAACTAATTTAAGTTTAAAACATAACGTATTTAATTAATATAAATTTTGACGTATCCAATGTCAACAGTCAATATTGCCAAATGTATGACGAAGTAACTAAATTAAAACCAAATATTCCTAGACTAACTTCACTGAAGACGCTGGCAGTTGTATTAGGATTGACAATATTAATTTATAAATTTAAAAATGAACTACTATTTAATTTTATTTCCTGTTTGATTTAAAGTGAAATATAAATATAGTAGTAATAAAATTTCCTTGAATAAATGTGTATTTTTATAGTTAGTTATTTGAAATTCCACTGTTTGAGAACCGATTTTTTATTCAGTTTAAGGTTTAAAAATTCAAATATTATTTGGAAACAATAGCACTATTTACAGTTAAAAGTAAGCAATTCTTAATTACAATATATTATACTGGAGTTTTTCTCAGTTCTCTACTTACATTTTTATTCTAAAGAAAAAATATGAACAAAAATTGTATAAAATGAAACTGTCAACTTTCGGAATGTCGGTAACATAGGTATCATAATTAAAACATGACTACTGATTTTATTCCGTGGAAGCTAATTTTTTTTCATTGTAATACTGCAGTCTTTTCATTAACGATATTTAATTTTATTTCGTGTTTGATTAAAAATGAAATATAAATCTAGTAGTAATAAAATGTCCTTGAATAAATGTGTAATTTTATAGTTATATGAAACTCCACTGTTTGAGAACCGATTTGCTTCAAAATTTACTTCACACAACATTTATAAAAATAAATTTACAAATAACAATTAAAACTTTTTAAAACGACACATCGCTATTAAACATTTCTTTGTACTATAATTTTGATCAGTTAGATTTGATTATGTTATTATAAAAACGTTTCAGAACTGCTGTGCTTACAAAAGAAATTTTTATAATGAAACGTATGAATTGCAAGTGTAAATAATGTCATTTTAAAATTAGGTTTTACTTTTATATTTGTTAGATAATAAAGTTAAAATTTACCTCATGAAGATGATTATTTCATTATTTTTACTTACTTGAGTTTCGCCGATATGCCACCATTTTTCTCGGGCGGGAAAATTAAATTATGCAGTACTGACCCAAGATGAATTTTTTGTTTATCGATAATACGAATAAATACGAAATATATTTTTTAAGAAAATTGTATTAAAAGAAAGAAATTTGAAGCATTTAAAATCAGTTTTCATCAACACATGTATAATTATAACTTAGATACACAAAATAGGAAAGTTATATATTATTAAAATATTACAATAAATAATAATGACAATAAACTATGTAGTAAAAATCTTCTGGGCGGAACGAATTAGTCTTCAGGATTCCCTGTAAATGCTAACGGAAAACCGACAAAAACGTTAGCAAAAGACGATAACTAAACAAAAAGAATAATGTGAAAGAATGAATCGAACGAAATAACACTTACATTATTTAAATATATTGGAATTGCCATAAAGAAAGAGCGTTTTCCAAAGAAGCAGTGGGCAAAACGACCAATTCAGATTTAACCTTTTCAAATTTTCTTTTAGTTTCAGAGAAAAACGAAAATAGGTCGACTTATTTGAAAATAACTGGAATTATTTATTTAATTTCATTGACTGTCAATTAGGAAAATCTGTTGTAATCGTTAAAAATATTGTCAAAAAACAACGATTTTACCTAATTCAATGCTATGGCAATCGGTCTCATGTTTATCTTTGGGGCCGTTGGAAACAAATAGTTTATGCAAATTATCTTCGACCGAATGTAGAGAATTTAAAGGAGAGAATTAGAGACGCTGTGACGTCTTTAACTCTGCGGAAGAAATTCAAAGAAGTTAAATAATTGCATCGAAGACTACAATTGTGCGCTCAACAAACCGTGAATCGATTGAGTAGAATAGTTACTGTTTATATTATTTTTGTTGTTAAATTTATGAAACTAAAGTTAAAGTCATGTTAACAATAATTTCTATGATAACGCAAACTTGTCTTTTGGGGCTTACAATTAGAAAAATTCTAAGTCGAACTATGTTCGACTTTTGTCTGAGACTAAAAGAAAATTTGAAAAGGTTAAAACTGAATTGTCAGTATTGAAACATGTAAAATCTTTTATTAAGAATACATGTTTCTCGTAAAATAAAAAATAAAAATGTTTTCCTTCTTTCTAACTCGATCCGATGACATACTGTATATCAAGGCCACAGAGAATGTTAATATGAATTTTGACTTACTTTATTTGGACATTGCAAAGTTTTCTCGTAGAATTTGTCACGCAAAATTTGAAGAATGTTTCTTTCATTTCATGTAGTAATTTAAATGTTTACTTTCTGAAAATACGACGAAATTTTCCTCCAGTCATCAAACAGATATGCGTTCTGTTAAATAAAAAATAGTAATTAATTAATATATTTTTTTCTTTAAATATGAATGTATTTACCATTCTTGTACAACTTCGTCAATAATAATATAGTTTTTCCGATGGTAGCAGAATCGTCAGCGAATAGAGTGGTTTCCATTTTAAGTTCCAAAATATTCAATATCGCTTTCCAAAGGAGGTTATTCTTGACAAGTTTTCCAAAAATATATTTTTTGTGAAACTGCTACCCTATAAACAATGAAAACTTATATAATAAAGGAAGATAATTTTTATTCAAATGATGCCTTCGTTTTAAAATGGATTCATTTTCCAAATATTGTTTAACATCAACGTAGTATATATTTGATTTGGACTAATAGTCCATATGCTTCCATTGAAATTTAATCCTTTTCTTGTAATATTGAATGAAGGAAATTTCCATCTCAGGATTTGATCCATTGTTCTGTATTTAGAAGGAAATATTACTAATTAATAAAAAATATGTAAACATTGAACACTTTTTTATAAAAAAAGTTTCGCCTCAGATGAAAGAACTTCTATATTAATTGCAATAGTCCAAATAAGGATATAACTCGTATTTAAAATCTTCGATGTACTTCACAGGAACAATGCAATGTATACTTCAGTTTCCAATATCTATAAATATAAAATTCACAAATGATATTTTTTAGAACATAAGAAAAACATACCATTTCACATTGTTGTGAATCATGAAGATTTTTGGTATTTGTGTATCTTTATTATATAGTATGAATTTAACTTTTAATTAGTTACAAAAGTTTATCAAATCATTCTACATTTTTTTTAAGAAATATATAATTTTGAAAAAGTTTTCTGACATTATATTTTAATTTTTATTAGAAATTATTTGAGTTGCCAGATAATTTTTAATACAAATAAGTTAAATAATTTAAAAATATGAATGTATAATAATATTAATAAAAATTTCATTTACATTTTAGATAATTTATAGAAATATTTTACTCAACTCAACAAAATATTAAAAGAATACGATTTGTTTACTAACTGCAGTTATTATTGTTAAAATTGTAGAATCTTTCATATAAAATAAAAAACAAATTTTGATAACCTGGCAACTCGATTTCATACAAACATTCACACAAACATTCATACTTTTGCGATTTATTACTCTCTTATTTTTCTTTTATTGATCGCTTTGTGGTTTTTTTTTATTATAATGTTGTAATATGCTTCATTAGCTTCATACCCACCAGCCGGTTTGTGACGAGTAATTATTATGAAGCTTATTTTTTCTTATTTATTGTTTTAATTTTTTTAACCACGGGCTATTATAATATTGAAGCAAAGTACAGCAAAAATCCCAAATACCACTGGTATAGGGTTTTAAAGTATTATGTAACAAGTCATTGTCTTGCCAAGTCTACCAAGGAATTATAGATAATATGGTACACATTATGTACATAAAAATGTAATTTAAAACAAAAAATATAAATTGAATGTACTCTTACCAAATAAATTGCAGTTAATATTTGTACTTTTGTAGTTTTTTAAAAATGAAAATATTGTTACTCAAAATCATACAACAGTGACAATGACTTGCTTACATAATACTTCAAAACCCACCAGCAGTAATTGGAATTTTTACCATACTTTGCGGTTTTGTAGTAGTATGTAGTATATTGCCAAAAAAATGTGTATTTATATTCTGTTGCATGAATTTTGAGGTACAATGGTAGACTGGCCTGCCTACATGTTGCGATTTATTATATACTTTTGTTTAACGTCACATTTCTAATACATATTATAGAGAGACGCAACATGTTTTAACTTAAGCCTGGTATTAGATAGTTTTCGTATAACGTCTTTATTTTTTGATGGTATTAATTAAAAATTATTGACAGCAGTATTGTTTAAGCGCTATTACATTTTTTATTGACAATGAAA
This sequence comes from Stenolophus ochropezus, assembly GCA_035578165.1. Classification (NCBI taxonomy): domain Eukaryota; kingdom Metazoa; phylum Arthropoda; class Insecta; order Coleoptera; family Carabidae; genus Stenolophus; species Stenolophus ochropezus. The sequence continues at coordinate 137,990 of JAQOWZ010000049.1, forward strand.
AATGTTAATGTTAACTAATGACTGTTGTATTATATTAAAATAAAAAAGTTGCTTAACCAATCTTTTAGTAGTAGTAAAAGGTAAAATATGCATTTAAATATAATTTTATTATAATTGTATTTTAATGTAAAAAATTAAAATTATTTTTTTATACTTACATATAAAATAGGTTTTCATTTAACTATTAAATGTAGGGACCCTTTTATCATTAAATAAAATTTTTAATGTATATTATTGAAAATATTGGTAAAACATACAATATACCAGGATGTAGACGCTATAGAAAATTTTTCTAATACTTAACCATTGCTTTATACTATTTATTTAATTTATGTTTTTCATTGTTAATATTATTTTATTAACTTTTATGTAAAGAATAGTTTTATTTATAATTGCCTTTTATAATTCTTTTTATTGTATTTTCATTTTGGCAAGGTCCGTAAAATTTGTAAAAGGAGCAATGGTATTATCAGACTTAAGTTCTTTTTTATTACCTTTTACAATATTTTACGAACTACTTTTCATGTTGGAATAATATTTAATACTTATATCAATTACATTTATTAAATATATTGCATATATTATTTAACAAATCAAATTTTACATTTTTTATTGTTTATATTTTAAATTCTTTCTTATTCCTTTTTATATTATTAAGTATTTCTAAATCACATTTTTAAATCATAATTATTGCTTCAACATGCTTTTATTTTATATTTTAAATTTATTATTATTGCTTTCTTATATTTTTATTTTATATTTCATATATACCATCAATAATCCTTTTTATAATATTACATGTTTTTCCGATATTCTAAAAATTTTAAATTTAAAAATTTAAGGTTTTAATGAGCTTCATATGCCTAATTTCAACCAGCCATTATGTGGCGAATAATTTTGATAAAGTTTATTTTTTAATGTATTTAATTTCTCTTATATTTATTTATTTAATCACGGGCTATAATACTAAATCAAAGTACAGCAAAAATTTAAATACCACTGGTATTGGGTTTAATGCATTATGTCCAAGCCATTGTTTTGCCATCTACCAAAGTAATTAAAAATAAAAAGGTATTTTTACCAAAAAATGTATGTTTAAATAAATTGTAGTTAATATTTGTACTTTTATAGTTTTATGAATATCAAAACCTTATTTCTCAAATTCATGCAACAGTCACAATGACATGGAACATAACACATTAAAACCCCAAATGGTTCTTGAAATTTTTACCATACTTGGCGGTTTTGTAGTATAATGCCAAAAACATAAGTACAAATTAGTATTCTGTTGCATGAATTTTGAGATACAATGGTAGAATGGCCTGGTTGTCTGTTATCATTTATTATATACTTTTGTATATTAAATGTTTTTAAATTTTACGTTCATTCATTAATTATTAAATGGATTGCAATTTTTTATATATTTTTATATGTATTTGCTAGATTTATTTAGTTTTAGTAAATTTTATTTCAATGTCTTTGTCTTCAAACAGTAAATATTTTTACCTCCCGCCTATCAATATATAGATAAGGGAGGTATTGTTTTTGGTCAGATTTCTCGAGTGTGGGTTTTCAACATATGAGCACGAATTAGGGTCCCTAGAATACGATTTTACTATTTTTACCGTGATGTCTGTATGTCTGTGTGTGTGTGTGTGTGTGTCTGTGTGTGTGTGTGTGTGTCTGTGACGATTTTTCGTCCACGATAACTCAAATACGATACATGTAAAAAATATAATATTTGGTATTTAAGAGTTCTATTCTAATATGATGAACTGATTAGATTTTGACTACAATTGGTTAACCGGAAGTAGTACTTTACTTGAAGCTTTAAACCGTTTTTCCTAAAAAATACCTCTAAATACTATATTTTCGCAAATTTCGATATTATAAATACAAAGATTTTTTAATTTTCTACCGATCTGCATAATTACGTTTATATATGACTTCTTGCTAGATAGAAAAAAATATATAAATTATAATAATTTTACATATTGTTTAGGCTGAGAAATTTCGATAAAACAGATGAGTTATTCATATGTGATTCATATGTTCATAAAATTTGACATATAATGTCAAATTTGATGTAAGTAAGTGTAAACGATAAAATAAGTAAAATTGAAGTAATTTTATTGTGAAATTTAAAAAGATGGAAGAAATATATTAGGAATGTATTTGCATGCGTGAATCAAAGTAAGTTCAATTCCGATTTTAGTAACGTCAAAAATAGCTGTCTTATTGGTTATACAAAATTTATGAAGGAAATTTTAGGTATGAAATGAATTAATAATATTCTGAACTGCAATAACAAACTAATTTTAAAACTACAAATTAAATGTATTGAAAAACATATAGAATATATTACTACAGTGACGGGAGGTATTGTGTTGGACACACCAGATTTTTTCTTATATAGTTTTAAAATTAATTATAATGAAATTTATGTATTATTGATATTTTGTTCATAATTTTGCAATAAGTTACGAAATGACTATGACATTGTAAATATAACAATTTTTTATCATGATATCTACTTGTTCAATTTAATTTTTTTTCTAAATACTCCATTTGTTCACAATTCAAATCTTTATTTTTAATATTTGAATCTGATAATTTTATCTTTAAGGTTTTTAATAACCTGGCTAAGATACTGCATAATGTTCATCATGTAAAAAGATTGGTTTAATACTTGCACTTTAACTTAAATTTTTTGAAAATTTGTTTATGAAATCCTCTATATAATGTTTTTAAATTTTGAAATAATGATTACAAATATGTACTTCATATAATAATGTTATATAATTTGTTTATTGATTAAAACTTAATTGAAATTATTTCATTATGATTTTAATATCTTGTTTAGTTTAAAATTTCTTTAAATACCACATTCGTCGTTATTCCTTCTTTAGAATTTTCGTTAATATTTGATTCTGGTAATTTTATTTTTAAGTTTTTAGATGACCGTACTCTCGACATTGCAACATATAATTGGTCATGAGTGAAAACTGGATTTTCTAAATTAATTCCAACAAAATTAAACGTTTGACCTTGTGATTTATTAATTGTCATTGAAAATGCTAATCGAATTGGAAATTGGCGACGTTTTAAACTGAATGGTAAATTTGTATCGGTAATTAAATCAAATCTTGGTAGATAGAGTCGGGTACCTGCACTTTGCCCGGTTAATACTTCTACATCAAGGTAATTAGTTTTCATATCTTTTATAATAAATCTTGTACCGTTACATAGCCCACGTTTCGGATTCATGTTTCTTAGTAACATTACTATTGCCCCCACTTTTAACGTTAATTTGTGAGGGGGCATTCCGGTTGCTGTTAACGCATTTAATAATTCGGTTGGATAACTAATTTTATTTTTATCATCGCCTTCACAAAAATCAGCACTGTAATATATTTTTGATTGTCCTACGATTTTATTTAATACTTGTTCGTTTATTACCATTGTATCGTCATTTGTTGGTGCTAAAATGGCGCGGTCTGTAAATTTGTGTATATTATTTGGCTCTATATCATTATCTCCAAATATATCATTAGCTAATGACGTTTGTGATACACAGTGTGCAGGAATTTTGACAACTTCAGTTAAACCATTGCCGATTTTTAGTAAATACTCAGAAAAATCTTTTTCGTCCCTATTTACACGCATGTTTTGTTTTAAAGAAAATTTTTGAAAGAGTTGCCATAAGTGACTTGTTATTACACAAGTTTCTATTATTGTGGTACGATGATTTGTATAATTTACTACCGGTAAACATTGTCTGAAATCACCACCTAATACTATAACTTTCCCGCCAAATGGTACCGTATTGTTCATTAAATCTTTTAAAAGTAAATCTATTGAATTTAACGCGTGTTTCGGTATCATTGTTACTTCGTCACAGATGATTACACTTGCATCTTTTATTAGTTTGCCTGCATTACTATTCGCTTTAACTTTACATACGCAGCCGTCATTTACAGGTACTGGTAACTTGAAAACCGAATGTACAGTTTGTCCACCTTTTAATAAAGTAGCCGCTATTCCTGTCCACGCCACGGCTATTACCTTAATATTTTGACCTCTTAAAATACTGATGAGGGTATTATATAAAAATGTCTTTCCTGTACCACCAGGACCGTCTACAAAGAAATATCTATTTTTGCTATTACTATCTGATACGGCATTCAAAATTAAATCTAAAATTTCTCTTTGATCATTATTAAACAACGCTACATTTTGTTCTCCCTCTAATTTCTCTGCTGCAGTATCAATCAAATCGTTTTCATTTTCGTCTACGTCATCTGGCAGCGGTAAACCGAAATCGCTTAATGTGAATCTATGTATTTCTAATATTTCTTGAATTTTTCTTAAACATTTATTTTGCGCTACTTTTTCGGAATTGTGCAATAAATAATCCTCTATCAAATACTCTTTAAATTTTTCCCACAAAGCTACGGCATTGGTGGACGTGTGGAAACAAATTAAATATGCAAATAATTCTCTTAATTGTCTCGGAAATTTATTTATCACTGCCTCACCTAAACAATTTTCGCATTCTTTATCATTTGCTAAAAGACCTAATGCGCGGGCAGCTTCTTGGTATGTGTTATACAACTTACCATCTACGGTACGCAAGTCTTCGAAACTTGTAGCCCCTTTCGCGTGTACTTATATTAAACGTAGATGGAACCTTTCTATATCTCTGGGACTGACGGAAATCATTCGGCCTATTGGTGGTTTTGACTCGCGTTGCCTAGCCTTCCAAGCGTTATTAACAAATACATAATATTTTGGAATTTGCATATAAACATACTGCCGAGCATTTACATCTGTGCTATTTAGAATAAACCACGCAGTTAAAGTTGTATTTTTTTTCGCTGCCCGTTCTGCTGCTTTTTTCTCTTGACCATTAACGAAAAATACCGCCTGTTGGTATTTCAAATGAACAGCTAACTCAAATATTGTATGTGATTTATCGTGTAAGGGATATTCCAGTAGCCTCCAACAACATTCTGGAGCAGAAACATACCTCGCATCTAAATAACCGTTGATTTCATCCCATTGAATTACTTTATCTTTATCTGGTTGACCTAATTTAATACTTGCGCAGTCATGACCCGTACACAGATAATCGCAAATATATTTAACACTTTTAACCGAAGAGCATATTTCGATATTAATATGAGCTTTATACTTTTTTAGCAAATATGGATTGTAAGGTACTATCCATCTGTTATCTACTGTATATTTTACTAAACCGTTTTTCCAGAGAATATATATCTTTGCATTATTATCTGGCCTTTTGTAAAGAGGATAACCGTTAATATTTTCGTGTGTTTCGTTTCGAAATTCTTTAGGGTATCTTTTTGTGCATTTATTTTCATTCATGCAAGGTGAATATTTATTTAATATACCGCAGGGACCGTGGATCATGTGCGTTTGAACTAATTGATACAACTCTGGTTCATCGTCTTCATCTGGAATTTCGGCGCTTACAATTTCGTCTATTTCATCTTTGTTACGGATTTTACTATCGCTATCTAATGTCAACAACAAATGCATATGTGGTAACCCACGTTTTTGGAATTCTATTACAAAAATAAAGGCTACGACTTTTCCGAAAATATCATCGTGAAGAATTTCATTCATCAAACTTTTAATTTTTCCGTTGAAAACTCGCGCTACTATATCTGGCCGATCTGCAGAACTTTGACCTTCGCGTAACTGTTCAATTATTTCAGGCCATTTTGGATTACACGTTACTGTTATGAACAAATCAGGTCGGCCGAATTCTCTAACAATTGACATAGCGTTCTGATACATTTTTAACATAAAACGACTGCCACCTTGGAATGTGGATGGTAAAATAACCATTGTGCCCGCCTTACCGCCCTCATTATCTGCTAAATTATTTACATGGTCCATTAACCCATTATACAGCTCTACTCTGAGGGTAGGCTGATTTAATCTAATATAAGTCAATCTTTCAGCCTCGACTTTCACATATGCATCTACAATGTACTGCTGAGTTAGCTTTCCGGCTTCTAAACACGGATTAAATGTATCTCTAATTGCTAATCTATTCATGTAAAATTGTAGCATGCTTTGTTTTTTAATACCGTCGGCATGCTTTAGGTTCATGTTCCAGCCACATTCACCGCGAGGAAAAAGTATGGGATATGTCATGGGGTCGCAGTTTTCGCTGAATTGATTAATTCTAACAGAACCGCCTGCTCTTGGGTGAACACAAATGTCTCTATCTATTGGTGGCTCTCCGTCATTTGATGTAAAAACTACAGCCACTTCATTACATGTTGGTACATTATACCTACGCTTATCTTTTCGTCTGTCACTAACTATCCACAAATTAATTTCTGGCACTGACTGATTATTAATATTTGCCCTAGCTATTTCTCTTTGCTCTACTTCTTTTAACATCATGTACGCTTGAGAATACGGATTAATTTCTCTAATAATATCATCTAACTGCCCCATTATATTTGGTTTACACTGTTTATTGTATTCTACATTCATTCTTTTCTCTAACGCTTCCGCAGAATTTATAATGTATAACTGCGCATATTTTTCAACATTATTATTAGTTGGATATAAGGAACTGGCTGAATCATGATAAATTTGACCATGTATTCGGAAACAATATGGTCCTCTGCCCGGAGGCATTGAAATTTTAGCCCCAAAGGAAGCAAAAGCTAACGCACTATTGTACTGTCTAATATTTTCTTTAAAATTTCTACTGTACGCGTTATTATTGATCATTAGACTTTTTATGTATTCCGGAAACTCGCCTAATTGATCTGCGTTTAACTTGCCTTTACGGCAGCAGTGTGTGAATTTGCCGTCCGAGGGATTCTCATACGCGAAGTTTTTGGATGAACAGTAAGTGCACAGTGCAGACATTGGACCCAACGAATGCGGTTCAATTTGCATTCCTATACCTTTGCTAGCTAATCTAACTTTATCATTAACTTTATTTTTGCGTGTCTTTATTTTATTTTTATTTATTACATTATTTTTTAACAAACGCTCTTCTTTCTGTTCCGGTGTTTCTGTTTCAACTACTTTTTTAAAATTATCTTTTAACATATTTAAACGCCGTACTTTATGTTCAGGGCTTTCTATTTCTATAGATTTTTTAAAATTAGTTTTTAACTTATTTAAACGATTTTCTCTTTGTTCCGGTGTTTCTGTTTCAATTGTATTTTTAAAATTATTTTTTAACCTATTTAAACGATTTTCTCTTTGTTCCGGTGTTTCTGTTTCAATTGTATTTTTAAAATTATTTTTTAACCTATTTAAACGATTTTCTCTCTGTTCGGGTGTTTCTGTTTCTATTGAAATTTTAAAATTATTTTTTAAAGTATTTAAACGATTTTCTCTCTGTTCGGGAGTTTCTGTTTCTATTGAAGTTTTTAAATTATTTTTAAACCTATTTAAACGATTTTCTCTTTGTTCCGGTGTTTCTGTTTCAATTGTATTTTTAAAATTATTTTTTAACCTATTTAAACGATTTTCTCTCTGTTCGGGTGTTTCTGTTTCTATTGAAATTTTAAAATTATTTTTTAAAGTATTTAAACGATTTTCTCTCTGTTCGGGAGTTTCTGTTTCTATTGAAGTTTTTAAATTATTTTTTAACCTATTTAAACGTTTTTCTTTTTGTTCATGTGTTTCTATTTGAATCATATTTTGAAAGTTATCTTTTAATCTATTTAAGCGATTTGTTTTTTGTTCAGGTGTTTCATTTTTAATGTATTCTTTGAAATTAAATTTTAATTTATTTAACCTATTTGTTTGTTGATCAAGTGTTTCATTAGCTAAAATTTTTAATTTATTTTCTGTATTTAATTTTAGACGTTTGGACCGTTCTTCAGCTGTTTCATTCTCTTTACGCTTTAAATGATTTTCTCTTAATTTCTGCTGTCGTGTTATCGGAAATAATACTAAATTACGTGTTCGAAACAAATTTAAAGTATGTGACCTAAGCTTATTGATATCATAATTTTCCTGTTCCGGATTGCGGTTAAATATGATACTCGTACAAAACGCAATTGCAAACAACCCACAATCAAAAGTGTTGGTCTGCTGCTGAACCCGGACAAATCTAACTGTTGGTCTATAAGGAAACAGTCTTTCTAAATATAAACTGGCATTTGAATTTAAACATTGAGAATTCATGCTGTCGTAAATAATAATCTCTGAACCGTCATAGTACGCGGTAAGCCAATGACCAATACTACCGGTATTTGCACCTGGTACGAATAAAATTTGTAAGTGTTTAGTTCCTTGTTGAACTGGAATGATACGGTCCGGAGCATTTACATACACTGTAGGCTGAGGGTTGAACTCAGTCATAGAACGGACTAAAGAAAAGAAAAAGTCTATGTGTACGTCTTCTAAGTACCCTGCAGGATTTAGCAACGTGTTAATATCCTGGTCTATTAACTGAATCTGATAGTTTACTGTCCTAATTCCTACATTAGCCGTTTGATTACTTGTATGTACATTATTGATATTATTGTCCGCTACTGAAATGACAGATATACTCCTACAACCTGATTGAACCTGACTATTAATAAAGTTTTCTTCTATATTTCCCGTATTATCATTTTTATTATTTTTTGCCGCATTTTTCTCGTTGTTTTGCTTGCGCTTAAGACGTTTAATTCTATCTTTACTTGGCATTTTGTTATGTACTTAAAAATTATACAAAACTTACAATTTTTGAGTGTGTTGTTCTTTTCAATATTTATAATTACCAATAATTACTTCAGGCCTTCGATTATAAGTCGATCAGGTTCTTTTCTGTTAGGATAATGAAATCTTGCACTCTTTCTCTTACTCTGCTGCAGTCAAGTTGTAAACCTACAGTAAAATTAATATTTAAAATATATGTATAGCATTATAAAAAATTAATACGAAATAAATGTGTATTTGTATTATTAGATTGCTAAATTACTAAATACTGCAAACTATGTACAATGTCTAGGCCGTGAATCTGCTCTCGTCATAATCGAGCGGCAATTACACAACGTGAAATATAATAATATATTTGAGATTGTCCATGTAGTGAACAAACTATAACCGCGCAATTTAAACAACTGTCATCTGTTGTGTTCTTATGTGTAGTTTGTAAGATAATGATATATTTCCCGTTAATTATTAACTAAATGCATATTCATATAAAAATATGTTTATAATTTAATAGTGGATGTATTTAAGACATGGTATCATGGTTGGACTACAAGAAATTTGCGGATAGTTTACATTGTGTGATTTATTTGTAAATAAATAAAATTTAAATAAAAATGTTGTTTTCGGTAAATATAGGGTGTTCCAGTTAAGTGTGCCACCATTGCTATCTCGAGAACTATAAGAGCTACGAGGTTGTTTAAATTAGCGAGAACCACCATTTTACAAGAACAACATAATGGGCAAAAAAAACCACTCCATATCTTGAGAACCATTGGTTTAAAAAAATATTTGTTTGGCTTATGTTAATAGACTTGTAAAATGGTGATTCCTTGCTAAGTTAACCAACCTGGTAGTTCTTATAGTTTTTAAGATAGCAATGGTGGCACGCTTAAATGGAACAGCCTGTATATTTTAAAGATTTTTCACAAAAAATACATTCATAGATTTCTAATTATATATAACAATAAAATAGTCAACTTTTCGCAATTTTAATTTTTTTTTGGATGTAACAGAAACGTCTGCTACATTTTAAAATTCTCAGAATAAAAAATTTGCGAGATAAAAGTACTGTTACTAAGACCCAAGAATCAACCACTTAATAAATTTATTTTTTAAATAATTTTGTACCTTTCCTACCCTATATGTTAATAAAAAAAACATGCATTCTTGCATATTAAGCTAAAATAGATTTTATACGGACATATACATAACGAAACATAAGTACACAACAGATGAAAGTTATTTAAATTGAACGGTTATGTGATTTGTTCACCATTACCAAAATTTCAAACCGAAAAATAAATATGTAATTCCCGCTCCATTTTGACGTCACGCTTTCACGGCCTATTAGAGATAGTGTAATGATTATAAATTTAAAGTAAATTACTTATACTTAAATAGAAGATGAACTCTCAAAAACTGTAGGTTGGACTAACTCGCAATTAGTTATAACACGCGGCCCACCAGAGACGATGAAATACCCGCCTAAATATTTTTTTAATTTGTGCAATAAATAATTTAGCATATTTTGGAGCATACTTCAGCTAAATAAAAATAATGGAGACACATCTTTTGTAGGTTTACGGAAAACCGGTTAAAAACTACTGGCGCCGGGTAAACCAGAAAAATATAGAATTTAATAAGAAATAAAATAATATAAAAAAAATCTGGTGTGTCCAACACAATACCTCCCGCCAATTTAGTAATATATTCTATATAAGTTTTTCAATACATTTAATTTGTAGTTTTAAAATTAGTTGGTTATTGCAGTTCAGAATATTTTTAATTTATTTCATACCTAAAATTTCCTTCATAAATTTTGTATCACCAATATGACAGCTATTTTTGACGTTACTAAAACCGAAACTGAACTTACTTTGATTCACGCATGCAAATACATTCCTAATATATTTCTTCCATCTTTTTAAATTTTAAAATAAAATTACTTCATTTTTTACTTATTTTATCTTTTACACTTACTTACATCAAATATGACATCATATGTCAAATTTTGTGAACATATGAATAACTCATCTGTTTTATCGAAATTCCTCAGCCTAAACGATATGTAAAATTATTATAATTTATATATTTTTTTTCTATCTAGCTAGAAGTTATATATAAACGTAATTATGCAGATCGGTAGAAAATTAAAAAATCTTTGAATTTAATAATAACGAAATTTGCGAAAATATGGTATTTAGAGGTATTTTTTAGGAAAAACGGTTTAAAGCTTCAAGTAAAGTACTACTGCCGGTTAACCAATTGTAGTCAAAATCTAATCAGTTCATCATATTAGAACAGAACTCTCAAATACCAAATATTATATTTTTTACATGTATCGTATTGGAGTTATCGTGGACGAAAAATCGTCACAGACACACACACAGACACACACACACACACACACATACAGACATCACGCTAAAAATAGTAAAATCGTATTCTAGGGACCCTAATTCGTGCTCATATGTTGAAAACTCACACTCGAGAAATCTGACCAAAAACAATACCTCCCTTATCTATATATTGATAGGCGGGAGGTAAAAAATAATGAAATCACAAATTAAAATTTCTATTAGCTTGGTTGTAAATGACATTTTTCTAATTGTAAATTGCGAACTTGCAAGTTGATTTTTCGAGGGTTGTAAAAGATATAAAATATTTCTCACCTTAGATTTGAATTTAGCGGCACACTAAACGGGATTTATTTTATTGTGACTACTGCAGCTCTGATCAAAGATAATGAATATTAATTCGCAATATAAATATATTGTAACAAAGCACAATAAATGAAATTACTCTACACACAGGTGAAGAAGCAATATTCTTGATAAACAAATTTTGTTTTCTATGGTGTCCCTGATCTCAAATTAGTATTTCCGAAATGTCGGTAAATGTGAAATTATTAATACCGACACCGTACATACCGATAAATACAAAAATTAAATTATTAAAAATTCAAAAATAATAAATTTTAAATAATAATTTATTGATAATGTTATAACACAAATATACTTTTAATTTAAATGAGAATTTTACTTTAAAACGAAATGAACGTGTTATATACAATAACGAAATAATTATAATACTTACTTTTAGCGTCACAGATGCAAGGTTTGTTGTTCGAATCTTTAACTTCCATTCTAATTGATCATAAGATAAGGGCGAACTTTTGAGCGAAAACTGATACTCTGGCATTAGTGCTTATATTCCAAATGCAACCGTTTTCAAATGGTTGCAACATGAACTTCTTCACTGATTCATACTAATAACGTAATAACATAATAACTGTTAATAAAATACAACCTATTGGTAGAGATTAATTGCACTAAAATGTATACTTACATGAAATACATTCAAAATTTGTGTATAATCATTCATATTGTATTTTTGTTAAAATAAACTGCAACTATTGTTCAGTGTACCTACATTATTATTAATTTTCACATTCATAGCTGTAAAATGAAAATTACAAATTAAAAAAAACATTAGAGGAAGGCCTTTATTGCAGTTACTGTAACTCCAATAAAGACTTTCTTCATATTAACAACCAGTCGATAAACCAATCCTGCATTAAAAACATATTTATCATAAAACGTATTTTATTAAATTTATTTTAAATTCTACTTCGTTCGTTTGATTGTAATTATTTTTTAATAAAAATAAAAATAGTACATCCCCTCCAGCTTGTATTATTTTTTTCATAATAAAGATGTTTTAGGACAACACAATCTGTTATGTACATACATTCATTCGGAGTTAAAACATATCTTCTGCTACTTACAGGTTTTGTTAACAGATTGCAGGAAATTAATACCACGTATTGATTGTCTAGTATTGTGAAAGATTTTAGCTCAAAATTTAAAATTTCCGATAGTCAGTTATCCCACTTACTTGTAGATTTTAAGTCAAAATCTTCTAATGATATCATGTACTTTTTTATTATAATTATTTAATTTTTTATGGCCTGTCTAATTTAAAATGAAGTACAGTACTCAGGATAGTACTACAAAACACCTATAATAAATAACTTGTTATTCAATATAATAGGAATTTATTTGTAACTTACTATTTCTAATACGTTTGCAAAGTATATTCCGGCTTACAATTATAGGTGTACTTGTCATTTTGCAAATACAATAAACAACAATGTGCTGGCAAGACTTTTAAGTAAATTATGAAGGTCTGACACATAACATGTTTTGACAAATGATTTAATTTCTTCGAAATTGTCGTTCACTAAATAAAATAGAGGGTTGAAACGCATATGAATCAAAAGAAGAACACCGGCTCAAAAAATGCGCGTTATTTGAATTATTCTTATAACTCTCTTGTATATAAAGAACAGAATGTCAATTAATTGAATTATTTTCTGAAAAATAATGTTTCTGCTTTTGCATTGTACTCTTTCGTCTTTCATATTCTTTAGTACTGCTTATTTCCAATCTTTTGTATATTTCCTTCCTTTTTATATCTTTCTCTACATTTCTAAAACATACATATATCATTTTATATTTATTTCAATAATAAATAATAAGTACAAACCAACATATGTTCTGAGTATTGTATCAAGTTGCAAAATTTCTAGTATAAATTTATGTTATAACCAATTATAACAAACGTTAAATGTCAGAAAATTTTAATTGTGCCATATACAATTTCTACAATAATAATACATATTTTGCTCAATATTATAAAGTACGGATACATAGTTCAGTTAATAATATCTTTGTCCATTTTCAAAAATATTGTACTTTTATATTCGTACTTTACACTTGTCAAAATTACCTACTTCATCACACATTTGGCAACATTGACTTTTGACATTGGAAACGTCAAAATTTATATTAATTAAATACGTTATGTTTTAAACTTAAATTAGTTGTAACACATTTGCTCAAGTCTATTATTCATGATACTGTTTTTAAATCTTCGATATCAATGTTCTATTAAAAGATATAATCATTTAAAGTTCATAGGCAGATTGTCAAAAGTGACGGATGACGGCGTGATTCTTCTTAAAGTTAGACATGGCCTCTGGGATCCATTGTTTCAAGGCAGCATTTGTGCAAAGTTTTAATTTTTTACACGAAAACTACTAATAGTAAAAATATGAGACACCCAAAAGGCACCAGATCTCATTAGCCCCCACATATTAAAAAAAAATTATAACAATCACTTGCATGGTTCAGGCTGTAGGCGATTACAAAAGTTACTCGATGCTCGTGATGAATCTATAGATAGATATATAGATAGATATATAGATAGTGAATCTAATCTTTTAGTATATGGACTAGCTCCGCTGTCAGTGCAAAAAACAAATGCCAATCGACATGAAACAATTATTTTATATTTGCACGTCAGGCCTCACCGAGACCTTTCATTAGATTGCAAACACGATATACTTCTAATAATATTTTGCAAAAAAACAAAAGCCGGTCGACATGAAACATTTTTGTCATTTATGTACCCCAACTCTCACCGAGACCTTTCATTTGATACCATACACGACATACTTCTGACAACTTTCTGCATTAAACAAAAGTGGATCGACATGCAACATTTTTATCATATCTACACGCTAGCCCACACCCAGACTTTTCATTTGATACCAAACACGACATACTTCTGACAACTTTTTGCATAAAACAAAAGCCAATCGACATGGAACATTTTTGTCAATTCTGCACGCTAGCCCTCAACGAGACTTTTCATTTGATACCAAACACCACACACTTCTGACAACTTTTTGCAAAAAACAAATACCGATCGACATAGCACATTTTTATCAATTCTGCACGCTAGCTCTCTCCGAGACCTTTCATTTGATATCAAACACGATATACTTGTGACAACCTTTTGCAAAAAACAAAAGCCGATCGACATAGCACATTTTTTGTCAATTCTGCACGCTAGCCCTCTCCAAAATCTTTCATTTGATACCAAACACGACATACTTCTGACAACTTTTTGCATAAAACAAAAGCCGATCGACATGGAACATTTTTGTCAATTCTGCACGCTAGCCCTCAACGAGACTTTTCATTTGATACCAAACACCACACACTTCTGACAACTTTTTGCAAAAAACAAATACCGATCGACATAGCACATTTTTATCAATTCTGCACGCTAGCCCTCTCCGAGACCTTTCATTTGATATCAAACACGATATACTTCTGACAACTTTTTGCAAAAAACAAAAACCGATCGACATAGTACATTTTTGTCAATTCTGCAGGCTAGCTCACTACAAAACCTTTCATTTGATATCAAACACGATATACTTCTGACAACTTTTTGCAAAAACAAAAACCGATCGACATAGTACATTTTTGTCAATTCTGCAGGCTAGCCCTCTCCGAGACCTTTCATTTGATACCAAACACGACATACTTCTGACAACTTTTTGCATAAAACAAAAGCCGATCGACATGGAACATTTTTGTCAATTCTGCACGCTAGCTTTCAACGAGACCTTTCATTTGAGACCAAATTCGACATATCTTTGAGAAATTTTTGCGAAAACAAAAGCCGATCAATATTGACCTTTTTTCTTAATTCTACACGCCAGCCCTTATCGAGCCTTTTCATTTGATACCAAACACCACATACTTTTTGCAACATTTTCCAAAAAACAAAAGCCGTTCGATATAGAACATTTTTGTTCATTCTGCACGCTAGCCCTCATCGTGACCTAGCCTAATATAACCTTCCTTAAAACCCAAGGATGACCTACTTCTAACAACTTTTTACGGAAAACAAATGCAGATCGACATGACACATTTTTTTTTGTCATTTTAAAACTGGCCCTTATGGTTTCCTTTCTTTTGATAACAAACACAGCAAAGTATTCAATTTATTTTATTTAGGAATATTTGATTTTATTTAGTTACTTTATAATTTGGCAACACTGTTTGCATTAAAAAATAGTAGTTAATTTTTAAATTTATAAATTAATATTGTCAACCCTAGTACAACTGCCACCGTCTTCAGTGAAGTTAGTTTAGGAATATTTGGTTTTAATTTAGTTACTTCATCACACATTTGGCAACAATGACTTTTGACATTGGAAACGTCAAAATTTATATTAATTAAATACGTTATGTTTTAAACTTAAATTAGTTGTAACACATTTGCTCAAGTCTATTATCCATGATACTGTTTTTAAATCTTTGATATCAATGTTCTATTAAAAGATATAATCATTCAAAGTTCATAGGCAGATTGTCAAAAGTGACGGATGACGGCGTGATTCTTCTTAAAGTTAGACATGGCCTCTGGGATCCATTGTTTCAAGGCAGCATTTGTGCAAAGTTTTAAATTTTCACACAAAAACTACTAACAGTAAAAATATGAGACACCCAAAAGGCACCAGATCTCATTAGCCCCCACATATTAAAAAAAAAATTATAACAATCACTTGCATGGTTCAGGCTGTAGGCGATTACAAAAGTTACTCGATGCTCGTGATGAATCTATAGATAGATATATAGATAGATATATAGATAGATATATAGATAGTGAATCTAATCGTTTAGTATATGGACTAGCAAATTCTCGGCTACGCCGAGCATTCCCTAGAGCTCCGCTGTCAGTGCAAAAAACAAATGCCAATCGACATGAAACAATTATTTTATATTTGCACGTCAGGCCTCACCGAGACCTTTCATTAGATTGCAAACACGATATACTTCTAATAATATTTTGCAAAAAAACAAAAGCCGGTCGACATGAAACATTTTTGTCATTTATGTACCCCAACTCTCACCGAGACCTTTCATTTGATACCATACACGACATACTTCTGACAACTTTCTGCATTAAACAAAAGTCGATCGACATGCAACATTTTTATCATATCTACACGCTAGCCCACACCCAGACTTTTCATTTGATACCAAACACGACATACTTCTGACAACTTTTTGCATAAAACAAAAGCCGATCGACATGGAACATTTTTGTCAATTCTGCACGCTGGGCCCTCAACGAGACTTTTCATTTGATACCAAACACCACACACTTCTGACAACTTTTTGCAAAAAACAAATACCGATCGACATAGCACATTTTTATCAATTCTGCACGCTAGCCCTCTCCGAGACCTTTCATTTGATATCAAACACGATATACTTGTGACAACCTTTTGCAAAAAACAAAAGCCGATCGACATATCACATTTTTTGTCAATTCTGCACGCTAGCCTTTTCCAAAATCTTTCATTTGATACCAAACACGACATACTTCTGACAACTTTTTGCATAAAACAAAAGCCGATCGACATGGAACATTTTTGTCAATTCTGCACGCTAGCCCTCAACGAGACTTTTCATTTGATACCAAACACCACACACTTCTGACAACTTTTTGCAAAAAACAAATACCGATCGACATAGCACATTTTTATCAATTCTGCACGCTAGCCCTCTCCGAGACCTTTCATTTGATATCAAACACGATATACTTCTGACAACTTTTTGCAAAAAACAAAAACCGATCGACATAGTACATTTTTGTCAATTCTGCAGGCTAGCCCACTACGAGACCTTTCATTTGATATCAAACACGATATACTTCTGACAACTTTTTGCAAAAACAAAAACCGATCGACATAGCACATTTTTGTCAATTCTGCAGGCTAGCCCTCTCCGAGACCTTTCATTTGATACCAAACACGACACACTTCTGACAACTTTTTGCATAAAACAAAAGCCGATCGACATGGAACATTTTTGTCAATTCTGCACGCTAACTTTCAACGAGACCTTTCATTTGAGACCAAATTCGACATATCTTTGAGAAATTTTTGCAAAAACAAAAGCCGATCAATATTGACCTTTTTTCTTAATTCTACACGCCAGCCCTTATCGAGCCTTTTCATTTGATACCAAACACCACATGTTCCAAAAAACAAAAACCGTTCGATATAGAACATTTTTGTTCATTCTGCACGCTAGCCCTCATCGTGACCTAGCCTAATATAACTTTCCTTAAAACCCAAGGATGACCTACTTCTAACAACTTTTTACGGAAAACAAATGCAGATCGACATGACACTTTTTTTTTGTCATTTTAAAACTGGCCCTTATGGTTTCCTTTCTTTTGATAACAAACACAGCAAAGTATTCAATTTATTTTATTTAGGAATATTTGATTTTATTTAGTTACTTTATAATTTGGCAACACTGTTTGCATTAAAAAATAGTAGTTAATTTTTAAATTTATAAATTAATATTGTCAACCCTAATACAACTGCCACCGTCTTCAGTGAAGTTAGTTTAGGAATATTTGGTTTTAATTTAGTTACTTCATCACACATTTGGCAACATTGACTTTTGACATTGGAAACGTCAAAATTTATATTAATTAAATACGTTATGTTTTAAACATAAATTAGTTGTAACACATTTGCTCAAGTCTATTATTCATGATACTGTTTTTAAATCTTTGATATCAATGTTCTATTAAAAGATATAATCATTTAAAGTTCATAGGCAGATTGTCAAAAGTGACGGATGACGGCGTGATTCTTCTTAAAGTTAGACATGGCCTCTGGGATCCATTGTTTCCAGGCAGCATTTGTGCAAAGTTTTAATTTTTTACACGAAAATTACTAATAGTAAAAATATGAGACACCCAAAAGGCACCAGATCTCATTAGCCCCCACATATTAAAAAAAAATTATAACAATCACTTTCATGGTTCAGGCTGTAGGCGATTACAAAAGTTACTCGATGCTCGTGATGAATCTATAGATAGATATATAGATAGATATATAGATAGATAGATAGATAGTGAATCTAATCGTTTAGTATAGGGACTAGCGAATTCTCGGCTACGCCGAGCATTCCCTAGAGCTCCGCTGTCAGTGCAAAATACAAATGCCAATCGACATAAAACAATTATTTTATATTTGCACGTCAGGCCTCACCAAGACCTTTCATTAGATTGCAAACACGATATACTTCTAATAATATTTAGCAAAAAAACAAAAGCCGGTCGACATGAAACATTTTTGTTATTTATGTACCCCAACTCTCACCGAGACCTTTCATTTAATACCATACACGACATACTTCTGACAACTTTCTCCATTAAACAAAAGTCGATCGACATGCAACATTTTTATCATATCTACACGCTAGCCCACACCCAGACTTTTCATTTGATACCAAGCACGACATACTTCTGACAACTTTTTGCATAAAACAAAAGCCGATCGACATTAAACATTTTTGTCAATTCGGCACGCTAGCCCTCAACGAGACTTTTCATTTGATACCAAACACCACACACTTCTGACAACTTTTTGCAAAAAACAAATACCGATCGACATAGCACATTTTTATCAATTCCGCACGCTAGCCCTCTCCGAGACCTTTCATTTGATATCAAACACGATATACTTGTGACAACCTTTTGAAAAAAACAAAAGCCGATCGACATAGCACATTTTTTGTCAATTCTGCACGCTAGCCCTCTCCAAAATCTTTCATTTGATACCAAACACGACATACTTCTGACAACTTTTTGCATAAAACAAAAGCCGATCGACATGGAACATTTTTGTCAATTCTGCACGCTAGCCCTCAACGAGACTTTTCATTTCATACCAAACACCACACACTTCTGACAACTTTTTGCAAAAAACAAATACCGATCGACATAGCACATTTTTATCAATTCTGCACGCTAGCCCTCTCCGAGACCTTTCATTTGATATCAAACACGATATACTTCTGACAACTTTTTGCAAAAAACAAAAACCGATCGACATAGTACATTTTTGTCAATTCTGCAGGCTAGCCCACTACGAGACCTTTCATTTGATATCAAACACGATATACTTCTGACAACTTTTTTCAAAAACAAATACCGATCGACATAGTACATTTTTGTCTATTCTGCAGGCTAGCCCTCTCCGAGACCTTTCATTTGATACCAAACACGACATACTTCTGACAACTTTTTGCATAAAACAAAAGCCGATCGACATGGAACATTTTTGTCAATTCTGCACGCTAGCTGTCAACGAGACCTTTCATTTGAGACCAAATTCGACATATCTTTGAGAAATTTTTGCAAAAACAAAAGCCGATCAATATTGACCTTTTTTCTTAATTCTACACGCCAGCCCTTATCGAGCCTTTTCATTTGATACCAAACACCACAAACTTTTTACAACATTTTCCAAAAAACAAAAGCCGTTCGATATAGAACATTTTTGTTCATTCTGCACGCTAGCCCTCATCGTGACCTAGCCTAATATAACTTTCCTTAAAACCCAAGGATGACCTACTTCTAACAACTTTTTACGGAAAACAAATGCAGATCGACATGACACATTTTTTTTGTCATTTTAAAACTGGCCCTTATGGTTTCCTTTCTTTTGATAACAAACACAGCAAAGTATTCAATTTATTTTATTTAGGAATATTTGATTTTTATTTAGTTACTTTATTATTTGGCAACATTGTTAGTATTAAAAAATAGTAGTTAATTTTTAAATTTATAAATTAATATTGTCAACTGTAATACAACTGCCACCGTCTTCAGTGAAGTTAGTTTAGGAATATTTGGTTTTAATTTAGTTACTTCATCACACATTTGGCAACATTGACTTTTGACATTGGAAACGTCAAAATTTATATTAATTAAATACGTTATGTTTTAAACTTAAATTAGTTGTAACACATTTGCTCAAGTCTATTATTCATGAAATTGTTTTTAAATCTTTGATATCAATGTTCTATTAAAAGATATAATCATTTAAAATTCATAGGCAGATTGTCAAAAGTGACGGATGACATCGTGATTCTTCTTAAAGTTAGACATGGCCTCTGAGATCCATTGTTTCAAGGCAGCATTTGTGCAAAGTTTTAATCTTTTACACGAAAACTACTAATAGTAAAAATATAAGACACCCAAAAGGCACCAGATCTCATTAGCCCCCACATATTAAAAAAAAATTTATAACAATCACTTGCATGGTTCAGGCTGTAGGCGATTACAAAAGTTACTCGATGCTCGTGATGAATCTATAGATAGATATATAGATAGATATATAGATAGTGAATCTAATCGTTTAGTATATGGACTAGCGAAGGCTCAGCTACGCTGAGCTTCCCTAGGCCTCCGGCATCAATGAAATATTTACAGTTGACGGCTAATTTCATTCCTGTACACCAGCTCGCGACGAGACCTTTCATATGATACCAAACACGACATACTTCTGACAAATTTTGCAAAAAAACAAAAGCCGATCGACCTGGCAAGTTTTTGTTATTTCAATATGGCTGCCCTACTTGAGTGCTTTCATTTGATACCAAACACGGCATACTTCTGACAACTTTGTGCATAAAACAAAAGTCGATCGACATGGAACATTTTTGTCATTTCTGCACGCTAGCCCACAACGAGACCTTTCATTCGATACGAAACATGACATATTTCTAACAATTTTTTGAAAAATACAAAAGCCGGTCGACGTAAAATATATTTCTCATTTAGAGCCTTTCACCCACTTTGGATCCGACGGCCGGCAGCCGGGTATTTATTCCAAGTAGCACTGCGATTGCCTATTTACCCCGGTCAAGAAAATTCATTTACATTTTGTCTTACGACAATGCCGCGTGAACGCATTAATGCTTTGTGGATTTTATACAGACGACTTTGCCGTCGAAAAATAATTGTCCTTCAATTCATTAAAATGTTGCCTCAAATGAGTGCATATTTCTGCTCACGCTTTTGTTTTTGTATATTCCTTCTGTCTTATCCCATAGTACTGGTCTAGCCAGCCTGATACCATTAAATAAAAAAAAAAACAGGGTCGAGGTGGTCTCGAACCAGGTCTTGTAGATTATTTATATTATGAATCCACCCTCTTATGCACTCGGCTATGAAGCATTTTGTTTTAGACGTTTCTTATTCGAAAATATGAAGGATAACCTTCAAAATGCAATTTATTTTATCAAATATTTCAGTTAGAAAAGGCCATATTACACAACATTTGGTTTTATTAGATGCAAAATTAACTAATCTAACTAACGATACCATATACACCCGATTTTATTTACCGGGACAGATGGAAACAGCAAAAAACTGTTTTCCCATGTTATTTCCCTATGTCAAGGTTTTCAGTATTCACCCTGTACTCCTGTACACATAATTTTTATAGGTTTAACAATACCGTTTACATCAGTCTTTGTAAAATTTGTTTGTATGTATATCAGAAAAAAGAACAATATTTTTAACAGTTTAAAAAAATCACATAGATGGCACTAATTATGAAATTTATTGCATCTGCTAAAGAAGGAATCGGTATAATTACTTAACAATTAAATATTTTTATATTTAATTATGTATATATTTTAAAATAATATTTTTAGGCATAAATGAAATTTATTATTCTAAGCGAAAACAAGAACATAATAATATTTTGAATACGTGATATACCAAACTAACTGGTGGTGCCAGTGTTGTTTTATTTATTTCCAAATCACCTGTATGATGTGAAAAGAAAAAAACTTGAATCCCCAGAGTAAATCTTAAGGGCTTTTATAATATTTAATATTGAAAATAATGTTATGAAATATTTGATCAAAATGCATAAAAATTGATTACATTATAATTAAAACTTATTTAGAACAATCTGTATGAAATATTTAAAAAAAAAGTCGCTAATCCTTGGAATTATTGTAGATAGAAACTTCTCATCTTTTTCTACGAATAATGAAATGGCAAACGGTAATATAAAGTATGTGCTTTGAAAAGTGGACTTGTGTGTAATATTTGTCGGACTTCTTGAGTTTAACGTTACTATTTTAATGGAATTCTAAATCATTTACAGCTGATTTTTTATTTTGTAAATCTACAATGAATTTGTTTTGACAGGAATAAGGACATTTTATTTTCAAAAGTTCAAATCCGTTTTCTGTTTTGATAAAACCATCATCACTACATGCTAAGTATGGTTGGTTAGATAATATTACAACACTACAAGTCCAATTTCTTGTATAATATATTAGTTGAAGCTTGAAATACTGATTTCGCTTCAGTTTTGGTTTCCAAGCCATAACGCATAGCTTGATTACAATAAAAATTGTAGCCATTGATTCTTAATAACAACATTTTCATTATAATAATCACTGTCATATTTTCTCTGTACCAATCTAATTCTATTGGTACATATGTACATCTACAATGAAAGAGTTCATTGCAGAATATGTAGTTTTATGGGGATTTTTTAATCTGCATTTAATTTCCCTATAGGTATAATACTTTATGCACTCGTTTCAGACAAAATTTCTTTGCTTATGTTCTGAAAATGTAAAAAGAATATCAAGAAAATTTCCAGTCGTGTTTTTGTAGAATGGTTTTATTGAAAGTTTGTGATATTTTTCAACCTGCGTTTATAAAGTCTTGTTCCAAATGATAGACTGATCAGTTTTGGACTGTATTTTAGAATTCTTATTTAAATGTGACTTCACTACACAGATACAATTGAAGGTAAAATTATAGAAATAACACATATGTAAACAAATACTTTGTTTCTTGCAGTAGTTTCATTTGTACAAGTTGTGATACACAATACATTGCTAACTTCTTTACATTTCTTAATAAAATAAATTCTCTTTATGATAATATAGCAAAATGAATTCTGGATTCCGCAAAAATCGCTCCTGTGTAGATAACTCCTAATAGCCATGTCTAAATTTAAGAAAAATCACGCTGTCATCCGTCACTTTGACAATCAGACTATGAACGATTATATCTTCTTATAGAGTATTGATATCAAAGATTTAAATACAATTTCATGAATAATAGACTTGAGCAAAGGTGCTACAACTAATTTAAGTTTAAAACATAACGTATTTAATTAATATAAATTTTGACGTATCCAATGTCAACAGTCAATATTGCCAAATGTATGACGAAGTAACTAAATTAAAACCAAATATTCCTAAACTAACTTCACTGAAGACGCTGGCAGTTGTATTAGGATTGACAATATTAATTTATAAATTTAAAAATTAACTACTATTTAATTTTATTTCGTGTTTGATTTAAAATGAAATATAAATATAGTAGTAATAAAATTTCCTTGAATAAATGTGTATTTTTATAGTTAGTTATTTGAAATTCCACTGTTTGAGAACAGATTTTTTATTCAGTTTAACGTTTAAAAATTCAAATATTATTTGGAAACAATAGCACTATTTACAGTTAAAAGTAAGCAATTATTAATTACAATATATTATACTGGAGTTTTTCTCAGTTCTCTACTTACATTTTTATTCCAAAGAAAAAATATGAACAAAAATTGTATAAAATGAAACTGTCAACTAACTTTCAGAATGTCGGTAACATAGGTATCATAATTAAAACATGACTACTAATTTTATTCCGTGGAAGCTAATTTTTTTTCATTGTAATACTGCAGTCTTTTCATTAACGATATTTAATTTTATTTCGTGTTTGATTAAAAATGAAATATAAATCTAGTAGTAATAAAATGTCCTTGAATAAATGTGTAATTTTATAGTTATATGAAACTCCACTGTTTGAGAACCGATTTGCTTCAAAATTTACTTCACACAACATTTATAAAAATAAATTTACAAATAACAATTAAAACTTTTTAAAACGACACATCGCTATTAAACATTTCTTTATACTATAATTTTGATCAGTTAGATTTGATTATGTTATTATAAAAACGTTTCAGAACTGCTGTGCTTACAAAAGAAATTTTTATAATGAAACGTATGAATTGCGAGTGTAAATAATGTCATTTTAAAATTAGGTTTTACTTTTATATTTGTTAGATAATAAAGTTAAAATTTACCTCATGAAGATGATTATTTCATTATTTTTACTTACTTGAGTTTCGCCGATATGCCACCATTTTTCTCGGGCGGGAAAATTAAATTATGCAGTACTGACCCAAGATGAATTTTTTGTTTATCGATAATACGAATAAATACGAAATATATTTTTTAAGAAAATTGTATTACAAGAAAGAAATTTGAAGCATTTAAAATCAGTTTTCTTCAACAGATGTATAATTATAACTTAGATACACAAAATAGGAAAGTTATATATTATTAAAATATTACAATAAATAATAATGACAATAAACTATGTAGTAAAAATCTTCTGGGCGGAACGAATTAGTCTTCAGGATTCCCTGTAAATGCTAACGGAAAACCGCCAAAAACGTTAGCAAAAGACGATAACTAAACAAAAAGAATAATGTGAAAGAATGGATCGAACCGGTAATAACACTTACATTATTTAAATATATTGGAATTGCCATAAAGAAAGAGCGTTTTCCAAAGAAGCAGTGGGCAAAACGACCAATTCAGATTTAACCTTTTCAAATTTTCTTTTAGTTTCAGAGAAAAACGAAAATAGGTCGACTTATTTGAAAATAACTGGAATTATTTATTTAATTTCATTGACTGTCAATTAGGAAAATCTGTTGTAATCGTTGAAAATGTTGTCAAAAAACAACGATTTTACCTAATTCAATGCTATGGCAATCGGTCTCATGTTTATATTTGGCGCCGTTGGAAACAAATAGTTTATGCAAATTATCTTCGACCGAATATAGAGAATTTAAAGGAGAGAATTAGAGACGCTGTGACGTCTTTAACTCTGCGGAAGAAATTCAAAGAAGTTAAATAATTGCATCGAAGACTACAATTGTGCGCTCAACAAACCGTGAATCGATTGAGTAGAATAGTTACTGTTTATATTATTTTTGTTGTTAAATTTATGAAACTAAAGTTAAAGTCATGTTAACAATAATTTCTATGATAACGCAAACTTGTTTTTTGGGGCTTACAATTAGAAAAATTCTAAGTCGAACTATGTTCGACTTTTGTCTGAGACTAAAAGAAAATTTGAAAAGGTTAAAACTGAATTGTCAGTATTGAAACATGTAAAAACTTTTATTAAGAATACATGTTTCTCGTAAAATAAAAAATAAAAATGTTTTCCTTCTTTCTAACTCGATCCGATGACATACTGTATATCAAGGCCACAGAGAATGTTAATATGAATTTTGACTTACTTTATTTGGACATTGCAAAGTTTTCTCGTAGAATTTGTCACGCAAAATTTGAAGAATGTTTCTTTCATTTCATGTAGTAATTTAAATGTTTACTTTCTGAAAATACGACGAAATTTTCCTCCAGTCATCAAACAGATATGCGTTCTGTTAAATAAAAAATAGTAATTAGTTAATATGTTTTTTTTTTCTTTAAATATAAATGTATTTACCATTCTTGTTCAACTTCGTCAATAATAATATAGTTTTTCCGATGGTAGCAGAATCGTCAGCGAATAGAGTGGTTTCCATTTTAAGTTC
Organism: Stenolophus ochropezus; assembly: GCA_035578165.1. Classification (NCBI taxonomy): domain Eukaryota; kingdom Metazoa; phylum Arthropoda; class Insecta; order Coleoptera; family Carabidae; genus Stenolophus; species Stenolophus ochropezus. Next base: position 164,079 of record JAQOWZ010000049.1, read on the forward strand.
CAAAATATTCAATATCGCTTTCCAAAGGAGGTTATTCTTGACAAGTTTTCCAAAAATATATTTTTTGTGAAACTGCTACCCTATAAACAATGAAAACTTATATAATAAAGGAAGATAATTTTTATTCAAATGATGCCTTCGTTTTAAAATGGATTCATTTTCCAAATATTGTTTAACATCAACGTAGTATATATTTGATTTGGACTAATCGTCCATATGCTTCCATTGAAATTTAATCCTTTTCTTGTAATATTGAATGAAGGAAATTTCCATCTCAGGATTTGATCCATTGTTCTGTATTTAGAAGGAAATATTACTAATTAATAAAAAATATGTAAACATTGAACACTTTTTTATAAAAAATGTTTCGCCGCAGATGAAAGAACTTCTATATTAATTGCAATAGTCCAAATAAGGATATAACTCGTATTTATAATCTTCGATGTACTTCACAGGTACAATGCAATGTATACTTCAGTTTCCAATATCTATAAATATAAAATTCACAAATGATATTTTTTAGAACATAAGAAAAACATACCATTTCACATTGTTGTGAATCATGAAGATTTTTGGTATTTGTGTATCTTTATTATATAGTATGAATTTAACTTTTAATTAGTTACAAAAGTTTATCAAATCATTCTACATTTTTTTTAAGAAATATATAATTTTGAAAAAGTTTTCTGACATTATATTTTAATTTTTATTAGAAATTATTTGAGTTGCCAGATAATTTTTAATACAAATAAGTTAAATAATTTAAAAATATGAATGTATAATAATATTAATAAAAATTTTATTTACATTTTAGATAATTTATAGAAATATTTTACTCAACTCAACAAAATATTAAAAGAATACGATTTGTTTACTAACTGCAGTTATTATTGTTAAAATTGTAGAATCTTTCATATAAAATAAAAAACAAATTTTGATAACCTGGCAACTCGATTTCATACAAACATTCACACAAACATTCATACTTTTGCGATTTATTACTCTCTTATTTTTCTTTTATTGATCGCTTTGTGGTTTTTTTTTTATTATAATGTTGTAATATGCTTCATTAGCTTCATACCCACCAGCCGGTTTGTGACGAGTAATTATTATGAAGCTTATTTTTTCTTATTTATTGTTTTAATTTTTTTAACCACGGGCTATTATAATATTGAAACAAAGTACAGCAAAAATCCCAAATACCACTGGTATAGGGTTTTAAAGTATTATGTAACAAGTCATTGTCTTGCCAAGTCTACCAAGGAATTATAGATAATATGGTACACATTATGTACATAAAAATGTAATTTAAAACAAAAAATATAAATTGAATGTACTCTTACCAAATAAATTGCAGTTAATATTTGTACTTTTGTAGTTTTTTAAAAATGAAAATATTGTTACTCAAAATCATACAACAGTGACAATGACTTGCTTACATAATACTTCAAAACCTACCAGCAGTAGTTGGAATTTTTACCATACTTTGCGGTTTTGTAGTAGTATGTAGTATATTGCCAAAAAAATGTGTATTTATATTCTGTTGCATGAATTTTGAGGTACAATGGTAGACTGGCCCGCCCACATGTTGCGATTTATTATATACTTTTGTTTAACGTCACATTTCTAATACATATTATAGAGAGACGCAACATGTTTTAACTTAAGCCTGGTATTAGATAATTTTCGTATAACGTCTTTATTTTTAGATGGTATTAATTAAAAATTATTGACAGCAGCATTGTTTAAGCTCTATAACATTAAAGAAAAATATTAATGCAAACTAATGACTGTTGTATTATAATAAAAGAATGTTTCTTTAACCAAATAGAGGGAAAATGAATGGAATGAAATATAATTTGATTATATTTGTTTTTTAATATAAAAAACTATAAAAATTTTTTATAAACCTGCATATAAAATAAGTTTCCTTTTTACCATTGGATGTAGGGATAGGGACCTTTTTATCAGAAAATAAAATTTTTAATGTACATATATTTTTTAAAAATACACTAAACCAGGATTTTAGACGTTATAGAAATTTTTTCTAATACTAAACCATTGCTTTATACTTTTTATTTTATTTTTGATTTTCACTGTGAGTATTTTTTTATTATCTTTTATCATAATATTTCTTACATTTTCATTTTGTTAAGATTGTCAATGCTTTATATTTTTTATTTTATTTATTATATACTTATAATAATTGGTTTCATATAATTGCCTTTTATAATAATTCTTTTTATTGTACTTTCTTTTTGGCAAGGTCCGTAAAATTTGTAAAAGGCGCAATGGTTTTATCAGACTTAAGTTCTTTTTTTTAACTTTTACAATATTTTACGAACCACTTTTCATGTTGAAATAATTTTTCATTTTTATATTAATTACATGCAGTGTATGCAACGAAACGCAAAACGTAAGACTTTAACATGGGTTTTAAAAAAATTGCTTATACTCTCTTTCCTGACAGATTTAGAGCAAAACTATAAGAGTACAAACTTGTCCAACATTAAATTCTATTTCAGATAATGTAGAATTTAATTTTAAACAACTTTTTTACAGTTGTAGTTTTGTTCTAAATGTATCAGAAGAGAGAGTATTCGCTATTTTTTTAAATATCTCATGATAAAGCCCTACGTTCCGCGTTTCGTTGCACACCCTGTATATTAAATATCTTGTATATTATATTTAACAAATCAAATATTGTCATCATAATAACTTTTTTATTATATTACATGTTTCAATTTATTTATGTCATTCATATTATTTTGTATCAAATTTATCAATAATGTTTCAACATGCTTTTAATTTATACTTTAAATTGATCTTTATTGCTTTCTTATATTAGATTTTAAAATTTTATTAATTTAATTTTTATAAACATGTACTTGATATAATTTTTTTTTTTGTTATATAATTGGTTCAGTGAGTAAAATGTAATTGTACATTGTAGTACTTTTTAACATGATTTTAATATATTTTACTTTTGACATAATAAAATAAATATTTCGTTTAATAGTTTTTAAATTATTTATAATATAATTTAGATATTATAATTATTTGATTCATAATCATATTTAAAATTTATCAATTGTTTCCAAAGATTTCTACTTGTTTAATTTAATAGTTTCAATTTATTCATTTTATTTCTTTTTTTATTATTATATAAATATTTTTTAATTTACGTTTCAAATTTATTATGAATGTTTCTACATACTTTTATTTTATACTTTAAATAGATCTTTATTGCTTTTTTTCTCATATCTGATTTTTAATATATCATTTAATTTTTATAAACATGTTAATGATATGACATTTTTTTGTTATATAATAGTTTACTGATTAAAATGTAATTGTACATATGTTGAATTTTTAAACATGATTTTAATATCTTTTTTTTGTTTTAACATTAAATATTTTGCTCGGTAGTTTTTAAATTCATTTTAATACAATTCAGATATTATAAAAATTTCTTTCTTTCATATTCATTTTAAATTGTATATTTAGCTTAATTTTTAATTTAATTATAACACAATTTACATATTATTGCTATTTCGTTCATAGTCTTTAAAATTTGTCAATTGTATTCATTGATTTCTACTTGTTTAATTTAACATTTTAAATTTATATATTTAATTCATATTATTCCTTTTTATATTATTACATATTTTTTATTTACGTTTCAAATTTATTATGAATATATCTACATACTTTTATTTTATACTTTAAATTGATCTTTATTGCTTTCTCATATTTGATTTTTAAAATATGATTTAATTTTTATAAACTTGTATAAGAAATTTTTTTGTTATATAATTAGCTTACTGATTAAAATGTTGTATTTTTTATCATGATTTTAGTATCTTTTACTTTTAACATTAAATATTTTGCTCGGTAGTTTTTAAATTAATTTTAATACAATATAGATATAATACATATTTTTTTCATATTCTTATTTAAAATTTGTCACTTGTTTTAAATGATTTAAACTTGTTTAATTTAAAATTTCTTTAAACACTACATTCCTTGTGAATGCTTCTTTTGTATTTTTAATAATATTTGAATCTGGCAATTTTATCTTTAAATTGTTTGAACTTCTTACTCTTGACATTGCCACATACAATTGGCCATGTGAAAAGACTGGATTTTCTAAATTTATTCCTACATAATTAAATGTTTGGCCTTGGGATTTATTTATTGTCATTGAAAAAGCTAATCTTATTGGGAATTGCCTTCGTTTCAAGGTGAATGGTAAATCTGTTTCGGTAGTTAAATCAAAACGTGGTAAATAGAGCCGGCTACCTGCACTCTGTCCTGTTAGAACTTCTACATCTAAATAATTAGTTTTCATGTCTTTTATTATGAACCTTGTTCCATTACACAGACCACGCTTTGGATTCATATTTCTTAATAACATAACTATTGCTCCAATTTTTAGTGTTAATTTGTGAGGAGGCATTCCGGTTGGTGTTAGGCCATTCAATAATTCGGCGGGGTAATTAATTTTATTTGTCTCATCACATTCACAAGAATCAGCACTTAAATATACTCTAGATGACCATACAACTTTATTTAATACGTGTTCATTAATTATCATTGTGTCATCATTTTTTGGTGCTAAAATGGCTCTATCTGTAAATTTATAAATATCATCAGGTTGTATGTCATCTTCACCGAATATTTCATTTGCTAGACATGTTTCGGAAACGCAATGTGCAGGAATTTTGACAATTTCATTTTCACCGTTGCCTATTTTCAATAAATATTCTGAAAATTCTTTTTCGTCTTTATTTACGCGCATATTTTGTTTTAATGAAAATTTTGTAAATAGTGGCCATAAATGACTTTTTACAACACATGTTTCAATTATTACAGTTCGATGGTTTGTGTAATTGACTATTGGCAAGCACTGTCTGAAATCGCCACCTAAAACTATTACTTTTCCCCCAAATGGTATTTTATTATCCATCAAATCTTGTAATAATAAATGTATTGCATCGAGTGCGTGTTTAGGTATCATTGTTACCTCATCACAGATTATTACACTTGCCTCTTTTATTAATTTACCCGCTTTGCTATTTGATTTCACTCTACATACACATCCGTCATTTACAGGCACTGGTAACTTGAACACTGAGTGAACTGTTTGACCACCTTTTAACAGAGTAGCTGCTATTCCCGTCCAAGCTACAGCTATAACTTTTTGATTTTGGCCCCTTAAAATACTTATCAATGTGTTATACAGAAATGTTTTCCCTGTTCCCCCGGGACCGTCAACAAAGAAATATCTACTTGTGCAATTATTGTCATTTACGGCATTTAATATGTTATTTAAAATTTCTATTTGGTCTCTGTTAAATAAAGCTACATTTTGTTCTCCCTCTAATTTTTCGGCTGCTACATCAAAAGAATTAGTTTCATTTTCTAAATCATCAATATTTTCTGGTTGGGGCAAACCGAAATCACTTAAGGTGAATTTATGCATATCGAGTATTTCCTGTATTTTTAATAAACATTTACTTTGTGCAACTTTTTCAGAATTATGTAATAAATAGTCTTCCATTAAATAATGTTTAAATTTTTCCCATAAGCTTAAGGCATTGGTTGACGTATGGAAGCAAATTAAATAAGCAAATAATTCACGCAATTGTCTGGGAAATTTACTCAACACAGCCTCGTCTAAACAATTTTCGCACTCTTTATCATTTGCTAAAAGACCTAATGCACGGGCAGCTTCCTGATATGTATTATATAATTTTCCGTCGACGGTACGCAAGTCTTCGAAACTTGTGACACCTTTTGCATGTACTAAAATTAATCTTAAATGAAATCTTTCAATATCTCTAGGGCTAACGGAAAGCATTCGGCCGATAGGTGGCTTTTTCTCACGTTGTCTAGCTTTCCATGCATTATTTGTAAATACATAATATTTAGGAATTTCCATGTAAACATATTGCCGGGCATTAACGTCTATTTCATTGAGTAGGAACCAAGCTGTTAATGTTGTATTTTTTTTCGCTGCTCGTTCAACTGCTTTTTTTTCCTGACCGTTAGTGAAAAATACCGCCTGTTGATTTTTTAAATGTACTGCTAATTCCATTATTGTATGAGACTTGTCATGCAACGGATATTCTAAAAGCCTCCAACAACATTCTGGGGCAGATACATACCTAGCATCTAAATAACCGTTTATTTCATCCCACTGAACAACTTTGTTTTTATCAAGTTGTCCTAATTTGACGCTCGCGCAATCATGCCCCTTGCACAAATAATCACAAATATATTTTATACTTTTTACTGATGCGCATATTTCAACATTTATGTGGGTTCTATACTTTTTTAACAAATACGGATTGTACGGAACTATCCACCTATTGTCTACCGTGTATTTAACTAAACCATTTTTCCAAAGAATGTACATTTTTGCATTATTATTTGACCGTTTATACAGGGGGTAACCGTTAATGTTTTCATGTGTTTCATTTCTAAAATCTTTAGGGAACATTTTTGAACATTTATTTTCGTTCATACACGGCGAATTTTTGTTTAGAATGCCGCACGGACCGTGAATCATATGTGAACGAACTAATTGGTACAATTCCGGTTCTGCGTCCTCGTCGGGAATTTCTGCACTGACTATTTCGTCAATGTCATCTTTGTTACGGATTTTACTTGCACTATCTAAAGTTAATAATAAATGCATGTGAGGCAGACCGCGTTTTTGGAATTCAATTACATATATGAATGCTACAACTTTCCCAAAAACATTGTCATGTAAAAATTCATGCAACATACTTTTTATTTTTCCGTTAAAAACTCTGGCGGTTATGTCTGGGCGGTCTGCAGAGGTTTGACCCTCGCGCAACTGTTGTACAATTTCTGGCCATTTCGGGTTACATGTCACTGTTATAAATAGATCAGGGCGGCCAAATTCTCTAACAATGGACATGGCATTTTGATACATTTTCAACATAAATCTACTGCCACCTTGAAATGTTGACGGTAAAATAATCATGGTGCCTGCTTTTCCGCCTTCATTCTCTGCCAAATTATTAATGTGGTCCATCAACCCACTATATAGCTCTACCCTGAGAGTAGGCTGATTTAGTCTAATGTACGTTAATCTTTCGGCTTCGACTTTAACATACGCATCTACAATGTATTGTTGGGTTAGTTTACCGGCTTCTAAACATGGGTTAAATGTGTTTCTAACCGCTAATCTGTTCATGTAAAACTGTAACATGCTTTGTTTTTTAATACCGTCAGCTTGTTTTGAATTCATGTTCCAGCCACATTCACCGCGAGGAAATAATAAAGGATAGGACATGGGGTCGCAGTTTTCACTAAACTGATTAATTCGAACTAAACCGCCAACTTTTGGGTGGACACAAATGTCCCTATCTATTGGTGGCTCACCGTCATTGGACGTAAAAACAACTGCCACCTCATTACATGTGGGGATATTGTACCTACGTTTATCTTTTTTTCTGTCATTTACAATCCACAAATTTATTTCTGGCACCGACTGATTTGTTTGGTTAGCTTTGGCTAATTCCCGCTGCTCTACTTCTTTCAACATCATATACGCCTGACAATACGGATTAACCTCCCTCAGTATTACATCTAATTGACCCATGATATTTGACTTACAATTTTTATTATACTCTACGTTCATTCGTTTCTCTAACGCTTCATTTGAATTAATTATGTATAATTGGGAATATTTTTCTGTTTCATTTGGTTTAGGGTACATTGAGCTGGCAGAATCATGGTAAATTTGGCCGTGTATACGGAAACAGTAGGGCCCTTTGCCTGAAGGCGCAGAAATTTTTGCCCCAAATGATGCGAATGCTAGCGCGCTATTGTATTGTCTAACATTTTCTCTAAAGTTTCTACTGTCTGAATCTTTACCTAACATTAGATTTTTGATATATTCTGGGAACTCATTTAATTGATCTGCGTTTAATTTTCCTTTTCGACAGCAGTATGTAAATTTACCGTCCGACGGCTTTTCATATGAAAAATTAACAGAGGAACAATGTGAACAGACAACATTCATTGGTCCCAAGGAATGGGGCTCAATTTGAACTCCTAATCCCTGTCTAGCTAACATATATTTATCATTTTGAACAATGGTTTTACGTTCCTTATTTTTATTTTTATTAATCATATTATTCTTTGTTAATCGCTCCTGTTTTTGTTCTACAGTTTCCGTTTTAACTAAATTATCAAAATTATCTCTATATTTTTCTAAACGTATTTGTTTTTGCTCGAGAGTTTCATTCTTAATATATTCATTAAAATTAAATTTTAACTTTTGCAGCCTTTCCTTTTTTTTATCTAATGTTTCATTTTGTAAATAATTATTAAAATTTCTTTTAAGTGTTTGTAACCTATTATTTTTTTGTTCTAATGTTTCATTTTGTAAATAATTATTAAAATTTCTTTTAAGTGTTTGTAACCTATTATTTTTTTGTTCTAATGTTTCATTTACAAGATTATTGAAATTAATTTCTTTTTGCTTCTCTATACGATTTGTTTTTTTTTCAGGTGTTTCATTAAACACGTATTTTAATTTATATTCGTAACTTAATTTTAGACGTTTAGCTCGTTCTTCCTCTGTTTCATTTGCTTTTCGTTTAAAATAATTTTCTCTTAAATTTTGCTGACGAGTTACCGGAAAAACTGTTAAATTACGTGTACGAAACATTTGTAAAACATGTGACCGAAGTCTATTAATGTCATAATTTTCATGTTCCGGATTACGGTTAAATAATATACTCGTGAAGAACGCAATGGCAAATAACCCACAATCGTAACTATTAGTTTGCTGCTGAACTTGTACAAATCTAACTGATGGTCTGTACGGAAACAATCTTTCTAAATATAAATTTACATCAGCGTTTGAACATTTTGAATTCATGCTATCATAAATTATTATTTCAGTACCATCATAGTACGCCGTCAGCCAATGACCGACACTACTAATATTCGCACCTGATACGAATAAAATTTGTAAATGTTTAGTTCCCTGTCTGATTGGTACTATTCGGTTTGGAGCATTCAAATAAATCGTAGGCTGAGGATTGAACTCAGTCATGGATCGGACTAATGAGAAATAATAATCGATATGTATATCTTCTAAATATCCCGCAGGATTTATTAATGTGTTAATATCACGATCTATCAATGGAATTTGATTGCCTATTGGCTTATTTCCTAAATTTAAATTATTTAATCCCGTCTTTTCTACTATATTTATTTTATGAAATTTATTATCTAATATAATTGACGATCCATTGGTACTATTTGGTGTAACCTGTGTCTTTTTTTCTAAATTTCGTTGGTTTTCTACTTTGTTTATTATATCATTAATTCCCGTATTGTTACTATTATTTTTATTTGCTACATCATTTTTATGTTTTTGTTTACGCTTAAGGCTGCTGACTCTATTCTTATTTGGCATTTTGATATAATATATGTATGTATTTGTTGTAAGAATAGGATTTAAAAAACTTACTCTTTTAAGTGCGTTGTTTTTTTTTCAGAATTATAATTACCAACAGTTTTGACAGGTTACTTTACTGATTAGAACTTGATCGATTTCTTTTCTATTCGAACGTAAATATGTCGCACTCTTCTCTCCACTGCAGTCAATTTCTGTACCTACATTAAAAATATAATTAAATACACATATGACATGTGACATTATACATTGACCATTACTAAGTAGGTATTCTAATTTACTTTCGTAATGTTAAAATAATTATTCGAGAGGCATTTAACATATATTACAAAGCAAAACCAAACTAATTAAATAAAATTAATCAGAAAAATTCTCACCTTAGATTTGTCTAGTGGTACGATTAACGGGATTATTATAAATTTTTCAAATTGCAGCAGAACAGAATACTAATAAATGAATTATTTTACAGAATGGAAATTATTGCAAAGAATTACAATAGATAATACTGCTTCACACACAAAGGTGAAAAAGCAATAAAGCATCAATAAAGTAAACAAATATTGTTTCCATACGGTGATATGATCAAAAGTTTAAATATTTAAATATTATCGGTAATATCTATTACTCATTGACCGGTCATCATTATCGGTAATGTAGATAATTAATTATAAATGATGAGCTTTAAAAATGACTACAATTTTAAATATTTTTTTTGTAGCATAATTTTGTATTAATACAATAATGAAATAAAAAAATAAATTCCAAATATTATTAGATCTGATATAAATTCAAATTTACCTTTTATATAATAAATATAACCATACAAAGTTGAGTAGCATGTGCAAGTCGATGGCTGATTTCAAAATGGCAAAATCCAAAAAAGATTGCAGTTTAAATCTCTTCATTCTCGGCTTATTATCCATAACTAGGTGTGTCGTAGGAAGCTTTTACTACATGTCATCTCCTAGGGATAAACACGGCCTTCCTACACGAATTAATTTTGATTCACATTACACGACGCTGCGCAGTCGCACGTGTTGTTTCATTTATAAATTGTTACAAAATGTCTTTAACAATCATAAGTCTGAAACATGCAGGCAATTGTTGTTTGTAAAGAAATACTTTAATCTAAAATACAGTTACGTACTGCCAGTACAATCCTTATACATGGTGAATATTGAAATCCTTGACATAGGGAAATAACATTGGGTAACATTTTTTGCTGTTTCCATCTGTCCCGCTAAATAAAATCGGATGTATGTGGTATCGTTAATTAGACTACTTAATTTTGCATCTAATAAAACCAAATGTTGTATAATATGGCCTTATATAAATGAAATATTTGAAAAAATAAATTGTATTTTGAAAGATACCCTTAATATTTTTGAATAAGAAAAGTCTAACTACAGTGCTCCATAGTCGAGTGGATAAGATGGTGAACTACTAATACCACTTGCTCTGGTTCGAGACCACTGTAGTCCAAATTATTTTTTATTATTTTATTTTATTTTATTATTTTAACTAATTTTCATACATTCTTTTTTATTATATCTTAGCAAAAAAACAATTTTAAAGCGGCGCGCGAGACCGTTTTGGAAATAAATAAAAATATACGTTGAATTTGTGAAGTTTTGATCTCGAGGAATTTTTTTCACACCCTATTACGGGGGGTGCTACTATGTGTTATACCTGGAAACATTTTTTGTAATGTATATTATTTATTTATAACAATTTTAAAGCGACATGCGAGACCGTTTAGGAAATAAATAAAAATATGTTGATAAAGAAATGAAATTATAGAGATTTTAAATTTCCCGCGCCTAGGTATCATTTTCAAATAAAACAGCCAAACTAAAAGAAAAGATTTAAATAATACATTTAACCCAATTTAATGTATTTTTATTAAATCTTTAACAAAATTTGTATTTTCATACAATACATTCAGTTTGACAGCTTAACTGTCATATCACTTGACACAATAAGTATGAAATTAGTTAAAGAATGTTTAAAAATGTATTAATTTGAAAAAAATTATCTATTTTATAAATATAAATAATATGAAATAACATACCGAAATTTTTAAACTGATACATTTTTATATTGCCAAAAAACATGATTATAGTAATGTTTTCTGTTGCTATGTTGTTTTATATCTTTATGAAACTGAATTATATATGTATTTATGTACAACTATTGTTATTGTTATTATTAATTTATTGTTTATTATAAATATCAATACAAATGATTATAAAAGTATAATAAATCCATTTTGAAATGTTTTTTTGAAATTTAAGTGCTACACATAACTGAAAATTTATCAAATAATATCAAAGTTTTTATTTGCCTGTTAGTTGTAGATAAAGTAATTAATTTTTATACGTTCTTTTGCATTATTTCTTAATGAAAACATGAATTTTCGTGTAGTACAATCACATTCAAGTTCGACAAAGAGTAATTGAATTAGCTGGGGTAATCAAACGCAATACTCGGTGAATATTTGGTTTGAAAAGGTGTTTATTGTTTCATAAATCAGTTAAAAATGGATAAATGGATAGATACTTTGTTTATGTAAATGTTACTTCGGAGAAATCATCTCATTTCATTATAAAATACTACAGAATTTTGAAAAATGTAATCTCTGTTGTAATCATATGTTTTTATCAGAAATGTCAAAAAATGCGTAAAGAAAGTGTAAAATGCAATTAATTAAAGTTTAATGAGGTCCAGGTACATCATTTATTTATATACTAATTATTGTACATTAAATTGTTGAACAATTCCCTCCAAAACGGTATGAAGCAAATGGTTTTCAGGTTTTCCACGTAATCAGACAAAATCCATTGTCTAGCTCTATAAAATATGTATAAATTAGATAAAAAAGTATTTATAATAAGGGAAGAATACTGTACAGTATGTATTTACCTTTGCAAGTGTTTGAATAGTAATCAAATATCAATTTTTAAAAGTGAGATTTTAAATCGACTTTGAAAGGGAGTTTTCTTGATTAAATAATCCATTGTGGAATAGTCTTGTGAATTTATTTTAAAGAATATATTATAGTCTCATTTATTTTAACAATATTTGCCCAGTGAATTGTATTAATTAATTTAAAAATTTCATCTTAGTGTATTTGAGTACGTGTAGGTTATAGTCTCATCTAAAAAATAAATTATTTAACGATTAATATATATATATATATATATATATATATATATATATATATATATATATATATTTATATTCCATATGGAAGTACTCAAGTGTCAAATACAACATTTTATTATTATTTTATGGTATAGTTATAGTTAAGTTAACGTTAAATTAACAAAATTGCTGTCAATGGCATGTTACTCAGTTTTGAAAAACAACTACAAAATTGATATTTACTGGAATTGATTTTATATAAATATCTTTACTTCTTACTCTGAAAAGAAATTTTATAATATAACAGATAATTATTTGCTTGTTTTCCAAATTTTTCGGTACTTGTCTTTTATAGACCGTTTCTCATCAAATATGTTTTGTCAGCCATTTTAATAAATAGCTTTATGACTGGCGGCTGGAGTAGGGGTAAAAATAGACATATGCGCTGTGTGATATGACGCGCCTTGTTCAAATTCCAGATTTAAGTTTCTTCGCTGTATTTTCTTTATTATTGTTATTTATTACATTGTTTATTTTATTATAAATCTTACAAATTTTATTTAATTATTTAACTATTTGTGCTTTTGCTGGCATACCTGTTCGTACTCCACTGTTCTTTGGAAACGACTTTCATTGCTACTTATATTTCTTCTGTATTGATTTTTTATTGTCCATTCCTTGTTAATTGTATATTCCAAAAGGGTTGCTCATTTTTCGTTAATGTTTGTGTTCAAAGATCTCTGTATTTCAAAATTTCATCTTGGAATTACTTAACCAATTCAATGATTTCAGCTAAAATTTAAATATATGTATAAATACAGCAAAAACATAATAAAAAACATACTTACGTTCCAGAATGCACTGTATCTTTACTTTAAAATATATGTTAATTTATTAATTCTTTTCCTTTCTTCTACAAAATATAAAACTTGTACCACGAATTTTTGACGGCTCTAACATATGATAAACATGAAATGTCAAAAAAGAAATATTTTAAATACACCACATTTAACATTCAGTGTATTTGTATATATTTCGCTCACTATTATAATATATGAAAACATAATTCAATTCATAATATCTCTTCACATTTTCCAAAAAAATCAAATAAAAGTTTCATATTGAATTGTCAAATTTGACGGATGAGAACCGTGATTCTTCTTAAATGTAGACATGGCCTCTGGGATCCATTGTTTCAATGTACCAATTTTACTCAGTTTTTATTTTTTTAAACAAAAACCACTCACAGTAAAAATATGAGACCCCCAAAAGGCACTCCGGTACAATAGACACTACAACTTGAGAAAAAAATTACAGCAATTACTTAAATGGACCAGGAGTTTAAGCTGGACACAGGATCGGTGATCGTCGAGATGAATCCAAATATATATATATAGATAGTGAATCAATCAAAATAGTATATGACTAGCGAATTCTCGGCTACGCCGAGCATTCCCTAGAGCTCCGCTGTCAGTGCAAAAAACAAATGCCGATCGACATGAAACAATTATTTCATATTTGCACGTCAGGCCTCACCGAGACCTTTCATTAGATTGCAAACACGATATACTTCCAATAATTTTTTGCAAAAAACAAAAGCCGGTCGGCATGAATCATTTTTGTCATTTATGTACCCCAGCCCTCACCGAGACCTTTCATTTGATACCAAACACGATATACTTCTGACAACTTTCTACATACAACAAAAGTCGATCGACGTGAAACATTTTTATCATATTTGCACGCTGGCCCACACCAAGACTTTTCATTTGATACCAAACACTATATACTTGTGACAACCTTTTGCGAAAAACAAAAGCCGATCGACATTGACATTTTTTGTTAATTCTGCAGACCAGCCCTCATTGAAACCTTTCATTTGATACCATACACCATACACTTCTGACAACTTTTTGCAAAAAACAAAAACCGATCGACATAGCACATTTTTGTCAATTCTGCAAGCTAGCCCTCTCCGAGACCTTTTATTTGATACTAAACACGACATACTTCTGACAACTTTTTGCAAAAAACAAAATCCGATCGACATGGAACATTTTTGTTAATTCTGCACGCTAGCCCTCAACGAGACCTTTCATTTGATACCAAACACGACATACTTCTGACAACTTTTAGCATAAAACAAAAGCCGATCAACATTGAACTTTTTTGTTAATTCTACACGCCAGCCCTCATCGAGCCTTTTCATTTGATACCAAACACCATATACTTCTCACAACTTTTTTCAAAAAACAAAAACCGATCGACATACCACATTTTTGTCTATTCTGCACGCTAGCCCTCAACAAGACGCTTCATTTGAGACCAAACTCGACATACCTTTGAGAACTTTTTGCAGAAAACAAAAGCCGATCGGAATGGAACATTTTTGTCAATTCTGCACGCTAGCCCTCAACGAGACCTTTCATTAGAGACCAAACTCGACATACTTTTAAGAAATTTTTGCAAAAAACAAAAGCCGGTCGGCATGAATCATTTTTGTCATTTATGCACTCCAGCCCTCACCGAGACCTTTCATTTGATACCAAACACGATATACTTCTGACAACTTTCTACATACAACAAAAGTCGATCGACGTGAAACATTTTTATCATATTTGCACGCTGGCCCACACCAAGACTTTTCATTTGATACCAAACACTATATACTTGTGACAACCTTTTGCAAAAAACAAAAGCCGATCGACATTGACATTTTTTGTTAATTCTGCAGACCAGCCCTCATTGAAACCTTTCATTTGATACCATTCACCATACACTTCTGACAACTTTTTGCATAAAACAAAAACCGATCGACATAGCACATTTTTGTCAATTCTGCAAGCTAGCCCTCTCCGAGACCTTTTATTTGATACTAAACACGACATACTTCTGACAACTTTTTGCATAAAACAAAATCCGATCGACATGGAACATTTTTGTTAATTCTGCACGCTAGCCCTCAACGAGACCTTTCATTTGATACCAAACACGACATACTTCTGACAACTTTAAGCATAAAACAAAAGCCGATCAACATTGAACTTTTTTGTTAATTCTACACGCCAGCCCTTATCGAGCCTTTTCATTTGATACCAAACACCATATACTTCTCAGAACTTTTTTCAAAAAACAAAAACCGATCGGCATACCACATTTTTGTCTATTCTGCACGCTAGCCCTCAACAAGACGTTTCATTTGAGACCAAACTCGACATACCTTTGAGAACTTTTTGCAGAAAACAAAAGCCGATCGGAATGGAACATTTTTGTCAATTCTGCACGCTAGCCCTCAACGAGACCTTTCATTAGAGACCAAACTCGACATACTTTTAAGAAATTTTTGCAAAAAACAAAAGCCGGTCGGCATGAATCATTTTTGTCATTTATGTACCCCAGCCCTCACCGAGACCTTTCATTTGATACCAAACACGATATACTTCTGACAACTTTCTACATGCAACAAAAGTCGATCGACGTGAAACATTTTTATCATATTTGCACGCTTGCCCACACCAAGACTTTTCATTTGATACCAAACACTATATACTTGTGACAACCTTTTGCGAAAAACAAAAGCCGATCGACATTGACATTTTTTGTTAATTCTGCAGACCAGCCCTCATTGAAACCTTTCATTTGATACCATACACCATACACTTCTGACAACTTTTTGCAAAAAACAAAAACCGATCGACATAGCACATTTTTGTCAATTCTGCAAGCTAGCCCTCTCCGAGACCATTTATTTGATACTAAACACGACATACTTCTGACAACTTTTTGCATAAAACAAAATCCGATCGACATGGAACATTTTTGTTAATTCTGCACGCTAGCCCTCAACGAGACCTTTCATTTGATACCAAACACGACATACTTCTGACAACTTTTAGCATAAAACAAAAGCCGATCAACATTGAACCTTTTTGTTAATTCTACACGCCAGCCCTTATCGAGCCTTTTCATTTGATACCAAACACCATATACTTCTCACAACTTTTTTCAAAAAACAAAAACCGATCGACATACCACATTTTTGTCAATTCTGTACGCTAGCCCTCAACAAGACGTTTCATTTGAGACCAAACTCGACATACCTTTGAGAACTTTTTGCAGAAAACAAAAGCCGATCGGAATGGAACATTTTTGTCAATTCTGCACGCTAGCCCTCAACGAGACCTTTCATTAGAGACCAAACTCGACATACTTTTGAGAAATTTTTGCAAAAAACAAAAGCCGGTCGACATGAAACATTTTTGTCATTTATGTACCCCAACTCTCACCGAGACCTTTCATTTGATTCCAAACACGACATACTTCTGACAACTTTCTGCATAAAACAAAAGTCGATCAACTTGAAACATTTTTATCATATCTACACGCTAGCCCACACCTAGACTTTTCATTTGATACCAAACACTATATATTTGCGACAACCTTTTGCAAAAAACAAAAGCCGATCGACATTGACCATTTTTGTCAATTCTGCACGCTAGCCCTCTCCTAGACCTTTTATTTGATACCAATCACGACATACTTCTGACAACTTTTTGCATAAAACAAAAGCCGATCGACATGGAACATTTTTGTCAATTCTGCACGCTAGCCCTCAACGAGACCTTTCATTTGAGACCAAACTCGACATACCTTAGTATTTTTTTTGCAAAAAATAAAAGCCAATCAACATTGAACTTTTTTGTTAATTCTACACGCTAGCCCTTATCGAGCCTTTTCATTTGATACCAAACACCACATACTTCTCACAACTTTTTCCAAAAAACAAAAGCCGTTTGATACAGAACATTTTTGTTCATTTTGCACCCTAGCCCTCATCGTGACCTAGCCTAATATAACATTCACTGACTTCAGTAACGTTCATTTGGGAATATTTGTTCTTTGTTTAGTTACTTTATTAAACATTTGGCAATATTGACATGTAATTCGAAAATACCCAAACACGATATTTTTCTGACAACATTTTGCAAAAAACAAATTCTAATCTACGTAGAACATTTTTGTCATTCGTGCACACCAGTCCGTATTGTGTCGTTTTCTTCAAACCCAATTACGACCTACTTCTAACAACTTTTTACGAAAAACAAAAGCAGATCGACATGACACATTTTTTTTGTCATTTTAAAACTGGCCCTTACGGTTTCCTTTCTTTTGATAACAAACACAGCAAAGTATTCAATTTATTTTATTTAATAATATTTGATTTTTATTTAGTTACTTTATAATTTGGCAACACTGTTTGTATTAAAAAATAGTAGTTCATTTTTTAATTTATAAATTAATATTGTCAACCCTACTAAAACTGTCACCGTCTTCATTGAAGTTAGTTTAGGAATATTTGGTTTTAATTTAGTTACTTCATCACACATTTGGCAACATTGACTTTTGACATTGGAAACGTCAAAATTTATATTAATTAAATACGTTGTTTTAAACTTCAATTAGTTGTAACACCTTTGCTCAAGTCTATTATTCATGAAATTGTTTTTAAATCTTTGATATCAATGTTCTATTAAAAGATATAATCATTTAAAGTTCATAGACAGATTGTCAAAAGTGACGGATGATGGCGTGATTCTTCTTAAATGTAGACATGGCCTCTGGGATCTATTGTTTCAGTGTACCAATTTTACGCAGTTTTTATTTTTTTAAACAAAAACCATTCACAGTAAAAATATGAGACCCCCAAAAGGCACTCCGGCACAATAGACACTACAACTTGAGAAAAAAATTACAGCAATTACTTAAATGGACCAGGAGTTTAAGCTGGACACAGGATCCGTGATCGTCGAGATGAATCCAAATATATATATATAGATAGTGAATCAATCAAAATAGTATATGACTAGCGAATTCTCGGCTACGCCGAGCATTCCCTAGAGCTCCGCTGTCAGTGCAAAAAACAACTGCCAATCGACATGAAACAATTTTTAGATATCTGCACGTCAGGTCTCACCAAGACTTTTCATTAGATTCCAAACACAATATACTTCTAATAACTTTTAAAAAAACAAAAGCCAGTCGACATGAAATATTTTTGTCAATTATGCACGCCAACCCTCACCGAGACCTTTCATTTGATACCAAACACAACATACTTCTGACATTTTTTTTGCATGCAACAAAGTCGATTGATATGGAACATTTTTGCAATTTCTACAGGCTAGCCCACACCGAGAACTTTCATTTGATACCAAACATTATAAACTTTTGACAAGTTTTTATAAAAAGAAAAACAGATCGACATAGAACATTTTTGTCAATTCTGCATGCTAGCCCTCAACGAGACCTTTCATTTGAGACCAAACTCGACATATTTCTGAGAACTTTTTGCAAAAAACAAAAGCCGATCAACAAGAAGCAATTTTGTTAATTTTTCACGAAACCCTTATCGTGACCTTTATTTGATGATACATTTTTATCATATCTACACGCTAGCGTACATCGAGATTTTTCATTTGATACCAAACACTATATACTTGTGACAAGCTTTTGCAAAAAACAAAAGCCGATCGACAGTGACCATTTTCGTCAATTCTGCACACCAGCCTTTATTGAAACCTTTCATTTGATACCAAACACCACATACTTCTGAAAACTTTTTGCAAAAAACAAATACCGATCGACATGGCACATTTTTGTCAATTCTGCACGCTAGCTCTCATCAAGACGTTTCATTTGAGACCAAACTTGACATACTTCTGATAACTTTTTGCAGAAAACAAAAGCCGATCGGAATGGAACATTTTTGACAATTCTGTACGCGAGCCCTCGCCGAGATCTTTCATTCGATACCAAACATCACATATTTCTTGAATCTATCAAAATAGTATATGATTATTTGTACTATTGCAATTACATATCTGTAATTGTAATATAGAAGTTCTTTCATCTAAGGCGAATTTTTTTTTATAAAAAAGTGTTCAATGTTTACATATTTTTTATTAATTAGTAATATTTCTTTCTGAATACAGAAAAATGGGTCAAATCCTGAGATGAAATCTACAAGTTAAATTTTCCTTCATTCAATATTACAAAAAAAGGATTCAATTTCAATCGAAGCATATGAACTATTTTAATCCAAATCAACTATATACTACGTTGATGTTAAACAATATTTGGAAAAAATTTAAAATGAAGACATCATTTGAATAAAAATTATCATCCTTTATTATATTAGTCTTCATTGTTTACAGGGTAGCAGTTTAAAAAAAAATATATTTTTGGAATACTTGCTTAAGTGTAATGAAACTCCCATATTCTCATACCGGGTGTCCCAGCTCGACCGACACATGAGAGATTTACATAGGAAATCAGTTAATTATGAATAGTATCTCCCCAGTGCAAGATATTAACTTGAAATTTTGTATACTTATCGAAAAATATTAATTCTATGGATCACACTTATTTGAAATATGCAATTTCGTCTGCAGGGCGAGATTTATTAAATTTAAAATCTAATATTTTCGTTCAAAATCAGACAGCCATGGAAATAAAAGAAAATATCTATGTGACAGTTCTGGCAATTAATGACATGCCATTGTAGATATTTATATTTTTGTAATATTGGTATATTATTTAACATAAAGAAACTAAATTCAACTTAAATAATATTAAAATACAGGGAATAAGAATTAAAATCAGTGATAATTCACTAAACTGTCAGGCTCAGGCTGCAATCGTTTGTGTTCGACAAAGGACTTTCAACACGTGTTATACACACTATTTTTTCTACTCCTGCAAGATAAAAAATAAAGAAATAAGAAAATTATTTTTTAAACATAATTTGACATTTATTGCAAATTTTGTATTTGTGATGCGTATCCATGGCAGCAACAATGCAACAAACATTTATTAGTGCTGCAAAGAGTCACTTTCAGCATGAAAAACAAACCAGAAAATTGTATTTTCAAAGCAGGAGTAGAAAAAAATATTTATATATTAATAGTTAAATATTTTATTTTTTAGATGAGACTATAACCTACACGTACTCAGATACACTAACATGGAATTTTTAATAAACTAAAACAATCTATTAGGCAAATATTATAAAAATAAATAATAATAAAACATATTCTTTATAAAATGCAAACTAAAGAATATTCCAGAATGATAACCTACACGTACTCAGATACACTGACATGGAATTTTTAATAAACTAAAACAATCTATTAGGCAAATATTATAAAAATAAATAATAATAAAACATATTCTTTATAAAATGCAAACTAAAGAATATTCCAGAATGGATTATTTAATCAAGAAAACTGCATTTCAAAATCGATTTACAATCTGACGTTTAAAAAATTATATTTGATTACTATTGAAACACTTACAAAGGCAAATTCATACTGTACAGTATTCTTCCCTTATGTATAAATACTTTTAAATCTAATTTATACATATTTTAAATAGTTAGACTGTAGATTTTGTCTGATTACGTGGAAAAACTGTCAAGCCTTTATTTCATACAGTTTTGGAGGAAATTGTTTAACAATTTAATGTACAATAATTATTATATAAATAAATGATGTATCTGTACCTTATTAAACTTTTATTACTTGCATTTTACTCTTTCTTTACGCATTTCTTAACATTTCTGATGAAAACATCTGATTACAACAGAGATTACATTTTTCAAAATTCTGAAGTATTTTATAATGAAATGAGATGATTTCTGAGATGTAAACGTTTACATAAACAAAGTATCTATCCACTTATTCATTTGTAACTGATATATACAAATATATTTCCTTAATCTATGATATTAAGTGTAAGTAGATCATATAAAGCTTAACAGATGGCGCCACAGTAGCATTTTAATTTCAAAATAACTATTCAAATTGTATTTATTATACTTTTCTAATCTTTTATATTGATATTTATAATAAAACATAAATTATTAATAACAATAACAATGGTTGTAGATAAATACAAATATAATTCAGCTTCATAAATATATAAATGAACATAGCAACAGAAAAACATAAATTTAATAATGTTTTCTGGCAATATAAAAATGTATTAGTTTATAAATTTCAGTATGTTATTTCACATTATTTATATTTATAAAATAGGTAATTATTTTCAAAATAATACATTTTTATACATTCTTCAACTAATTTCATACTTATTGTGTCAAGTGATGACATTTAAGTTCTGTCAAACTGAATGTATTGTATGAAAATATAAATTTTGTTAAGATATAATAAAAATACAAAAAATTGGGTTGAACATATTATTTAAATCTTTTCTTCTTATGTATTTTGATGAGATGATTAAACCGTTGTATTTGAAAATGATACCTAGGCGCGGGAAATATAAAATCTCTATAATTTCATTCATTTATCAACATATATTTTTATTTATTTCCTAAACGGTCTCGCGTGCCGCTTTGAAATTATTATACAGGGTGGCCCAGCGAAAATTATCAGCGCAATTTTTGGCACCTTAACAATAATTTTGCAAAAAACGCTCGAACACGTCAATTTTAATATAAAGGGGGACACCTAAATGTACTAGTACCAATGGCATAACTTCAACCCTAAAATGGGTGTGGACTGAACCTCAAAATTTTTAAATGGAAATAGGTGTCAAACATGACACAGTTCGAAAGGCCTTTCAATTCTCTTTTCAACAGTTTTTTTATTTTTCAAATCCGATCATTAGTTCCAGAGAAATATCGTTTAAAACAAATTTTATAAAATACACATTCCCGATATATTGTTCACAGATTTTTTATTCCTCAAATAATAACATTTTCCTCAGTACCCAGATAACTATAAGTATATAGGTAAATAAAAATACTTGGTTATTCCACAATAATTGTTATATTAGTGACGATCGTATCGTCCTTTCGGACATCATCAGACTACATAATTAAAGTAATACACCTGTTTATATATACAATTACGTGTTTAGTAGGGGCAAAGTGGTTAGTTGAATCTGGTCATAGACATTTTTTTTTCTTAGAGTTAACGGCTGTTCTAATCTCTAAATTTACCAGACAGTTCATTCTTAATTCTTTGTCGGCTAAATATAATACAAAAAAATCCCCATCGAATGAATATGCATTGTTAATACAATGTTTTGCAAATCCTGAATTAATATTTTATTTGGGAATAAAAATTAAAGAACATATAAATTCAATAAACAAAAAAAATATGAATTCAGAATTGTAGAACATTGTATCAAC
Source organism: Stenolophus ochropezus (assembly GCA_035578165.1). NCBI lineage: Eukaryota > Metazoa > Arthropoda > Insecta > Coleoptera > Carabidae > Stenolophus > Stenolophus ochropezus. The sequence goes on from JAQOWZ010000049.1 coordinate 186,902, forward strand.
AATGCACATTCATCCGGTGGGGAATTTTCTGTATCATATCTAGCCGACAAAGGATTACGAATGAACTGACTGGAAGAGATTAGAAGAGCCGTCAATTTTAAGATAAACATTGCGAATGATCACATTGAACAAACCACTTCAATCCTACTTAACTTTTAATTGTATATAGTAATTATTGTGTAATAACTATGTGTTTTTTTTTATCTATATTCAAAAATGTTCCACCAAGTGCCCACTACAATATCCATTTCAAGTAACTATAAGTATGTTTCGTTGCCGATTTATGGCATAGTTATAGTTAAGTTAACGTTAAATTAACAAAATTGCTGTCAATGACATGTTACTCAGTTTTGAAAAACAACTACAAAATTGGTATTTACTGGAATTGATTTTATATAAATATCTTTACTTCTTATTCTGAAAAGAAATTTTATAATATAACAGATAATTATTTTCTTGTTTTCCAAATTTTTCGGTACTTGCCTTTTATGGACCGTTTCTCATAAAATATGTTTTGTCAGCCATTTTAATAAATATCTTTATGACTGGCGGCTGGAGTAGGGGTAAAAATAGACATATGCGCTGTGTGATATGACGCGCCTTGTTCAAATTCCAGATTTAAGTTTCTCCTCTGTATTATCTTTATTATTGTTATATATTACATTGTTTATTTTATTATAAATCTTACAAATTTTATTTAATTATTTAACTATTTGTGCTTTTGCTGGCATACCTGTTCGTACTCCACTGTTCTTTGGAAATGACTTTCATTGCTACTTATATTTCTTCTGTATTGATTTTTTATTGTCCATTCCTTGTTAATTGTATATTCCAAAAGGGTTGCTCATTTTTCGTTAATGTTTGTGTTCAAAGATCTCTGTATTTCCAAATTTCATCTTGGAATTACTTAACCAATTCAATGATTTCAGCTAAAATTTAAATATATGTATAAATACAGCAAAAACATAATAAAAAACATACTTACGTTCCAGAATGCACTGTATCTTTACTTTAAAATATATGTTAATTTATTAATTCTTTTCCTTTCTTCTACAAAATATAAAACTTGTACCACGAATTTTTGACGGCTCTAACATATGATAAACGTGAAATGTCAAACAAGAAAAATTTTAAATACACCACATTAAACATTCAGTATATTTGTATATATTTCGCTCACTATTATAATATATGAAAACATAATTCAATTCATAATATCTCTTCACATTTTCCAAAAAAATCAAATAAAAGTTTCATATTGAATTGTCAAATTTGACGGATGAGAACCGTGATTCTTCTTAAATGTAGACATGGCCTCTGGGATCCATTGTTTCAGTGTACCAATTTTACGCAGTTTTTATTTTTTTAAACAAAAACCACTCACAGTAAAAATATGAGACCCCCAAAAGGCACTCCGGCACAATAGACACTACAACTTGGAAAAAAAATTACAGCAATTACTCGAATGGTCTAGGAGTTTGAGCTGGACAAACGATGCCTGATCGTCGTGATGAATCCAAATATAGATAGATAGATAGATAGATAGATAGATAGATAGATATATAGATAGTGAATCAATCAAAATAGTATATGACTAGCGAATTCTCGGCTACGCCGAGCATTCCCTAGAGCTCCGCTGTCAGTGCAAAAAACAAATGCCGATCGACATGAAACAATTATTTCATATTTGCACTTCAGGCCTCTCCAGGACCTTTCATTAGATTGCAAACACGATATACTTTCAACAATTTTTTGCAAAAAACAAAAGCCGGTCGGCATGAATAATTTTTGTCGTTTATGTACCCCAGCCCACACCGAGACCTTTCATTTGATACCAAACACGATATACTTCTGACAACTTTCTACATAAAACAAAAGTCGATCGACGTGAAACATTTTTATCATATCTGCACGCTAGTCCACACCAAGACTTTTCATTTGATACCAAACACTATATACTTGTGACAACCTTTTGCAAAAAACAAAAGCTGATCGACATTGACATTTTTTGTTAATTCTGCACACCAGCCCTCATTGAAACCTTTCATTTGATACCAAACACCATACACTTCTGACAACTTTTTGCAAAAAACAAAAACCGATCGACATAGCACATTTTTGTCAATTCTGCACGCTAGCCTACTCCGAGACCTTTTATTTGATACCAAACACGACATACTTCTGAAAACTTTTTGCATAAAACAAAAGCCGATCGACATGGAACATTTTTGTCAATTCTGCACGCTAGCCCTCAACGAGACCTTTCATTTGAGACCAAACTCGACATACCTTTGAGAACTTTTTACAGAAAACAAAAGCCGATCGGAATGGAACATTTTTGTCAATTCTGCATGCTAGCCCTCAACGAGACCTTTCATTAGAGACCAAACTCGACATACTTCTGACAACTTTCTGCATAAAACAAAAGACGATCGACATGAAACATTTTTATCATATCTACACGCTAGCCCACACCGAGACTTTTCATTTGATACCAAACACTATATACTTTTGACAACCTTTTGCAAAAAACAAAAGCCGATCGACATTGACCATTTTCGTTAATTCTGCACACCAGCCTTCATTGAAACCTTTCATTTGATACCAAACACCACACACTTCTGACAACTTTTTGCAAAAAACAAATACCGATCGACATAGCACATTTTTGTCAATTCTGCACGCTAGCCCTCTCCGAGACCTTTCATTTGAGACCAAACTCGACATACCTTTGTAAATTTTTTGCAAAAAACAAAAGCCGATCAACATTGAACTTTTTTGTTAATTCTACACGCCAGCTCTTATCGAGCCTTTTCATTTGATACCAAACACCACATACTTCTCACAACTTTTTCCAAAAAACAAAAGCCGTTCGATACAGAACATTTTTGTTCATTTTGCACGCTAGCCCTCATCGTGACCTAGCCTAAAATAACATTCACTGACTTCAGTAATGTTCATTTGGGAATATTTGTTCTTTGTTTAGTTACTTTATTAAACATTTGGCAATATTGACATGTAATTCGAAAATACTCAAACACGACATTTTTCTGACAACATTTTGCAAAAAACAAATTCTAATCTACGTAGAACATTTTTGTCATTTGTGCACACCAGTCCGTATTGTGTCGTTTCCTTAAAACCTAATTACGACCCACTTCTAACAACTTTTTACGAAAAACAAAAGCAGATCGACATGACACATTTTTTTTGTCATTTTAAAACTGGCTCTTACGGTTTCCTTTCTTTTGATAACAAACACAGCAAAGTATTCAATTTATTTTATTTAATAATATTTGATTTTTTATTTAGTTACTTTATAATTTGGCAACACTGTTTGTATTAAAAAATAGTAGTTAATTTTTAAATTTATAAATTAATATTGTCAACCCTGCTACAACTGTCACCGTCTTCATTGAAGTTAGTTTAGGAATATTTGGTTTTAATTTAGTTACTTCATCACACATTTGGCAACATTGACTTTTGACATTGGAAACGTTAAAATTTATATTAATTAAATACGTTATGTTTTAAACTTCAATTAGTTGTAACACCTTTGCTCAAGTCTATTATTCAGGAAATTGTTTTTAAATCTTTGATATCAATGTTCTATTAAAAGATATAATCATTTAAAGTTCATAGACAGATTGTCAAAAGTGACGGATGACGGCGTGATTCTTCTTAAATGTAGACATGGCCTCTGGGATCCATTGTTTCAATGTACCAATTTTACGCAGTTTTTATTTTTTTAAACAAAAACCACTCACAGTAAAAATATGAGACCCCCAAAAGGCACTCCGGCACAATAGACACTACAACTTAGAAAAAAAATTACAGCAATTACTTAAATGGGCCAGGAGTTTAAGCTGGACACAGGATCGGTGATCGTCGAGATGAATCCAAATATATATATATATATAGATAGTGAATCAATCAAAATAGTATATGACTAGCGAAGGCTCAGCTACGCTGAGCTTCACTAGGCCTCCGGCATCAATAAAGTATTTACAGTTGACGTCTAATTTTATTTCTGTACACCAGCTCTCGACGAGACCTTTCACATGATACCAAACACGACATACTTGTGACAAATTTTGCAAAAAAAAACAAAAGCCGATCGACCTGGCAAATTTTTGTTATTTCAGTATGGCTGCCCTACTCGAGTGCTTTCATTTGATACCAAACACAACATACTTCTGACAACTTTTCGCTGAAAACAATAGCCGATCGACATGGGACTATTTTATCTTTTTTGCAAGCTAAGCCCTTGTCAAGTGCTTTCAATTAATACCAAGCACGGTATACCTTAGACTAATTTTTCATTGCTATAATCAAATTTTTAGTCTGTAAACCTTAGTTGTAAGTCTCTTTATTTGTGTTAAAAAAGGATTAATTAAAATATGCCTTGTGGTTGATTTAATCAAAGTTAAAATTTTATAAAATTTGATTACATTTTTTTCTTAATCGAAATTTTAACTTCGTTTTAGACTATTGCATTTAACGAACACACATTTTGAATGGATAATTTTAGGGGCCCTGGACTAATATTGTTTGGGGACCCTACCTTAAGAATCTTTTAACCGGTAGTTTATCAAAAAACTGTTACTGTTTTTCTTTAATAAAAAAAAATACAAGGGAACGGGAAGAAAGAACTTTTTTATTTTATATTCCAAATTATTATTAACAAAAACAGAAAATAACACTTATTTTTATAAATAATATTAATTTATAGACATATATACGCATATTTGTAAACATGATTAAGCTAATCCTCATATTCCGGTATTTAAAATTAAATATTTATTGTTTTATGAAAAGGTAAATACAATGATTAGATTAAATTACATTTTAAGAAATAAATTGGAAAAATTAGAGTTGAATTCATTAATCCATACTATTTCTTATTTCTCACATCTTCTTCTCTATCTACGACACAAGTTATACCTATTCCTGTTCAATTAAAAATTATCGAAAACAACGTCCACATGCAAATATATTAAAGCATCGCTGCAGGGGATGCTAATGTCTGTCCTTAAAGCCCATGTTTTAATCCGCCCTTGATTTGAAGAAGAATTTGTAAAATGTACCGACATACCTTGTTAATAAAACAGTTTTTATTCAACAAAATACATTACTTGCGTCACTTGAAAATCACTTTTGGTTATATTTGAGCAAGTTAATACAAATTTTTTAGTTGATATAATCAAATGTGTTGTTTGTAAACCTTAATGGGATATATGACCTAATTTCTTTTCTTCCATTTTATGGTTCTGTTCAAAAAATTAAAATATCCCTATTTTTTAATCGCTTTATTATTGATAATTCCGGAGAAAAACAATAATAAATTTTTGGAGAGGGGATATGTGACGTCACGTAGGACACTTTGAGGATTTGAATTCAATTGATAAAAATCATTTATCATAGTATAATTCACATTACCGCGGTTCCATTTTCAAAACGATGTACATATGTAAATACTAAACAGCCTTTGAAAATCATACGACAGTGACAACGTTGGCAAATGAGTACAGACATTTCAATGTCAACCAAATTTGATTCCATGTTTTCTAGCTGTTGTAAATAAAAGTTAAATCTTGGTAATGTTAACTACATAATATTTTTATTATTTTAATCAGAATTCGATCTTTGTTTTAGACACGGATCATTCCACGTGGTCAAATCCCATGTGATCAAATCCCTCCTGGTCGAATTCCCATGTCAGCGAATATTTTGGCATTCCCACCACGTCGAATTGCACAGTTTCCCATGTCGTCTAATTTTTCCCCCACTACTTTTTTCCATTCAACGGAATTTCATTCCAACAATCTTTCCTTCAGACTTGTTTCATTTTATTATATTTGTAATATGTTTCATTTTTAATAAATATAATTAAGTGAAAGTAAGTGAATATTGAATTTATTTTACATTTTCATATAAATAAGTTAAACAATATGCAATTATATTTATAATATTTTATTAAGTATTGTCATTCAATATTAAATGTGATCACATATTATATTCTCCATATATGAGCGCACTACATATATAAAGTATTATGAGACCCATAACCGGTCACATTCCATTTTTAAAATATAAATTGTACGAAATAAAGAATCAAAAGTACACTAAAGAATACAAAAATCACACACAAAACAAAATATAATCAATACCAACCTTGTTTCCAATATATCAAAATCAAAGCCCATGAATTTATAAAGTCAAGTTCAAAATTCAAAGCAAATATCGCATCCATTTAAACAATATACAATTTGCAGAAGAAGTAACAATTCAAACACAGAACACAATGTTACAAATCACGATATGAACGAAAATATGCGTGCGCATAATTTTGTTAAAATGATGATATAAATTATATTATAAATTTAAAATCATAAATTAATTAAAATTGAGTAATAAACTGTATAGTAGGAGTATATATATTCAAGTTTGAATTTGTTTAGAAAAAATAATACAGGATTAAACATGATTTCAATCAAATTTCATACAATATTACACTACATATTTTAGAAGAAATGATATTTTTACCCCGTTCTCAAGTAATTCGCGAAAATAAGTCATTTTTTAATAGAGCTGAATGTAGGCAACACCCAACACGACCTTGTGTCACCAATACATAAATATAGGAGTTAGTTTTGTATAAATGTATTTTACAATAATGTAAGATACGAGACAAATCTGAAACATATTACGTAAGTTCCTAATACACATGTGGATTCATAAAAAATAAAGGGTGCAATATAAGAAGAACATATAGAAAATATGGGTTGGACTAATCACAGACGAGATCAAGTACTGATTTTTTTAAACCAACCAATCAAATGAAAGTATTTTGTTTCATTTGAAGTGAACAATGAAAAGAGTGATCTATTTGATTTGAATTTTCAACGTTTAAATAAAAATATAATTCTCTAACGATATTTATATACAAGTTGTCTTTTCAATGTTGTATTTGTTGTCTTAAGTGAGAAAAATTAGAAAAAAATGTGATTAATAAGAAATGTCAGATAAAATTTATTCAAATATTCTGCATAAGAAAACAGGGTCGTAATTTCGAGCATTTGTTTTAAGTGGTTTACTGTATTACGTTTATTATTTCACGTTATAAAGTTGTTTTAAAATCGTTACGTTTTGTTAATTTTGACATAGCTGAATAAAATATATTTTTTTGTGTCTTAATAATCTTTTTATTTCCCGAATTTTATTAGAGTTATTTGTGACAACAATTACATAATTGAAAACACAAAAAATGCGGTGTTTGTTTTACCAATATAATTCTAAGTTCCCATTTAAAAATAAAAATTAGTAGTCATTGTGTGCGAATCATGCTTTAATTTTTTTTCTCTCTCTGTCATCAAATAGTATCATATTTATATAAAGAAAATATTTCTATTCCTTTCAATAAAAAAGTTAAGGAAGGGTTCGTGTTCCATAACCAATAATATAATATATATATATATATGGTTTGAAACACATTTTAGTTTAATATTTCTGTACATATCACCAACAAAATTCAAAACTTGCATCCAAGAATTTTTAAGTTACAGTACAAACGTCAGTTGTCATAGAAAATAAAATATGTTAAATACACAACATAATGTAGTTGTATAAATTTCGCTCACTATTATAAAACATGGAAACATACTTTAATTTCTAATTTTCATTTTCATTTTCATAAATATTTCAATTACATTTTACATATTGAATTGTCAAAATTGACGGATGACACCGTAATTCTTTTTAAATTTAGACATGGTTTCTGGGATCTTCTGTGTCAAGGTACCTACCACTTTGGCTCAGTTTTTATTTTTTTACACAAAAAGTATGCACGGTAAAAATATGAAACCTAAAAAAGGCCCTATTCCTCATTTAACCACATATAATGGCACATGATTTAAAATTATGACATGAATGGTTTGACCTGTACGGAGAGATCAAACGGCGACTGTGATTCCAAAAATTTTTTCAATGACGCGAAATTATTCAACATTTGAAATTTTTTTAATTATGTTTTTATATATGAGAAGTGTTCCAATAATAATAGATTTATTTAATTTAGAAATGTCAAAATTTAAAAAAATGGATAGTACATTTTTATTTTATAGTTTATTAGTGTACAAATGTATTAAACAAATCTTTTATTAAAATAGCAATAAAAATATCAACTAATTTCACAAAATATATTACCCTGGATACAAACAAAATTTATTAGTAATTGAAAAAATATTGTGTACGAAGTACGAAAGATGGAGAAAAGCAATGAAGAAGATTTGCGGCAGAAAGATGAAAACAGTAAGTAACTATATTAAATAATAATTTTTCACTTTAAATTATATTTATTAATTAATTCATATTTTTCTACGGTAGCAACACTCATAGACCTTAAACACGAGTTAAAAGAAGCAATGAAATATGTGGGGGAGTTAAATAATAAAATAGAGTCCTTAGAAAATAAGGACTCTGGAAAGGAGAACGGAAATAATTCCCGCCGTGGACAAAACGGTAATTACCGCGGCAGGTACCGAAATTACCGTGGCGGCAGATATAGAAGTTACCGTGGCAGATATGGAAATTACCGCGGCAGGAGCAGCGGGCACTACGACGGGAACCAGAACGTCCAGCACAACGCCATAGTAAGGAAGAAATATGAATATATTCATTTATTTTAATAACTTAATTCTTACAGAATTCAGAGCAATGGTGGGCAGTGTACAGACTTATAAATAATTTCGTTAATAAATAGTGTAAATAGTGTAGTTATTAATGTTAGATATAATTGTTCTTAGATGCTAAATTAGTTTAAGTTGTTTAATTTTTATTACTTACGTAGGTATAAGTTAAATATTTTTTTAGTTAGAGTAATAAATGTTCTTTCGTTCGTACTAGTTCATTCTTTATTCTTTTCTTCTAATGCTGTTTTGTCAGAGTGATCAGGAATGATTGCCCCTGCCGCCTCGTTCTAATTCTTTGTTTGTCGCCTTGTCGTCGTGATAGTGACCTACGATAGACAGATCGTATTAGCGCACTGTGAACTTATAGAAGGAGCAAAAATGAATGTATTCAGAGTGTTCAAAGAATTTTATGCTTCGCAATTTCTATTTGAAGCTTATTTACCTAAAATAATTAGGCAAGCGGGAAATAACGAAAATATGATTTTACATGTTAAATCCCTGTGTTATAAGAATGATATGCTGGGAAGACAGGTACTAAACATTTTAATATAATTTTCCGTATCTTCTCTTATGATGCTATATACTATTTCAAAAGACGATCCATTTCGAAGGGAAGTTCGAAGATATGAAACGAATTGAAGTTAAAAATGATTAGCCGTAGAATGATCTCACTTTCAAGTGAAATAAGTTTAAATGACGTGCAGGACAAAATTTGTTTAATTAAGCGTACAAGGAAGTCATGTAGTGTTTATAATTATAGCACACTGTAAAAACATATTTATTTTTTACTTACTTCAATGTTCCCTCATCTAAACGTGTGTTTCTCACATTCTAAATTCTGGCAGCAATGTGATGTCATTTGAATAGAGACCTTGAGTTCTTGATTTCCTTACATATAACTGGAGTTGATTGTAAGCCTTCGGATGCTGTTTCGTGACAAAATTTACTTGCATTTAACTGGTATAGTTAGTCAGCCTAGAGCTTCTGCAACCTCAGCTTACACCGAGCTGTTGTGCAGTAACCCATACAATTACTTGGCTTATAAAATTTTATTTATCCGCACAACCTTACCAGCTGACAATTATATAAAATAATACATATATAATAAAACGAATCTGATTTACTTAATTAAGTATATATTCACATTTAGTAATAACTTATTTATCTGAAATGCATTTTGTTATTGTAAATGTGTCGTATAAAATTCTTTAATTGTGATTATTTCATTTTCATAGCTATAATTGGAAAATATAAATATATAAATTACAGAAATATCCCTATGTAAACACATACTTTGTTGATTGTAGTAGTTTCATTTTTACAAGTTATAATATACACTAATCTTACAACTTCCCTATACTTCTTAACATGAAGTCTCTTGATTTTTGGTACAGCAAATGGAATATCTAGTCTTACAATATGCATTCTTATTCGTTTAACATTTCTGCTGAAAGTGACATATTCAATTAAAATTCTATTGCTTAATCCTGTAATCTTTCCTTAGTTTCAGGATTTATAATTTGTAGGTTTTGTTCAGTTGTTAATAATTATTATATATATATATATATATATATATATATATATTATTGCTGTATTGATTTTAAATATGTAATAGTCTCATACTATGTTTACTGCTGTCAAAATGACAAATGACAACATAACCTAATAACTTTATATTGGATGCATTCAGACTTATTTAATAGGGCACGAGAGCAGCACCGCCGACTTTGCCCAAGCTTCTCACCTAATTTCACAGCATTCTAGTGGCGGAAATTTAAATAAAAGTCAAAATATACTCTTCCAGCGAAAACAAATTGTATTTATACAGATTTAATGGTCACCGACATTGTTATACTATTTTACGTTTAATAAATCATTTAAAACTTACTAATAAAATTTGTTTTCGAATGTCGATCTTGTCCATCTTATCTCACTTCACACCATTCTATGATTGTCTCATTTCATATCATTCCACGATTGCCTTACTTCACACCAATACAGGCGGAAGAGAAAAAGTGGCGGAAATTTAAATCGACGACATTGGCTCAACTCAACAACAATAACAAAATCAAAAACAACAAATACTGACACGAGAAACACTAAAAGAGCACAATGGATAAACTACACATAGAGATCACAGAATGGAATGAATACAAAACCCGCCAATGACGTCGATTTAAATTTCCGCCACTTCTTCTCTTCCGCCTGGAATAGTGTGAACTGAGACAATCATACAATGGTGTGAAATGAGCTGAGAGGCTTGGGCACAGGTCGGCGGTCTGCTCTCGTGCCCTATACTGTCTGATTTACTAAATGTGACCAGTAAGTATAAATTTCTATGATAATGATTTCATTTTCTTAATAAATTTGATTATATATTATTATTCTTAAATTATCATTTTAATATATTTTGTTTTTCAATGAATTTTTAAATGTCAATTTATTTGTAATAGTATAGTAACTTGAAAGTAGCCTTGAAAGCTAATTTCATGTTACAAATTTAACGTCAAAAATATGTTATTGAAAACGAATGTTTATGAATATGAATATTCAATTCGTTTAAAGGATAACGAAGCGTTATAAATATAACGAACGTTGGAACGTTTATGATTATATAAATGACTATGCTACACCGTGTTCTTCAAGTGCCCAAACAAAAATTAGTCTAAAAGGGTAAGAACCGGTAAACGTGGATTTGATTTCTGCTTATTATCACCAAAAATTTCTCTTGCAGATACAGTAGCATGTACAAAATTGTTACCTTGAAATAAAATACCATAGCATGCCTTTTGGATTTTCAGGTGAAATTAATATCATGTCGTATTCTTTAAAATCTCAGTATATCCTCACCTTAGTTGGTGAACTTATTATGACCCTGTTTTTATGACAATTAAATTAATGTTAAAGTAAACAATATTACATAAATTAATTTTGAATTTAAAAATAAAAACAAAATAAAATTGCCATATTTTTAAAGTAAATTTGACAAAACAGTAATTACAAATAATAAGTAAAATAAACTAACGCAACTACTTTTGTTATTTTTTGTCTCAATTTCATGGTTACTGCTATTACTGAGCATATAAGGCAGGTAAAATTTATTTTGCATATTGATTCAGATACAGAATTTTTAAGCTTCTATTTCAATCCTTTTTACCTAAAATAATTAGGGAAGCAGGAAATTACAAAAATATGATTTTAAAATCCCTATGTTCGGCTGTTCAAATCAGCAACCAGTATGTAATAAAGATACTATAACAGTTTTATCTTGAATTCTGATTGGATAATACCTTAATATTATCCAATCAAAAAACAATATCAAACTGCATCTATCTTCCAAGCATATCGTTCTTATAAAAAATAGACTATACAGTGCAAGTATATATACTTTAGATAATAATTTTATAATTATAAACTTCACTTCATGACTTAAATCTTACCTATTTGTGGTTTTCCTGGCTTGTTACTGATATCGTTACATAATGTTCTTATATTCCACTGGTATATGTTGTTTGACTTATGGTGTTTGTTTTTTGAAGAAATGTACTTGCATTTCAGTTTCATTGGAGCCAGTAGTCAGCCTAGAACCAGGCGTTGTAATATAATTTTGTACTTTTTCGTTAAAGCTGATTGAACTAATAATAATAATTACATATAAGTTTTATTTGTTTTGGAATTACCTTTTACATGCATCTAATTCTTTATAAGTAGAATTTAATGAACATTTTATAATAATGTTCTACACCAAACAAAACATTTGTAGGTTAAATTTTGCGATAAATCACCATTAAATCTCTAATCATATTATGCCATGAGCGCAAATGTGTATATTTCTGTGGACTGTACTTTTAAGCAAAATAAGAAGTATTTTATAGAAGCGCGCCTTATTTGAATTACTAATTCCAATTTAAGTCAATTATAAAATTAACAGACTAAGAAACTAATATATTCATATTTACTAAAACTTTTCCAGCTACAAAAGTATTGCGCTGTTATTTACGTGTCTCCTAGAATGCAGTTTAATTTGTGATTTAATTTCATAACTGTAATTGATAAATATAAATTAAAGTAGAAACATACGTAAACACATCCTTTGCTTGAGTAGTTTACAGAAATATTACCTACTTCTGTATATTTTCTAATAAAATTAAATCTTTATAAGGGTTATTTTGTACAAGGGTTTGCATCTTTTTTTACGTTTCCTATTCCGTTTTATAATCGCCGAACATCTTATGGGTCTAAAATTTTCAAACAAAAATGTAGAAAAATAGATGCATAGCAATCTATCTGTACATTTTCTCACTTTTATTAAAATAAAAATTTCTGTCCCTTTTCTTATTTATTGACAATATACTTTTATAATAATCTGTTACACTTCAGTAGTGTACTTATTCATATTTAAATATTATTTCTCTTCTATAAATAATGGATGTATGATCGAACATGAACCCTTACTTAATTTTTTTATTATGAGAAATAGAAAAAAAATCTGTTATATAACAGTTTTATTATATTAAATATTCTGATCGACACTGATATTCACACATCGACTATCAATTTTTACTTTTTATAAAAATATATTGATGAAATAAAACAATAAGGAAGAAACATGTATATATTTATATATTTTAATAACTCATACAATTTTTTTTACAGAATACAAAGCAATGGTGCGCTTTATATAATTTAATTAAGAAATAGGTTTTTTACCTCCCGCCTATCAATATATAGATAAGGGAGGTATTGTTTTTGGTTAGATTTCTCGAGTGTGGGTTTTCAACATATGAGCACGAATTAGGGTCCCTACAATACGATTTTACTATTTTTAGCGTGATGTCTGTCTGTCTGTGTGTGTGTGTGTATGTGTGTGTGTGCGTGTATGTGTGTGTCTGTGTGTGTGTATGTGTGTGTCTGTGTGTGTGTCTGTGACGATTTTTCGTCCACGATAACTCCAATACGATACATGTAAAAAATATAATATTTGGTATTTAAGAGTTCTATTCTAATATGATGAACTGATTAGATTTTGACTACAATTGGTTAACCGGAAGTAGTACTTTACTTGAAGCTTTAAACCGTTTTTCCTAAAAAATACCTCTAAATACCATATTTTCGCAAATTTCGTTATTATAAATTCAAAGATTTTTTAATTTTCTACCGATCTGCATAATTACGTTTATATATGACTTCTAGCTAGATAGAAAAAAAATATATAAATTATAATAATTTTACATATCGTTTAGGCTGAGGAGTTTCGATAAAACAGATGAGTTATTCATATGTCCACAAAATTTGACATATGATGTCAAATTTGATGTAAGTAAGTGTAAAAGATAAAATAAGTAAAAAATGAAGTAATTTTATTGTAAAATTTAAAAAGATGGAAGAAATATATTAGGAATGTATTTGCATGCGTGAATCAAAGTAAGTTCAGTTCCGGTTTTAGTAATGTCAAAAATAGCTGTCATAATGGTCATACAAATTTTATGCAGGAAATTTTAGGTATGAAATGAATTAAAAATATTCTGAACTGCAATAACAAACTAATTTTAAAAATACAAATTAAATGTATTAAAAAATTTATATAGAATATATTACTACAGTGGCGGGAGGTATTGTGTTGGACACACCAGATTTTTATTATTCCTATTAAAAAACGTATGAGTCTTTAAATTTTTTTATTTGCTTTTATAATTGATATTAAGAATATACTAAAAATAAATTATACTCAAGCTCCATAGACAAGACTTTATGAATTAATTACTATTAACAGAAGTTATATGACATATGGTCATAATAAAAATAATTTCTATTTACTCCCACTCTATAATTAACAGATTAATATGTAAGTTGTGTGTAATGTATATCATTATTGAAATTGTGTGAAGCAAACCAAAACATGTTTAAGAAACCAATGTAAGTAAATTAAAGGTCACTTTCGTTATTAAACGATTTCTTAACGAGTATTGACACAACAGGTCGCATAAAAACCAATTAATGCTAACAGCGACACAGCGTGTTGTAAAAATTATATTATACTTCGCGTCTATTATATACAAAAATATTTTTAAAAAATAGGTTATGATGAAATTTCCAGTTTAACGTTTAAAAATTCAAATATTTGGAAACAATAGCACACATTCAAAGTTAAAAGTAACCAATTCTTAATTACAATACATTATACTGGAGTTTTGCCCAGTTTTCTACTTACTTTTTTTATTCCAAAGAAAAAATATGAACAAAATTTATATGAAATGCAACTGTCAACTAACTTTCGGAATGTCGGTAACATAGGTATCAATTAAAAAATGACTACTAATTTTATTCCGTGGAAGATAATTTTTTTTCGTTGTAATATTGCAGTCTTTTAATTAACGATAATTAATTTTATTTCGTGTTTGATTTTAAATGATATATAAATATAGTAGTAATAAAATCTCCTTGAATAAGTGTGTAATTTTATAGTTTTTTGAAACTCCACTGTTTGAGAACCGATTTGCTTCAAAATCTACTTCACACAACATTTATAAAAACAAATTTACAAATAACAATTAAGACTTTTTAAAACGACTCATCGCTGCTAAACATTTCTTTGTAGTATAGTTTTGATCAGTTAGATTTATTGTCATTATAAAAATGTTTCAGAACTGCTGTGCTTACAAAAGAAATTTTTATAATGAAACGGATAAATTGCAAGTGTAAATAATGGCATTTTAAAATTAGGTTTTACTTTTATGTTTGTTAGATAATAAAGTTAAAATTTACCTCAAGAAGATGACCATTTCATTATTTTTACTTACTTGAGTTTCGCCGATATGCCACCATTTTCTTCTGGCGGGAAAATTAAAATATGCAGTACTGACCTAAGATGAATTTTTTGTTTATCGATAATACGGATAAATACGAAATATTTTTTCTAATATTTTATTCGAATATTGTTTAATACTTTCTGTTTTATATTAATCACGTAACAGTCTATAATAAAATTAATATATGTAACACAAACAAAAATGCATTAAAATTTTAACCACAATGTCATATGTCAAAAAATGAAGTTAATAATATACCTGTTAAATTACAAGAATACTTAAAATCGTACAAATTCTATTAATTTTATAATATACGTACTTTTTGCAGTTAATTTATTCCTTAATATTGCTAGGAACCAAATTGCATTATATTGTATTTAAGCGTTTTTTTAAATCTGACATTTCTAGAGATTAATGGCTCAGCCAGTAAGAAACTGACAATGGGGCCTATTCTGTAACTCAGTGGTTAATTTCTAACCAGTTGCTAAAATTATTAACAAATAAAAACAAACATTACAAGTGATGTTTTGATATTTTCTCCAGTGCTACCTATTTTCATTTGAGAAAAAATTAACAACTGGTTAAAAATTAATCACTGACTTACAGAATATACATTTTTAATGAACATGTAGTGAAACTTTAAGAAAATTGTATTAAAAGAAAGAAATTTGAAGCATTTAAAATCAGTTTTCTTTAACAGATGTATAATTATAACTTAGATACACAAAATAGGAAAGTTATATATTATTAAAATATTACAATAAATAATAATAACAATAAACTATGTAGTAAAAATCTTCTGGGCGGAAAGAATGAGTCTTCAGGATTTCCTGTAAATGCTAACGGAAAACCGCCAAAAAACGTTAGCAAAAGACGATAACTAAACAAACAGAATAATGTGAAAGAATGAAACGAACCGGTATTAACACTTACATTATTAAAATATATTGGAATTGCCATAAAGAAAGATCGTTTTCCGAAGAAGCAGTGGGCAAAAGACCAATTCAGATTTAACCTTTTCAAATTTTCTTTTAGTTTCAGATGAAAAACGAAAATGGGTCGACTTATTTGAAAATTTTTCTAAGTCGCAGAAAACAAGTTCGCGTTTCATTAAGAAAATCTATTGTAATCGTTGAAAATGACAGAAAATAACGATTTTACCTAATTCAATGCTATAGCAATCGGTCTCAAGTTATGGCCACCAAGGAGCCCTGATTTGACTACAGCTGATTTTTATATTTGGCGCCGTTGGAAACAAATAGTTTATGCAAATTATCTTCCACCGAATTTAGAGAATTTAAAGGAGAGAATTAGAGACGCTGCGATGTCTTCAACTCTGGAAGAAATTCAAAGAAGTTAAAGAATTGCATCGAATACTAGAATTGTGCGCTCAACAAACCGTGAATCGATTGAGTAGAATAGTTATTGTTTATATTATTTTTGCTGTTAAATTTATGAAACTAAAGTTAAAGTCATGTTAACAATAATTTTTAAGACAACGCAAACTTGTTTTTTGGGACTTACAATTAGAAAAATTCTAAGTCGAACAATTTTCGACTTTTCTCTGAAACTAAAAGAAAATTTGAAAAGGTTAAAATTGAGTTTTGGAACATGCAAAAACTTTTATCAAGAATACATTTTTCTCGTAAAATAAAAAATAAAATTCTTTTCCTTCTTTACAACTCGATCCGAAGACATACTGTATATAAAAGCCGCAGAGAATGTTAATATGAATTTTGACTCACTTTATTTGGACATTGCAAGTTTTCTCGTAGAATTTGTGACGCAAAATTTGAAGAATGTTTCTTTCATTTCATGTAGAAATTTATGTGTTTAATTTTTTAAAATGCGATGAAATTTTCCTGCAGTGGTCAAACAGATATGCGTTCTGTTAAATAAATATTGTAATTAGTAAATATGTTTTTTTCTTCAATTATAAATGTATTTACCATTCTTATTCAACTTTGTCAATAATAATATAGTTTTTCTGATGGTAGTAGAATCGTCAACGAATAGAGTAGTTCCGATTTTAAGTTCCAAAATATTCAATTTCGCTATTCAAAGCAAGTATTCCAAAAATATATTTTTTGTGAAACTGCTACCCTGTAAACAATGAAGACTAATATAATAAAGGAAGATAATTTTTATTCAAATGATGCCTTCGTTTTAAAATTTTTCCAAATATTGTTTAACATCAACGTAGTATATATTTGATTTGGAGTAAAATAGTTCGTATGCTTCGATTGAAATTTAATCCTTTTCTTGTAATATTGAATGAAGGAAAATTTAACTTGTAGATTTCATCTCAGGAGTTGACCCATTTTTCTGTATTCAGAACGAAATATTATTAATTAATAAAAAATATGTAAACATTGAACACTTTTTTATAAAAAAAAAAAATTCGCCTCAGATGAAAGAACTTCTATATTACAATTTCAGATATGTGTTTGCAATAGTCCAAATAATTATATACTTGAATCCTATGTTTATTTTCTTCGACGTACTTTACAGGTACAAGGCTGTGTAGATTTCAGTTTCCAATATCTATAATTATGAAATCCATAAATGTTATTTTTTTATAACTTAATAATAACATACCATTATATTTCATTGTGAAACATGAATTTTTTATATTTGTGTATCTTTATTATATATTATGAATTTAAATTTTAATTAGTTACATTAGTTTAACAAATCTTTCAATATATTTTTTAACAAAAATATAATTATCAAAAAGTATTTAAATTTTTTGTTTATAAACTATTTGAGTTGCCAGATAATTCTAAAATTAAAAAGTTAAATAATTGAAAAATATAACTAAAACAATATTTATAAAATTTTTATTTACATTTTAGTTCCACAAATATTTTATTCAATTAAAATTATACGATTCGTTTACAAAACGTATTTGTTGGTAAAATTGTAGAAAAGTAATATTTCATGATAAAGTTAAAATCAATTTTTTTTAACCTGGCAACTCGATTACTTAGAAACATTTACACACACACACATTCATACTTTTGCGATTTTATTTTTCGTTTATTAGATCGCTTTGTGGTTTTTTTTTATTATAATGTTGTAATTTGCTTCATTTGCTTCGTACCCACCAGCCAGTATGTGACGATTAATTATGATGAAGCTTATTATTTTTTTTTTTATTAACCACGGGCTATAATTTTATAGCAAAGTACAGCAAAAATCCCAAATACCACTGGTATTGGGTATTAAAATATTATATTCAAGCCATTGCCTTGCCAATCTATCGTAAAAGTAGGTAGTTATGGATTATGTAATATATGTACACTTAAAAAATTGATAAAAAATCAAAACTTTTTTTCTCAAATTCATACAACAGTGACAATGGCTTAAATATAATATTTTAACGCCCACCAATGGTATTTAAGATTTTTACCATACTTTGCGGGTTTATTTATTATTATTTAAAGCCGAATATATATGTATTCTGTTGCATGAGATTTGAGATACGACGATAGACTGGCTTGCTTACATGTTGCGATTTATTATATACTTTTGTTTAACGTCACATTTTTAATACATTTTATATAGAGACGCAACATGTTTGAACTTAAGCCTGGTATTAGATAATTTTCGTATAACGTCTTCATTTTTAGATGATATTAATTGAATATTATTGACAGCGGTTTAATTTAAATGCCATTACAATTTTTATTATCGAAGAAAAATGTTAATGCAAACTAATGACTGTTGTATTATAATAAAATAATCTGTCTTTTATCAAATAGAGAGTAAATAAATGAAATTAAATATAATTTGATCTTTTAATGTAAAAAAATATAAATATTTTTTATAAACCTACATATAAAATAGATTTCCTTTTTATCATTAGATGTAGGGACATTTTTATCAGTAAATAAAATTTTAAATGTATATTTTTGAAAATATTAGTAACTTACTATAAACCAGGATTTTAGACGTTAGGGAAAATGTTTCTAATACTAAACCATTGCATTATACTTTTTATTTTATTTATGTTTTTCATTGTAAGTATTATTTTATTATCTTTTATCCTTATATTTTTTACATTTTCATTTTGTCAAGATTGTCATTGCTTTATTTTTTTTTAGTTTATTTATTATATACTTCTAATCATTAGTTTTATTTTATTGCCTTTTATAATTCTTTTTAATATACTTTCATTTTGGCAAGGTCCGTAAAATTTGTAAAAGGGGCAATGGTTTTATCAGACTTAAGTTTTTTTTATTACCTTTTACAATATTTTACGAACCATTTTTCATGTTGAAATAATCTTTCATTTTTATATTAATTACATGCAGTGAATGCAACAAAGCGCGAAACATAAAACATTAACATGGGATTTAAAAAAATTGCCTATACTCTCTCTCCCGATAGATTTGGAGCAAAACTATAAGAGTACCAACTTGTCCAAAAGTAAATTCTATTTCAGATAATGTAGAATTTAATTTTGAACAACTCTTTACGGTTGTAGTTTTGTTTTAAATGTATCAAAAGACAGAGTATTCGCAATTTTTTCATATCCCATGATAAAGTCTTATGTTCCGCGTTTCGTTGCACATCCTGTATATTATATATATTGTAGGATAATATATTTAACAAATCAAATATTGTCATCATAATAACTTTTTATTATATTACATATTTTAATTTACTTATTTCATTCATATTATTTTGTATTAAATTTATCAATAATGTTTCAACATGCTTTTATGTTATACTTTAAATTTATCTTTATAGCTTTTTCATATTAGATTTTTAAATTTCATTAATATAATTTTTATAAACATACTTGATATGACATTTTTTTGTTATATAATTGGTTTAGTGTACATTGTTGTATTTTTCAACATGATTTTAATATCTTTTACTTTTAACATTACATATTTTCCTTGATAGTTTTTAAATAAATTATAATACAATTTAGATATTATAAATATTTCATTCATATTCATATTTTAAATTTGTTAATTGTTACAATGATTTCTTCTCGTTTAATTAAAATTTTTTAATTTATATATTTAATTCATATTATTCCTTTTTATATTATTACAAATTCTTAATTTACGTTTCAAATTTATCATGAATGTATCCACATGCTTTTATTTTATACTTTAAATAGATCTTTATTGCTTTCTCATATTCGATTTGTAATATATGTTTTATTTTTTATAAACATGTAATTGGTATGACATTATTCAATAATATAATTAGTTTACTGATTAAAATGTAATTGTACATAAGTTTTATTTTTTAACATTATTTTAATATCTTTTACTTTTATCATCAAATATTTTGCCTAATAGTTTTTAAATTAATTATAATACAATTTAGATATTATTAATATTTCATTCATAATCATATTTAAAATTTGTCAATTGTTTTCAATGATTTCTACTTGTTTAATTTAAAATTTTTAATTTATATATTTAATTCATATTATTCCTTTTAATCATTACATATTTTTAATTTACGTGAATATTTCCACATACTTTTTTTTATACTTTAAATTGATCTTTATGGCTTTCTCATATTTGATTTTGAAAACATGTTTCAATTTTTATAAACATTTAATTACTATGAAATTTTTTTGTTATATAATTAATTTACTGATTAAAATGTAATTGTACATTTGGTGTTTTTTTTAACATGATTTTAATATCTTTCACTTTTAACATTAAATATATTGCTTGATAGTTTTTAAATTAATTATAATATAATTTAGATAATATAAAAAATTTCCTTCATGATTATATTTAAAATTTGTGAATTTTTTTCAAAGATTTCTACGTGTTTAATTTAAAATTTCTTTAAACACTACATTCGTTGTGAATCCTTCTTTTGAATTTTTAGTAATATTTGAATCTGGCAATTTAATTTTCAAGTTACTGGCCGATCTTACCCTCGACATCGCAACATACAATTGGCCATGTGAAAAGACTGGATTTTCTAAATTTATTCCTACATAATTAAATGTTTGGCCTTGGGATTTATTTATTGTCATTGAGAAAGCTAATCTTATTGGGAATTGCCTTCGTTTCAAGGTGAATGGTAAATCTGTTTCGGTAGTTAAATCAAAACGTGGTAAATAGAGCCGGCTACCTGCACTCTGTCCTGTTAGTACTTCTACATCTAAATAATTAGTCTTCATGTCTTTTACTATGAACCTTGTACCATTACATAGACCACGCTTTGGATTCATATTTCTTAATAACATTACTATTGCTCCAATTTTTAGTGTTAATTTGTGAGGAGGCATTCCGGTTGGTGTTAGGCCATTCAATAATTCGGCGGGGTAATTAATTTTATTTATCTCATCACATTCACAAGAATCAGCACTTAAATATACTCTAGATGACCCTACAACTTTATTTAATACGTGTTCATTAATTATCATTGTGTCATCATTTTTTGGTGCTAAAATGGCTCTATCTGTAAATTTATAAATATCATCAGGTTGTATGTCATCTTCACCGAATATTTCATTTGCTAGACATGTTTCGCAAATGCAATGTGCAGGAATTTTGACAATTTCATTTTCACCGTTGCCTATTTTCAGTAAATATTCTGAAAATTCTTTTTCGTCTTTATTTACGCGCATATTTTGTTTTAATGAAAATTTTGTAAATAGTGGCCATAAATGACTTTTTACAACACATGTTTCAATTATTACAGTTCGATGGTTTGTGTAATTGACTATTGGCAAGCACTGTCTGAAATCGCCACCTAAAACTATAACTTTTCCCCCAAATGGTATTTTATTATCCATCAAATCTTGTAATAATAAATTTATTGCATCGAGTGCGTGTTTAGGTATCATTGTTACCTCATCACAGATTATTACACTTGCCTCTTTTATTAATTTACCCGCTTTGCTATTTGATTTCACTCTACATACACATCCGTCATTTACAGGCACTGGTAATTTGAATACTGAGTGAACTGTTTGCCCACCTTTTAACAGAGTAGCTGCTATTCCCGTCCAAGCTACAGCTATAACTTTTTGATTTTGGCCCCTTAAAATACTTATCAATGTGTTATACAGAAATGTTTTCCCTGTTCCCCCGGGACCGTCAACAAAGAAATATCTACTTGTGCAATTATTGTCATTTACGGCATTTAATATGTTATTTAAAATTTCTATTTGGTCTCTGTTAAATAAAGCTACATTTTGTTGTCCCTCTAATTTTTCGGCTGCTACATCAAAAGAATTAGTTTCATTTTCTAAATCATCAATATTTTCTGGTTGGGGCAAACCGAAATCACTTAAGGTGAATT
This sequence comes from Stenolophus ochropezus, assembly GCA_035578165.1. Lineage (NCBI taxonomy): Eukaryota > Metazoa > Arthropoda > Insecta > Coleoptera > Carabidae > Stenolophus > Stenolophus ochropezus. The sequence continues at coordinate 209,694 of JAQOWZ010000049.1, forward strand.
TATGTATATCGAGTATTTCCTGTATTTTTAATAAACATTTACTTTGTGCAACTTTGTCAGAATTGTGTAATAAATAATCTTCCATTAAATAATGCTTAAATTTTTCCCATAAGCTGAGGGCATTGGTTGATGTATGGAAGCAAATTAAATAAGCAAATAATTCACGCAATTGTCTGGGAAATTTACTCAACACAGCCTCGTCTAAACAATTTTCGCACTCTTTATCATTAGCTAAAAGACCTAATGCACGGGCAGCTTCCTGATATGTATTATATAACTTGCCGTCGACGGTACGCAAGTCTTCGAAACTTGTGGCACCTTTTGCATGTACCAAAATTAATCTTAAATGAAATCTTTCAATATCTCTAGGGCTAACAGAAATCATTCGGCCGATAGGTGGCTTTTTCTCACGTTGTCTAGCTTTCCATGCATTATTTGTAAATACATAATATTTAGGAATTTCCATGTAAACATATTGCCGGGCATTAACGTCTATTTCATTGAGTAGGAACCAAGCTGTTAATGTTGTATTTTTTTTCGCTGCTCGTTCAACTGCTTTTTTTTCTTGACCGTTAGTGAAAAATACCGCCTGTTGATTTTTTAAATGTACTGCTAATTCCATTATTGTATGAGACTTGTCATGCAACGGATATTCTAAAAGCCTCCAACAACATTCTGGGGCAGATACATACCTAGCATCTAAATAACCGTTTATTTCATCCCACTGTATAACTTTATTTTTATCAAGTTGTCCTAATTTGACGCTCGCGCAATCATGCCCCTTGCACAAATAATCACAAATATATTTTATACTTTTTACTGATGCGCATATTTCAACATTTATGTGGGTTCTATATTTTTTTAACAAATACGGATTGTACGGAACTATCCACCTATTGTCAACCGTGTATTTAACTAAACCATTTTTCCAAAGAATGTACATTTTTGCATTATTATTTGACCGTTTATACAGGGGGTAACCGTTAATGTTTTCATGTGTTTCATTTCTAAAATCTTTAGGGAACATTTTTGAACATTTATTTTCGTTCATACACGGCGAATTTTTGTTTAGAATACCGCACGGACCGTGAATCATATGTGAACGAACTAATTGGTACAATTCCGGTTCTGCGTCCTCGTCGGGAATTTCTGCACTGACTATTTCGTCAATGTCATCTTTGTTACGGATTTTACTTGCACTATCTAAAGTTAATAATAAATGCATGTGAGGCAGACCGCGTTTTTGAAATTCAATTACAAATATGAATGCTACAACTTTCCCAAAAATATTGTCATGTAAAAATTCATGCAACATACTTTTTATTTTTCCGTTAAAAACTCTGGCGGTTATGTCTGGGCGGTCTGCAGAGGTTTGACCCTCGCGCAACTGTTGTACAACTTCTGGCCATTTCGGGTTACATGTCACTGTTATAAATAAATCAGGGCGGCCAAATTCTCTAACAATAGACATGGCATTTTGGTACATTTTTAGCATGAATCGACTACCACCTTGAAATGTAGACGGTAAAATAATCATGGTGCCTGCTTTTCCACCTTCATTGTCTGCCAAATTATTAATGTGGTCCATCAACCCACTATATAGCTCTACCCTGAGAGTAGGCTGATTTAATCTAATGTACGTTAATCTTTCGGCTTCGACTTTAACATACGCATCTACAATGTATTGTTGGGTTAGTTTACCGGCTTCTAAACATGGGTTAAATGTGTTTCTAACCGCTAATCTGTTCATGTAAAATTGTAACATACTTTGTTTTTTAACACCGTCAGCTTGTTTTGAATTCATGTTCCAGCCACATTCACCGCGAGGAAATAATAAAGGATAGGACATGGGGTCGCAGTTTTCACTAAACTGATTAATTCGAACTAAACCGCCAACTTTTGGGTGGACACAAATGTCCCTATCTATTGGTGGCTCACCGTCATTGGACGTAAAAACAACTGCTACCTCATTACATGTGGGGATATTGTACCTACGTTTATCTTTTTTTCTGTCATTTACAATCCACAAATTTATTTCTGGCACCGACTGATTTGTTTGGTTAGCTTTGGCTAATTCCCGCTGCTCTACTTCTTTCAACATCATATACGCCTGACAATACGGATTAACCTCCCTAAGTATTACATCTAATTGACCCATGATATTTGGCTTACAATTTTTATTATACTCTACGTTCATTCGTTTCTCTAACGCTTCATTTGAATTAATTATGTATAATTGGGCATATTTTTCTGTTTCATTTGGTTTAGGGTACATTGAGCTGGCAGAATCATGGTAAATTTGGCCGTGGATACGGAAACAGTAGGGCCCCCTGCCAGGAGGTGCAGAAATTTTAGCCCCAAAGGATGCGAATGCTAACGCGCTATTGTATTGTCTAACATTTTCTCTAAAGTTTCTACTCTCTGAATCTTTACCTAACATTAGATTTTTGATATATTCAGGAAACTCATTTAATTGATCTGCGTTTAATTTTCCTTTTCGACAGCAGTATGTAAATTTACCGTCCGACGGCTTTTCATATGAAAAATTAACAGAGGAACAATGTGAACAGACAACATTCATTGGTCCCAAGGAATGGGGCTCAATTTGAACTCCTAATCCTTTTCTAGCTAACATATAGTTATCATTGGAAACCTTGTTTTTACGCGCTTTTATTTTATTTTTATTAATCATATTATTTTTTGTTAGTCTTTCTTGTTTCTGTTCTACAGTTTCAATTTCAACCAAATTATCAAAATTATCTCTATACTTTTCTAAACGTTTTTGTTTTTGTTCAGGAGTTTCATTCTTAATGTACTCTTTAAAATTGAATTTTAACTTTTGTAACCTATTCGTTTTTTGTTCAGGATTTTCCTTGTTTATATAATTATTTAAATTAAGTTTAAGTCTTTCTAATCTACTTTCCTTTTGTTCTACAGTCTCATTTTGTACATAATTACTAAAATTTGTTTTTAGTCTTTCTAACCTATATTCTTTTTGTTCGGTAGTTTCATTTAGAATGTAGTTATTAAAATTTATTTTAAGTGTTTGTAACCTATTATTTTTTTGTTCTACTGTTTCATTTACAAGATTATTCAAATTAATTTCTTTCTGTTTCTCTATACGATGTGTTTTTTTTTCAGGTGTTTCAATAACCACGTATTTTAATTTATATTCGTAATTTGATTTTAGACGTTTAGCTCGTTCTTCCTCTGTTTCATTTGATTTCCGTTTAAAATAATTTTCCCTTAAATTTTGCTGACGAGTTACTGGAAATGCTGTAATATTACGTGTTCGAAACATTTGTAAAACGTGTGATCTAAGTCTATTACTATCGTAAGTTTCATGCTCAGGATTCCGGTTAAGTATTAAACTTGTAAAGAAAGCTATTGCAAACAATCCGCAATCATAGGTGTTAGTCTGTTGTTGAACTCGTACAAACCTAATTGAGGGACTATAGGGGAATAATCTTTCTAAATATAATTTAACACCTGCATTTAAATTCTGGGAATTCATGCTATCGTAAATTGTAATTTCTAATCCGTCATAATACGCTGTAACCCAATGACCTACGCTCCCAATATTTGCACCTGGCACGAATAAAATTTGTAGGTGTCTAGTTCCCTGCTCGATTGCAACTATTCGGTCTGGAGCATCTACATACACTGTGGGCTGAGGGTCGAACTCAGTTACTGAACGTACTAACGAAAAGTAAAAGTCTATATGAACGTCTTCTAAATATCCAGCAGGATTTATTAAGGTATTATAATCACGTTCTATTAGCTGTATTTGATTGCCAACTGTTTCAATACCTGTATTTAAATTACCCGTTTGTATATTATTTTCTACTTCACAATCTTTACTTCGTTTTATAAATAATTCTCCTGAATTGCCTGACATAACCTGACGATTTATACATTCATTTTCTACAACACTATTATCCGAATTTATGTAGCTATTATTATTAACTATATTTTTTGCGTGTCGTTGTTTACGCTTAAGGCGATTTTTTTCACTTTTAGTTGGCATTTTGTTACACTTGTGTTATTACAAAAATTAAAATAAACACTTACAGGTTTTGAGTGCGTTGTTATTTTCAGTGTTACCTTTACCAGCAATAAGTCAGGGTTCTGTGTTAATATTATCAGCAATACGTCAGGCTGCAGCTTCAAACAGGAATACTTTATTTTCTATTTTGAATATATATGCTTGCACTCTTACTGCTTCGCTATTTTTACACCTACAGTAAAATAAAAATAAAAATACTTGTCCAACATTATCAATATATGTATATAAAATTATGGTAATTCCGAGGGCAATTCATTTCATTTTATTAACAATTAGAAGAGAGAAAACAATAAATATTTAACCAAGAAATTACCTATAGTTAATAAAAGATATGAAAAATAAATTCTCACCTTAAATTCAAATTTGGCAGCACAACAAACGGGATTTTTTAAATATATTATTCTGCAGTAGAGAACAAATTTTCAAAACTATCAGTTTGATTCGCAATTCGATTTATTAAAAACACAATAAATATAACTGCCTTACACAGAAGTGAAAGAACAATTAAGTAATTAAACAAATTTTGTTTTCCTAAGCATGCCTAATTATTAAAATAAAATTATAATTTAATAAAAGCCAATAAATAAACAACCTGTAATAACGACAGGACATTATGGTAAATACGGAATATAAGTTACCAACAGTTTAACACTAATTTTTTGATAATTCAATGATTGTATATTATAAAATTTTAAAATTTGTAGGTGTATGCAAATAAAAATTTTATTTGAAATAATTATAAAAGCCTGATCAAAAGCAAGTGATAATCACGGGACCACCAATTTTCTTTAAAAGCTACTAAACTATATGTCTAGGAAGAAAATTTGAAATTTATGTTCATGGACGTGCGAATTTTTATTATACCGTATTTTTATTTTAGTAATTTGATTATATTCAAAACCATGCAGATAATGAAGAAGATAATAATAAATAATGAATGTAAGGTATATTTGAAGTATTGACATAAAATTGATTGTACAAAAAAATAATAACAATAAACGCCTGTGGAAGCAATTGTTAATATTTATTTCCAGGAAATAAAATTTAAGAACTACGCAGTTTTGCAATAATTAATCATACTGTTATGACTATTTTTAATAATATATGTAATGACGATGATGAAACTAATATATTAAAATATGTACTCACATAAAATGAAACGTCTCCTATCTTGCATACATTGTATTCCGTAAACAAAAAGTTCTTCTGCTTTCTTTGTAGAATTATAAGAAATGCAGAACTTGTTTAGGCTTCAAATTTATTTGTCACACAAATTAAAAGCTGTAATTGATAATAAATGTAAATAAATAGAAAAACATTAAAATAAACTCATACTTTGTTGCCCGCAGTAAATCCGCTTGTATATATTTCCGTTCTAAACTGCAAAAGTACATAATTTTACATTGATGCGAGTATTTTTTATTAGGCTGGATTCTAGAATGCCTACCATCCTTAAAGTTGAAATTTTTTTGTTGCAATGTCTTCCTTTAGCTAAACAATGACAAAAATACATAAAATTAGGGCACGGAAGCAAATATTTATATGATTTTGTACAAAAATAAATTCTAAAAATTGATTTAACATGAAGTTCGCTCAATTGATGTCGGTAAAACAATATAAACCAGTGATAGTAAAACAATGGTTTATGGAATTAAAATATATTTTTGTGGTAAAAATTTTTGAATAATCTTTGGGTTGTATTTTAAAGAATATGTTATATTGTCACTTATTTTAACAATATTTGCCCAATGAATTGTTTTAATTTATTTAAAAATTCATCTCGGTATACCTGAGTACATGTGGGTTACGAGAACTAACTAAAATGTATCAAATTTACTGTTAATATACAAATATTTATATTCTACATTAAAATACCTGTAAAACACATGATTTCAATAATATTTTATACGATATTTTACTATATATTGTAGTAAAAATGATATTTTCACGCTGCGAACTAGTTCGTGTCTCCAACTGAAGTGTCAAATGCGAAATTTTTGTAAAATTTTATCATATCATCCAATTTTCTGGTTTCTTTTTGAGGGATACGTTATATTTTCACTTATAATAATGATTTTTATCAAACTAATTGCTTCATTTTATTTATAATTACATCTCGATATGTCAAAGTTCATGTAGGTTAGGATAAGTAACTAAAAATGAACAAAATTTACAATTAATATGCAAATATTTATATTATACCTTAACGTACATGTATTAATGATGATTTGCGATAATTTTCATACAATATCTCGCTGTAATTTTAGAAGAAATAATCACTCCCTGAAATAGTATTTTTCACCGAGCTATCTGTCACTTTATGAGTCCATCTGTCAAAAAAGCCGGTCATGCATAACCGTATAATTTAAAGTGTTTTAATTGAAAAGAAAATATATAGATAAATTAAGTTTTATAGTAATAGACATAATAATACAAACATTACCTTGTTATTCGCCTTATTTCTCAAGATTTATTGTTTTGAAATGTACCTGCAATGGTTGAAAGCAGTTCTCAAACAAAAGTGAAAATGGAATTAGTTTTTTTTATTTAAAATACGTTTTTATTGGAATGTATATGTACGAATCATTAAAATATACTGATTTATAACAAAATATATTATATTTACAATTTATAATAGCCTATTTATATTTTTGGTACCCTTACGTATAATAAACGTCAATGTCATAAAATTAAATATTTAAAATACACCACATTTAACATTCAGTGTATTTGTATATGTTTCGCTCACTATTATAATGTGTAAAAACATAATTACCTTTACAATATCTCTTTTCATTTTCAAAATAAATCAAGTAAAAGTTTCATATTGAATTGTCAAAAATGACGGATGGCACAGTAATTCTTTTTAAATTTAAACCTGGCATCTAGGATATTTTTTTCAGTTTTGTTCCAGTTTTCCTTTTTCGCTTAGTTTTCGATTTTTTACACAAAAACTATGCACGGTAAAAATATGGGATACCCAAAAGCGATTGGTCCTCATTAAACCGCATCTAATAAAATAATATTAAAATTATTACATGAATGGTTTGACCTGTACCCGTGAGCAAAATTTTTGCGATACTCGAGATGAATCCAAATATAGATAGATAGATATATAGATAGTGAATCTATCAAAATAGTATATGACTAGCGAATTCTCGGCTACGCCGAGCATTCCCTAGAGCTCCGCTGTCAGTGCAAACAACAAATGCCGATCGACATGAAACAATTATTTAATATTTGCACTTCAGGCCTCTCCAAGACCTTTCATTAGATTGCAAACACGATATACTTCCAATATTTTTTTGCAACAAACAAAAGCCGGTCGGCATGAAACCTTTTTGTCATTTATGTACCCCAGCCCTAACTGAGACCTTTCATTTGATACCAAACACGACATACTTCTGACAACTTTCTACATAAAACAAAAGTCGATCGACATGAAACATTTTTATCATATCTGCACGCTAGCCCACACCGAGTCTTTTCATTTGATACCAAATACTATATAATTGTGACAACCTTTTGCAAAAAACAAAAGCCGATCGACATTGACAATTTTTGTTAATTTTGCACACCAGCCCTCATTGAAACCTTTCATTTGATACCAAACACCATACACTTCTGACAACTTTTTGCAAAAAACAAAAACCGATCGACATAACAAATTTTTGTCAATTCTGCACGATAGCTCTCAACAAGACGTTTCATTCGATACCAAACACGACATATTTCTGACAACTTTTTGCAAAAAACAAAAGCCGGTCGATATGAAACATTTTTCTTAATTATGCACGCCAGCCCTCAACGAGACCTTTCATTTGAGATCATAATCGACATATTTCTGAGAACTTTTCGAAAAAAACAAAAGCCTAACAACATTGCGCAATTTTGTTAATTTTTCACGCAAACCCTCATCGAGACCTTTATTTTGATACCAAACACCACATTCTTCTGACAATTATTTGGGAAAAACAAAAGCCGATCGGCAAAGAACATTTTTGTCAATTCTGCACGCTAGCCCTAAACGAAACCTTTCATTTGATACCAGACACCATATACTTCTGACAACTTTTTGCAAAAAACAAAAGCCGATTGACATGGCACATTTTTGTCAATTCTGCACGCTAGCCGTCAACCAGACGTTTTGTTTGAGATAAAACTCGACATACTCTTGAGTACTTCTTGCAGAAAACAAAAACCGATCGGAAAGGAACATTTTTGTCAATTTTGCACGCTAGCCCTGTACGAGACCTCTCATTTGAGACCAAACTCGACATACTTGTGACAACTTTTTGCAAAAAACAAAAACCAATCGACATAACACATTTTTGTCAATTCTGCACGTTAGCCCTCAACCAGACGTTTCATTTGAGACCAAACTCGACATACCTTGGAGAACTTCTTGCAGAAAACAAAAGCCGATCGGAATGGAATATTTTTGTTAATTTTGCACGCTAGCCCTCAACGAGACCTTTCATTGAGACCAAACTCGACATACTTCTAAAAACTTTGCAAAAACAAAAGCCGATCAACATTAACCATTTTTGTTAATTCTGCACACCAGCCTTTATCGAAACCTTTCATTTGATACCAAACACCACACACTTGTAACAACTTTTTGCAAAAAACAAAAAACAATCGACATAGCACATTTTTGTCAATTCTGCACGCTAGCCCTCAACGAGACGTTTCATTTGAGACCAAACTCGACGTACCTTTGAGAAAGTTTTGCAAAAAACAAAAGCCGATCAACATTGATCATTTTTGTTAATTTTACACGCCAGGCCTTATAGCCCTTTCATTTGATACTAAACACCACATGCTTCTCACAACTTTTTGCAAACACAAAATATTTCTGACAACATTTTGCAAAAAACAAATTCTAATCTACGTAGAACATTTTTGTCATTCATGCACACCCGTCCACATTGTGTCGTTTCCTTAAAACCCAAGGACGACCTACTTCTAAGAACTTTTTACGAAAAACAAATGCAGATCGACATGACACATTTTTTTTTGTCATTTCAAAACCAGCCCTTATGGTTTTCTTTCTTTTGATATCAAACAAAACAAAGTGTTTTAATTTAATTACGAACATTTGATTTTTATTTAGTTACTTAATAATTTGGCAACACTGTGTGTATTAAAATAATGTAGTTAATTTTTAAATTTATAAATTACCATCGGCAATCCTAATATAAAATAGCCACTGTCTTCAGTGAAATTCATTTAGGAATATTTGTTTTTTGTTTAGTAATTTCATCACACATTTGGCAACATTGACTTATGTAATTCGAAACGTCAAAATTTAAAATAATTAAATGTGTTGTGTAATAAACTTAAAATAATGGTAAAACCTTTGCTCAGGACTATTATTCATGACACTGTTTTCAAATCTTGGATATCAGTGTTCTATTAAAAGATACAATCATTTAAAGTTCATAGACAGATTGTCAAAAGTGACGGATAACTGCGTGATTCTTCTTAAAGATAGACATGGCCTCTGGGATCCATTGTTTCAAGGTACCAATTATGCACAGTTTTTGATTTTTTACACGAAAACCACTCACAGTAAAAATATGAGACCCCAAAAAGGCCCTATTCCACTTTAAACCACATCTAATAAAATAATATTAAAATTATTCAATGAATGGTTTGACCTGTACCCGTGAGCAAAATTTTTGCGATACTCGAGATGAATCCAAATATAGATAGATAGATATATAGATAGTGAATCTATCAAAATAGTATATGACTAGCGAATTCTCGGCTACGCCGAGCATTCCCTAGAGCTCCGCTGTCAGTGCAAACAACAAATGCCGATCGACATGAAACAATTATTTAATATTTGCACTTCAGGCCTCTCCAAGACCTTTCATTAGATTGCAAACACGATATACTTCCAATATTTTTTTGCAACAAACAAAAGCCGGTCGGCATGAAACCTTTTTGTCATTTATGTACCCCAGCCCTAACTGAGACCTTTCATTTGATACCAAACACGACATACTTCTGACAACTTTCTACATAAAACAAAAGTCGATCGACATGAAACATTTTTATCATATCTGCACGCTAGCCCACACCGAGTCTTTTCATTTGATACCAAATACTATATAATTGTGACAACCTTTTGCAAAAAACAAAAGCCGATCGACATTGACAATTTTTGTTAATTTTGCACACCAGCCCTCATTGAAACCTTTCATTTGATACCAAACACCATACACTTCTGACAACTTTTTGCAAAAAACAAAAACCGATCGACATAACAAATTTTTGTCAATTCTGCACGATAGCTCTCAACAAGACGTTTCATTCGATACCAAACACGACATATTTCTGACAACTTTTTGCAAAAAACAAAAGCCGGTCGATATGAAACATTTTTCTTAATTATGCACGCCAGCCCTCAACGAGACCTTTCATTTGAGATCATAATCGACATATTTCTGAGAACTTTTCGAAAAAAACAAAAGCCTAACAACATTGCGCAATTTTGTTAATTTTTCACGCAAACCCTCATCGAGACCTTTATTTTGATACCAAACACCACATTCTTCTGACAATTATTTGGGAAAAACAAAAGCCGATCGGCAAAGAACATTTTTGTCAATTCTGCACGCTAGCCCTAAACGAAACCTTTCATTTGATACCAGACACCATATACTTCTGACAACTTTTTGCAAAAAACAAAAGCCGATTGACATGGCACATTTTTGTCAATTCTGCACGCTAGCCGTCAACCAGACGTTTTGTTTGAGATAAAACTCGACATACTCTTGAGTACTTCTTGCAGAAAACAAAAACCGATCGGAAAGGAACATTTTTGTCAATTTTGCACGCTAGCCCTGTACGAGACCTCTCATTTGAGACCAAACTCGACATACTTGTGACAACTTTTTGCAAAAAACAAAAACCAATCGACATAACACATTTTTGTCAATTCTGCACGTTAGCCCTCAACCAGACGTTTCATTTGAGACCAAACTCGACATACCTTGGAGAACTTCTTGCAGAAAACAAAAGCCGATCGGAATGGAATATTTTTGTTAATTTTGCACGCTAGCCCTCAACGAGACCTTTCATTGAGACCAAACTCGACATACTTCTAAAAACTTTGCAAAAACAAAAGCCGATCAACATTAACCATTTTTGTTAATTCTGCACACCAGCCTTTATCGAAACCTTTCATTTGATACCAAACACCACACACTTGTAACAACTTTTTGCAAAAAACAAAAAACAATCGACATAGCACATTTTTGTCAATTCTGCACGCTAGCCCTCAACGAGACGTTTCATTTGAGACCAAACTCGACGTACCTTTGAGAAAGTTTTGCAAAAAACAAAAGCTGATCAACATTGATCATTTTTGTTAATTTTACACGCCAGGCCTTATAGCCCTTTCATTTGATACTAAACACCACATGCTTCTCACAACTTTTTGCAAACACAAAATATTTCTGACAACATTTTGCAAAAAACAAATTCTAATCTACGTAGAACATTTTTGTCATTCATGCACACCCGTCCACATTGTGTCGTTTCCTTAAAACCCAAGGACGACCTACTTCTAAGAACTTTTTACGAAAAACAAATGCAGATCGACATGACACATTTTTTTTTGTCATTTCAAAACCAGCCCTTATGGTTTTCTTTCTTTTGATATCAAACAAAACAAAGTGTTTTAATTTAATTACGAACATTTGATTTTTATTTAGTTACTTAATAATTTGGCAACACTGTGTGTATTAAAATAATGTAGTTAATTTTTAAATTTATAAATTACCATCGGCAATCCTAATATACAATAGCCACTGTCTTCAGTGAAATTCATTTAGGAATATTTGTTTTTTGTTTAGTAATTTCATCACACATTTGGCAACATTGACTTATGTAATTCGAAACGTCAAAATTTAAAATAATTAAATGTGTTGTGTAATAAACTTAAAATAATGGTAAAATCTTTGCTCATGACTATTATTCATGACACTGTTTTCAAATCTTTGATATCAATGTTCTATTAAAAGATACAATCATTTAAAGTTCATAGACAGTTTGTCAAAAGTGACGGATAACTGCGTGATTCATCTTAAAGATAGACATGGCCTCTGGGATCCATTGTTTCAAGGTACCAATTATGCACAGTTTTTGATTTTTTACACGAAAACCACTCACAGTAAAAATATGAGACCCCAAAAAGGCCCTATTCCACTTTAAACCAAATCTAATAAAATAATATTAAAATTATTCAATGAATGGTTTGACCTGTACCCGTGAGCAAAATTTTTGCGATGCTCGAGATGAATCCAAATATAGATAGATAGATATATAGATAGTGAATCTATCAAAATAGTATATGACTAGCGAATTCTCGGCTACGCCGAGCATTCCCTAGAGCTCCGCTGTCTGTGCAAAAAACAAATGCCAATCGACATGATACAGTTTTTTTATATCTGCACGTCTGCCCTCACCGAGACCTTTTATTAGATTCCAAACACGATATACTTCTATTATCTTTTGCAAAAAACAAAAGCCGGTCGACATGAAACATTTTTATCAATTATGCACGCCAGTCCTTACCGAGACCTTTTATTTGATACCAAACACATCATACTTCTGACATTTTTTTGCATAAAAAAAGTCGATTAACATGAAACATTTTTGCAATTTCTACAGGCTAGCCCACACCGAGAGCTTTCATTTGATACCAGACACCACATACTTCTGACAACTTTTTGCAAAAAACAAAAGCCGATTGACATGGCACATTTTTGTCAATTCTGCACGCTAGCCGTCAACCAGACGTTTTGTTTGAGATAAAACTCGACATACTTTTGAAAACTTCTTGCAGAAAACAAAAGCCGATCGGAATGGAACCTTTTTGTCAATTTTGCACGCTAGCCCTCAACGAGACCTTTCATTTGAGACCAAACTCGACATACTACTAAAAACTTTTTGCTAAAAACAAAAGCCGATCAACATTAACCATTTTTGTTAATTCTACACACCAGCCCTTATCGAAACCTTTCATTTGATACCAAACACCACACACTTGTGACAACTTTTAGCAAAAAACAAAAACCAATCGACATAGCACATTTTTGTCAATTCTGCACGCTAGCCCTCAACGAGACATTTCATTTGAGACCAAACTCGACATACCTTTGAAAACTTCTTGCAAACAACAAAAAACGATCGACGTAGTACATTTTTGTCAATTCTGCACGCTAGCCCTCAACGAGACCTTTTATTTAAGACCAAACTTGACATACTTCTAAAAACTTTTTCAAAAAACAAAAGCCGATCAACATTAACCATTTTTGTTAATTCTGCACACCAGCCCTTATCGAAACCTTTCATTTGATACCAAACACCACACACTTGTGACAACTTTTTGCAAAAAACAAAAACCGATCGACGTAGTACATTTTTGTCAATTCTGCACGCTAGCCCTCAACGAGACCTTTCATTTGAGACCAAACTCGATATACTTCTAAAAACTTTTTGCAAAAAACAAAAGCCGATCAACATTAACCATTTTTGTTAATTCTACACACCAGCCCTTATCGAAACCTATCATTTGATACCAAACACCACACACTTGTGACAACTTTTAGCAAAAAACAAAAACCAATCGACATAGCACATTATTGTCAATTCTGCACGCTAGCCCTCAACGAGACGTTTCATTTGAGACCAAACTCGACATACCTTTGAAATTTTCTTGCAAAAAACAAAAAACGATCGACGTAGCACATTTTTGTCAATTCTGCACGCTAGCCTTCAACGAGACCTTTCATTTGAGACCAAACTCGACATACTTCTAAAAACTTTTTGCAAAAAACAAAAGCCGATCAACATTAACAATTTTTGTTATTTCTGCACACCAGCCCTTATCGAAACCTTTCATTTGATACCAAACACCACACACTTGTGACAACTTTTTGCAAAAAACAAAAACCGATCGACGTAGTACATTTTTGTCAATTCTGCACGCTAGCCCTCAACGAGACCTTTCATTTGAGACCAAACTCGACATACTTCTAAAAACTTTTTGCAAAAAACAAAAGCCGATCAACATTAACCATTTTTGTTAATTCTACACACCAGCCCTTATCGAAACCTATCATTTGATACCAAACACCACACACTTGTGACAACTTTTAGCAAAAAACAAAAACCAATCGACATAGCACATTTTTGTCAATTCTGCACGCTAGCCCTCAACGAGACGTTTCATTTGAGACCAAACTCGACATACCTTTGAAAACTTTTTGCAAAAAACGATCGACGTAGTACATTTTTGTCAATTCTGCACGCTAGCCCTCAACGAGACCTTTCATTTGAGACCAAACTCGACATACTTCTAAAAACTTTTTGCAAAAAACAAAAGCCGATCAACATTAACCATTTTTGTTAATTCTGCACACCAGCCCTTATCGAAACCTTTCATTTGATACCAAACACCGCACACTTGTGACAACTTCTTGCAAAAAACAAAAACCAATCGACAGAGCACATTTTTGTCAATTCTGCACGTTAGCCCTCAACGAGACGTTTCATTTGAGACCAAACTCGATATACCTTTGAGAACCTCTTGCAAAAAACAAAAACCGATCAACGTAGTACATGTTTGTCAATTCTGCACGCTAGCCCTCAACGAGACCTTTCATTTGAGACTAAACTCGACATACTTCTAAAAACTTTTTGCAAAAAACAAAAGCCGATCAACATTAACAATTTTTGTTAATTCTGCACACCAGCCCTTATCGAAACCTTTCATTTGATACCAAACACCACACACTTGCGACAACTTTTTGCAAAAAACAAAAACCGATCGACGTAGTACATTTTTGTCAATTCTGCACGCTAGCCCTCAACGAGACCTTTCATTTGAGACCAAACTCGACATACTTCTAAAAACTTTTTGCAAAAAACAAAAGCCGATCAATATTAACCATTTTTGTTAATTCTACACACCAGCCCTTATCGAAACCTTTCATTTGATACCAAACACCACACACTTGTGACAACTTTTAGCAAAAAACAAAAACCAATCGACATAGCACATTTTTGTCAATTCTGCACGCTAGCCCTCAACGAGACGTTTCATTTGAGACCAAACTCGATATACCTTTGAGAACCTCTTGCAAAAAACAAAAACCGATCGACGTAGTACATGTTTGTCAATTCTGCACGCTAGCCCTCAACGAGACCTTTCATTTGAGACTAAACTCGACATACTTCTAAAATCTTTTTGCAAAAAACAAAAGCCGATCAACATTAACAATTTTTGTTAATTCTGCACACCAGCCCTTATCGAAACCTTTCATTTGATACCAAACACCACACACTTGTGACAACTTTTTGCAAAAAACAAAAACCGATCGACGTAGTACATTTTTGTCAATTCTGCACGCTAGCCCTCAACGAGACCTTTCATTTGAGATCAAACTCGACATACTTCTAAAAACTTTTTGCAAAAAACAAAAGCCGATCAATATTAACCATTTTTGTTAATTCTACACACCAGCCCTTATCGAAACCTATCATTTGATACCAAACACCACACACTTGTGACAACTTTTAGCAAAAAACAAAAACCAATCGACATAGCACATTTTTGTCAAATCTGCACGCTAGCCCTCAACGAGACGTTTCATTTGAGACTAAATTCGACATACCTTTGAAAACTTCTTGCAAAAAACAAAAAACGATCGACGTAGTACATTTTTGTCAATTCTGCACGCTAGCCCTCAACGAGACCTTTCATTTGAGACCAAACTCGACATACTTCTAAAAACTTTTTGCAAAAAACAAAAGCCGATCAACATTAACCATTTTTGTTAATTCTGCACACCAGCCCTTATCGAAACCTTTCATTTGATACCAAACACCGCACACTTGTGACAACTTCTTGCAAAAAACAAAAACCAATCGACAGAGCACATTTTTGTCAATTCTGCACGTTAGCCCTCAACGAGACGTTTCATTTGAGACCAAACTCAATATACCTTTGAGAACCTCTTGCAAAAAACAAAAACCGATCACCGTAGTACATGTTTGTCAATTCTGCACGCTAGCCCTCAACGAGACCTTTCATTTGAGACTAAACTCGACATACTTCTAAAAACTTTTTGCAAAAAACAAAAGCCGATCAACATTAACAATTTTTGTTAATTCTGCACACCAGCCCTTATCGAAACCTTTCATTTGATACCAAACACCACACACTTGTGACAACTTTTTGCAAAAAACAAAAACCGATCGACGTAGTACATTTTTGTCAATTCTGCACGCTAGCCCTCAACGAGACCTTTCATTTGAGACCAAACTCGACATACTTCTAAAAACTTTTTGCAAAAAACAAAAGCCGATCAATATTAACCATTTTTGTTAATTCTACACACCAGCCCTTATCGAAACCTTTCATTTGATACCAAACACCACACACTTGTGACAACTTTTAGCAAAAAACAAAAACCAATCGACATAGCACATTTTTGTCAATTCTGCACGCTAGCCCTCAACGAGACGTTTCATTTGAGACCAAACTCGATATACCTTTGAGAACCTCTTGCAAAAAACAAAAACCGATCGACGTAGTACATGTTTGTCAATTCTGCACGCGAATCATTCGGTTGTCGTCCGTGAGACAATTTAGATGCGTATGTGCTTTTTTGAATTTTGTACGATGTATGTAATACCGAATGAATCTACGAATGTATGCTGTGTACATGATTATAATCTATAGATTCTACTTACCCTGATGAAGGTATAAGTGTATACCGAAACGTCGGTTTTGTAGGAATAAACGCTGTATGACTGAAATTTCGATTAATTGTTTTTTATCTACACTACACCACAGTCGAAAAAATCCCATCCCTAATGTAGTTAATTTTTAAATTTATAAATTACCATCGGCAATCCTAATATACAATAGCCACTGTCTTCAGTGAAATTCATTTAGGAATATTTGTTTTTTGTTTAGTAATTTCATCACACATTTGGCAACATTGACTTATGTAATTCGAAACGTCAAAATTTAAAATAATTAAATGTGTTGTGTAATAAACTTAAAATAATGGTAAAATCTTTGCTCATGACTATTATTCATGACACTGTTTTCAAATCTTTGATATCAATGTTCTATTAAAAGATACAATCATTTAAAGTTCATAGACAGTTTGTCAAAAGTGACGGATAACTGCGTGATTCATCTTAAAGATAGACATGGCCTCTGGGATCCATTGTTTCAAGGTACCAATTATGCACAGTTTTTGATTTTTTACACGAAAACCACTCACAGTAAAAATATGAGACCCCAAAAAGGCCCTATTCCACTTTAAACCAAATCTAATAAAATAATATTAAAATTATTCAATGAATGGTTTGACCTGTACCCGTGAGCAAAATTTTTGCGATGCTCGAGATGAATCCAAATATAGATAGATAGATATATAGATAGTGAATCTATCAAAATAGTATATGACTAGCGAAGGCTCAGCTACGCTGAGCTTCACTAGGCCTCCGGCATCAATGAAATATTTACAGTTGACGTCTAATTTCATTTCTGTACACCAGCTCTCGACGAGACCTTTCATATGATACCAAACACGACATACTTGTGACAAATTTTGCAAAAAAAACAAAAGCCGATCGACCTGGCAAATTTTTGTTATTTCAATATGGCTGCCCTACTCGAGTGCTTTCTTTTGATACCAAACACGGCATACTTCTGATATTTTTTCACAAAAACAAAAGCCGATCAAAAATTTTATGATTTCTGCAAGCCAGCTCTTATCGACTCCTTTCATACGATACCAAACACAACATACTTCTGACAACTTTTCGCTGAAAACAAAAGCCGATCGACATGGGACTATTTTATCATTTTTGCAAGCTAAGCCCTTGTCCAGTGCTTTCAATTAATACCAAGCACGGTATACCTTAGACAAATTTTTCATTGCTATAATCAAATTTTTAGGCTGTAAACCTTAATTACAAGTTCATTTTTGTTAAAAAAAGGATTAATTAAAATACGCCTTGTGGTTGATATAATCAAAATTAAAATTTTATAAAATTTGATTACATTTTCTTCTATTATCTTACTCAAAATTTTCACTTCGTTTTAGACTATTGCATTTAACGAACAAACCTTTTGAATGGATAATTTTGGGGAACAAATTATAATAATTTGAAGAAGAATTTATAATATTTACCGACATACCTCCTTAATAAAACAGTTATTATTCAACAAAGTAGATTACTTGCTTCACTTGAAAGTAATTTTGCTTACATTTAAGGAAGTTACTACAAGTTTTTTAGTTGATATAATCAAATGTGTTGTTTGTAAACCTTAATGGTATATATGACCTAATTTCTTTTTTTCCATTTTATGGTTCTGTACAAAAAATAAAATACCCGTATTTTTTTAAATCGCTCTAGTATTGATAATTCCGGAGAAAAACATTAATAAAATTTTGGAGAGGGGATATGTGACGTCACGTAGGAAACTTTGAGGATATCTCCGTTTATCATTGTTATTAAAAATTAACTTAATTAAAACATGCCTTATGATTGTAGTGATCAAAGTTTAAATTTTATAAATTAAATGTAATCATAATTTAAGCTTTGTTTTGCACTATTTACTTATGAGAAATCATCTTATTTCATTTTAAAATATCATAGAATTTCGTAAAATCTAACCGTTTTGTAATCGGAAATTTTCATCAGTAATTTAATAACATACATAAAGAATTAAAAAAAAAAGTCGGCCGACGTAAAACATATTTGTCATTTCTGCACGTCAGAAAACATTAATTATAATGACATAATAACAATAATAAACTCTCAGGTAAATATTTTTTTATTTCCGTAACTGTCTGATTTTTAGCGCAAAAGATACATTTTTTATTTAATATATCTCATACTACAGACGTGCAGTTCCATCAGATATGATATTATTTGATGTAGAATTGAAATTTGAACCTCTTTGTACTTTTGTAGTTTTGCTCTAAATGCATCAGGAGAGAAAGTATTCGTAATTTTTTGAAATCCCATATTATAGTCCTATATTCCGTGTTTTATTGCACAGTTGTATAGGTACCGGGTGTAGAAATGAAAAGTGACACATAGCGATTTCAATGTTATTTTTTTCATACTTCTGTATCTCTTTACCTATTTATTTTAGCGCTAAAAGCTTTAGAATATAAGTAGTTCAAAAATTAAAAAGGCTTCCTATAAATTAAAATTACTTTCATAATTATTTATATTTAACGATATATTAATTAAATAAAATTTATAGTTTTTTAGAAAATGAATTAAGATTGCCTTGGTAAATAAAACAAATTTTTGATTTAATTATCTATCAACACTTTTCACTCATCAATAAATTATTATTTTATTTAAAATTATTGTATTCTTGTATTAAAGATAACAATAACTCTGTTTATAAAATTAATTACCATACAATATTATTTTTGAATTAATACATCTATGTTTTTAAGCAATATACGAGGGTGGTCCGATAAGTACTTAGCCTACAAAAGAATAACAATTTTTTTTGAAAAATGGCGATTTATTTTTCAACATAATCTCCTTTGAGTTCTATACACTTGATCCAGCGATGCTCCAACTACTGTAACCCGTCTGAAAAAAACATTTTCTGAAGGTCTGCAAAGTAGGCCTCCGTGGCGGTGATAACTGCCCCATTCGACTGAAATTTCTGCCCAGCGAGTGACTTTTTCAAATTTAGAACCAAAAAAAAGTCGTACGGGGCCAAATCCGAAGAATACGGTGGATGGGGTAGCAGTTCGTAGCCTAATTCTACCAATTTGGCTGTGGCGACGGCGGAGGTGTGAGCCGGTGCATTGTCATGGTGGAAGAGCATTCGTTTCTTCGACAAATGGGGCCGTTTTTTCTGCAATTCGGCGTCGAATCGGTCCAATAATTCGGCATAGTAGAGCCCTGTAATCGTTTTACCCTTCTCCAGGTAGTCGATGTGGATCACACCTTTTGAATTCCAGAAAACCGTGGCCATAACCTTTCCGGCCGATAGGACAGTGTTCGCCTTCTTTGGAGCACGTTCGCCGGGTGAAGTCCACTGTTTCGACTGTTCCTTGTTCTCTGGTGTGTACCAGTGTACCCATGTTTCGTCGACGGTCACGAAACGACGCAGAAACTCCTTCGGATTGCGCCTAAACATCGTCAAATTCTGCTCTGAAGTGGTCTCACGGATGCACATGTTGTCAGGAGTGAGCAAACGCGGCACCCATCGCGCCGACAGCTTTATCATACCCAATAATTCAGGCAGGGTATGACCCACGCGGTCTTTTGAGATGCCTACTGTGTCAGCTATCTCGCGCACCTTCAATCGGCGGTCTGCCAATACGAAATCGTGGATTTTTGTTACGTTATCCTCCGTGGTAGCCGTTTTCGGGGCACCTGGGCATGGCTCATCAAAAACCGACGTGCAACCATGTTGAAACTCGTTAAACCAATTTTTGATGGTCGCCATCGAAGGAGAAGAGTCACCGTATACAGCATCCAAGCGTTCTTTAATTTCGCTGCGCGATTTCCCTTCCAAAAACAAAAATCAAATCACCGACCGATATTGTTCATTTTCCATTTTTCTCAAATCCGCGGACACGCTCGCTTCCACACGCGGTCAAAACAAAACTTCGCGTCCGATTTGGCTGAAAATTTGACAGTAGCTGTCTACGATGGTGTTCTAAGCTATAAAAAATTGCTCTTGCGATTGTTGTGCTATAGGGCAATGAGGCTAAGTACTTATCGGACCGCCCTCGTATACACATAATTTTTATAGGTTTAACAATACCGTTTAAACCAGTCTTTGTAAAATTTGTTTCTGTGTATATCGGACGAATATTATTGCATCTGCTAAAGAAGGAATCGATATAAGTATTCAACAATTAAATATTTTTATATTTAATTTTATATGTATAAACATTAAAATATTATTTTTAGGCATAAATGAAATTTATATTCTAAGCTAAAACAAGAACATAATAATATTTTGGTTACATTGCGACATGCCAAACTAATTGGTGGCGCTAGTGTTGTTTTATTTATTTCCAAATCACCAATATGATGTGAAAATAAAAAAACTGAATCTCCAGAGTAATTCTAAAGGGCTTTTATAATATTTATTATTGAAAATAAAATTATGAAATATTTGATCAAAATGCATAAAACTTTATTACTATGTACAAAAATAGATTACTATACCCATTATTTCATGTGTTTGTAACAAATATACAATTAAAAATTATTCAGAACAAACTGAATGAAATATTTAAAATAAAAGTCGTGAATCTTTGGAATTAATGTAGATAGAAACTTTTCATCTCTTTCTACGAATAATGAAAGAATTTCGGTAACATAAGTACCTAGAGTACCATCATAATAAATGACTACTAATTTCATTCCGTGAAAGATAATTTTGATTGTATTGTAATATCGTAGTTTTTTCATTAACGATATTTAATTTTATTTCTTGTCAGATTGAAAATGAAATGTAAATATAGTATAATAAAATCACCTAAAATAATTGCGTATTTTAAATTCTAATTTCCTTGATATCTACAACAGCTAAAAATTTACGTACATAACTAACTTCACGCGTTTAACAAGCACCAGAACTCGCGAATATCAGTGGCATTCAAACAACCTAATCTAACCTCTCTACGTCCGACCTGTTATACCGACGAAGGGTTTATATTAATTGAAAAAAAATTTAAAGCTAACCTGACCTAACTGAGTGTATGCAGACAGAGGGTTTACATAAATTAAAAAAAACTACCTTAAAATTAACCTTTCATAACTGAGTATATGATAATGGCGGTAACATCCATACCTATTGATATTCGCTGGAATTGAGAATGCGCGAGTATAATGTGCACTCTGCCTTACGTTTGAAGATAGTTACGTACCAGTTAGTAAACGTCAACCGTTTTTTGTATGTTTTTCATAAACCAGAGATGAGTTGTATTTTTTTTTTACATTTAAATAATGACACATCATCAACATGTTTCTTATGTAAAATTTTAAATATATATGAATGCATATGTTTTGTTCTCTGTACTCTAAGCACAATAAGAAGAATTTTGTAGAAGCGCGAGTTATTTAAATTACAAATGGGGTATGTGACTATAATTAAATTTCAGTACATAAGTCCTAAAATATAACAACTAACCACCCTAACTTCTCATTGTAATAATAAAAACTAAACAATTGTTTGTAAGAAGAAAGTTATTAGCAATTTCATCATTTACAAAAACTAGGTAGACTGTTTCTTACAGTAACCGCCTACCTAACTTCTTTTACGGTTCGGCCACGATGATGTCGCAGCATCCCCTCCCCAAATCTTTAATAATTTACAAAAAATATGGATTTTTTTTCTGTATTACATATATAAAAATCAAAATTTAGTCACATTCCTTATTGTAATTTTATTCAATTAAAAAAATTCAACAGAAAAGGGAACAAATATCTTCATATTTACTTACACCATCCATAAAGCATTACGTTGTTACTAACGTGTCGTTTAGAATACACATTTAGTTTTGATTTCATTTCACGGTTGTAATTAATAAATAAAGTAGAAACGAATCCGTAAACACATACTTTATTTATGTAGTTTCACAGAAATATTACCTACTTCCGTATATTTACTAATAAAATCAAGTCTTTTTATAACGATTATTTAGTTCTAGAGTTTATAATTTGTCGTTTTTTTTTAAGTTTCGTATTTCGTTTTATAGTAACGTCGAATATCTTATAGGCCTAAAATTTACCAGTTTTCATTTAGAAAAATACATAGAAATCTAACCGTAAGTATAAGTATTTTTATAAAGGACATGCTGTACTAAACACGAACACACATTTTCATTTCAATTTGTACTAAGTAAAAGGAAGTATTGTACTCGCGAAAATTTTCGGTTTTGAGTTTTCAACGGAAATATTCATTTTGACCATCCCTGAATCCATTTTGCCTAGTTTCAGCGTGACAACGTACGTATGTCTCAAAAACAAATGGCCATAAAATTCTTAATTTTTTTTATATAGGACTGCTATAACATCTAGTTTAGCACCTCCCTTTTTTATTGCAATCGGCATTGCCAAAAGGGCACTTTGCTTATAGTGTTTTCTTGAATTTTTAACATAACTCAGAAAAGATTAACAGTAGAATGTTGAAATTTTGTTTGCTATAATATCTAGTTATTACCTCCATTTGTGGTTCCAATTGTCCTTTCCAAAAGAGTAGTTTAATTTTTGTAGGAAACATTTAATTTATTAAATTGACATTGACAGCTGGCAAAATATATTACTGAGAATTATGTACGAAATAAATGATAACAACATCTCTTTCTTTACAAGTTTTCCAGCGATTACAATAATTTTGTGTAGTGCAATAAGAAATAGTGATAAACATTTTTATATTTTTTTTTTAAATGATCCATTTTGAAGGGAAGTTCGAAGATATGAAACGAATGGAAGTTAAAGCATGATTAGCCGTGTAGAATGATCTCACTTTCCAGCGATGACAGTAATTCTTCTTAAATTTAGACATGGTTTCTGGATCTTCTGTGTCAAGTTACACTTTGGCTCAGTTTTAATTTAATTACGCAAAAGTATGCACGGTAAAAATATGAGACCTCAAAAAGGCACTATTCCTTATGAAACCACATATAATGGTATAAAATTTTAAATTATTACATAAATGGTTTGACCTGTATGGGATGACCAAAAACCGGCGACTGCGATTCCAAAATTTTTTTCACTAACGTGAAATTATTTAACAATTAAAATTTGGTGGAATATGTATTTATATTATGAAAAGTATTTTAATAATAATATATTTATATAAATGGGAAACGTCAAAATTTCTAAAATAAAAATTGTACATCTGATGTGATGTTTTATTTGTGTATAATTGTATTTCTTAAACGAAACTTTCATTATAATAGCAATAAAAATAGGAACTAATTTCACATATATATATTTTTTTTGAAAAATATTGCCATGGGTACAAATAAAATTTATTAGTAATTATTGAAAAAAAAAATTTGATACGATCGTAGTGCAGCAGAAATGGAAGAAGAAAAGAGTAAGTAATTATTTTAAATTATAATTTATTACTTATTGTTATTAATAGATTTATATTTTCCTACGGCAGGTACAATGGAAGACATAAAAAGAGAAATTAAAGAAACTGAAAATTATATGAAAGAATTAAGGCGGCAGTTACAGACATTGGAAGGGAAGGAGGACGGGAAGGAGGACGGGAAGGAGGACGGGAAGGAGGACGCGAAGGAGGACGGGAAGGAGGACGGGAAGGAAAACGATGACAGGAAGAAAGAAGAAAGTATTCGCGGCAGAAGTCACGAAAGTTTCCGCGGCCGTGGAAGTTTTCGTGGCCGAGGAAATTTTCGAGGTAATGGTAACCGTGGCGGCCGAGGCCAGAGAAATTACCGTGGCTTTCGGAATCGTGGCCGTTCATATTGGGCCCACCACAATGCTACAGTAAGGAAGAAACATCAACATATTTATATATTTTTATAACTCATACAAATTTTTTTTATAGAATACTAAGAAGTGGTGGGCGGCGTACAAGTTAGTAAATAAGTTACTAAGTAAATAAGTTTTTTTTTTTTTTAGTTAATAAAATTTGTTATTAAGTTATAAATTGTTCATTCTTCATTGTTTTCTTCTAATGCTGTGTTAGAGTGAATGTTTGCCCGAGCTGCTTCGTTCTGATTTTTTATTTGTCCCCTTGTTGTGGTAGTGACCTACGATTGACAGATCGAATTAGCGCACAGTGAACTTATAGAAGGAGCAAAAATGAATGTATTCAGAGTGTTTAGAATAGAGTCAGGAAAAGAAAATTATTTTTAGTAATTCTATTAAAGCACGTATGAGTCTCTAACTTTTCTTATTCCTCTTTTTATTTATATTATCAAAATTTTATAAATAAATTCCACCCAAGCTCCGTATACAAGACTTTATAAATTAATTGCTGTTAAAAGATTATTATGACATATGGACATGATAAAAAGAATTTTTATATACTCCCAGTGTATAATGAACAGATTAATATGTAATGTTTGTAATTAATAAAATCGTGTGTCAATCAAACCAAATTATATTCAAGAAAACAATGTAATTTATTAATTTTAACAATGATCGCATGCAAACTCAGTTAATGCTAACAACTATACAGTATTGTAAAAAAATATATAATATTTGATGTCATAGACCATATTTATTTGTAACATTTTAAGTAACCTGATATGTTAATTCTGTTTACTTAGTACGTTTGAAGTAACCTAGAACAGATCTCGAACTGATCAAACTTATCCAGCTATTTTGCTGGGATGATGAATTGAACATACATATTTTCTATCTTTGTTTAGACATTTCTTTCTCGTTCTATATCTGTCAGAACACCACTTAAAATTTTCACTTACTATGAAATTTGATTGTTTATTTGGTACCAATATGAATAAGTCTAAGTTTGCATTCACATTTTCCAAATAAATACAGCCTACTAAAATATTTTTAAAATTTGAGGTTATATTGAATTTTCAAATTTGACGTTTAAAGTAAATGTCATCTAGCAAACATTTACAGTTAAATATAACCAATTATAAATTATAATACATTATATTGAAGCTTTGTCCAGTTCTCTACTTACTTGTTTATTCCTAAGAACAAATATGAACATAATTTGTATAGAATGAAATTGCAAACGTCATTGATTTATCGGAATGTCGGTAACAAAGGTACCATAATTAATAAATGACAACTAATTTTATTCCATGTGTAGGGCACGAGAGCAGCACCGTCGACTTTGCCCAAGCCTCTCATCTCATTTCACAGAATTCCAGTGGCGGAAATTTAAATAAAAGTCAAAATATACTCTTCCATCGAAAACAAGTTGTATTTATATAGATTTAATGTTCACTGACATTGTTATACTATTTTACGTTTAATAAATCATTTAAAACTTACTAATAAAATTTGCTTTCAAATGTCGATCTTGTCCCTCTTATCTCACTTCAGACCATTCTATGATTGTTTCATTTCACGTCATTCCATGATTGCCTTATTTCATACCAATCCAGGCGGAAGAGAAAAAGTGGTGGCAGAAATTTAAATCGACGGCATTGGCGGGTTTTGTATTCATTCCATTTTGCGATTTCCATGTGTGGTTTATCAATTGCGCTCTTTTAAGTGTTTCTCGTGTTAGTTATTTGTTGTCGATTTTGTTATTATTGTTGAGTTTGTTATTGTTGTTGAGTTCGTTATTGTTATTTTTGTTCTTTATTGAGAATGAGAGGTGATATATGATTTGGCTAGTGTCTATTGCGTCCTGGAATACAAAAACAATAACAAACTCAACAACAATAACAAAATCAACAACAACTAATACTGACACAAGAAACACTAAAAGGTGCAATGGATAAACCACACAGAGATCGCAGAGGCAGAATGGAATGAATACAAAACCCGCCAATGCCGTCGATTTAAATTTCTGCCACTTCTTTTCCGCCTGAAATAAGTGCGAACTGAGAACATAGAATGGTGTGAATTGAGCTGAGGCTTGGGCACAGGTTGACGGTGCTCTCGTGCCCTATAATTAATGAAAATTGAAGGTGCATTCACATCAAACAAATTAGTGGCATAGGTAGAATTAGTGGTTTTGGTTGAGGTAACAAAATTAAAAAATTAAGGTCTAGCTTTCCAAATAAAGAAAATATAGAATTGGCTGATGTACCGCCATTATTCTTTGGCGGGAAAATTTGAATATGCATTACGGACCATATTTTTTACCAATATTTTATTTGAAAATTGTTAAATAGTTATTGTAACAAAAGCAAAAGACTTTTACAAACTGCAACTTTTTTTATCATTTTAATAGTATTATACAATGAAGTATTGAAATATTTCATTTAAAAAATGATATAATTTAAAACAGTTGTTTGATTTCTGCTGTCAACTAACTGTCAGCTGTGAAAAATATTTGATTTGATAAACGTCAAAATTTTCTTTTCGCATTTTAACTAATTTTGGAATTTAGTTTTCTAAAAATTGTTTGATTCTTGATTGCGAAATGCTTTTGCATTCTCGAGTGCAAAAGGGACATTTCACAATCAAGAATAAAAAATAACAACGTCTTAAACAAATGTTTAATTATAACTTAGATACACAAAATAGGAAAGTAATAAATTATTAAAACATTACAATATATAATAATGTCAATAAGTTATACAGCAAGAAGCTTCTGGACGGGACGAATCAGTCTCCAGGATTTCCTGTAAATGCTAACGGAAAACCGTCCAAAAAACGTTAGCAAAAGACGATCACTATACACAAAGAATAATTTGAAATAATGAGATATATCAGTAGTAAAAAAATGACTTACATTATTTAAATATATTGGAATTGTTTCATCTATAAAGGATGAGCGTTTTGTCGCAGACGGATTGGGCTAAGTATCTATAATCTATAACCAAATAAGATAAAATATATTATGGCCGCAAAGAACTTTAGTAAGAATTTGACTTACTTTATTTGAACACTGCAAACTTTTCATGTAGAATTTATAATGCAATATTTGAGAAATTGTTCTTTCAGCTAATGTAGTAACTTTATTGTATATTTTGTCTGAAAAAAATTTAATGAGTAAATATTAATAATTAGTTACAAATAAATATTACCTATGTTTAATAAATTATTTGATAATTCGAAGAAGTATTCTGCCAGTGATGAAAGCGTTGTGCATTCTGTTAAATAAAAAATAATAATTAATAAAGATGTTTTTTTTAATATAAATGTATTTACCATTCTTATTAAACTTTGTCTATAATATTGAAGTTTTTCCAATGGCAGGAAAATTGTCAGCGAATAGGTTTCAAAGTTCGGTTCCAAAATATTCAATATCGCTTCTCAGTCGAGATTATTGTTGACAAGTATTTCAAAAAGACATTCTGGTGAAACTCCTGTCCTCTACAAATAAAGACTAATATAATTGAGGAAGATTATTTTCTTTTAATTGTTACCTCCTTTTTACAGTGGATTCAGTGTCTGACATCAAAATATAAACTACTATATTTCATTTATCATTTGAATTAAAATATGCTATATGCTTCGATTAAAATTGAATTATTTTCTTGTGATTGAAATGAATGAAATATTTAACGAAGAAACATTCAACTTGTAGATTTTATCCCAGGGTATGATCGATCCAGTTTTCTGTTTTTAAAAAGGAACATTATTAATTTATATAAAATATGTAAACATTCAAACACTTTTTTTATAAAAAAAAATGTTCGCCCCAGTTGAAAAAACTTCGGTATTACGATTTCACATAAGTAATTGTCCAAATACTGGTATACTTGTATCCCATATTTATTATATTCGACATAGTTTACAGCCATAATGCAGTGTAGATTTCAGTTTTTATTATCTAAAAATATGAAATACAAAAATTTTATTTCCCAGAACTTGATAATAACATACCATATTATATCGATGTGAATCAAATGAAATTTTTTTGATATTTGTGTATCTTTATTATATACTATGAATTTAACTTTTAATTAGTTACAAAAGTTAAACAAATCATTCTACATTTTTTTTAAGAAATATATAATTTTGAAAAAGTTTTCTGACATTATATTTTAATTTTTATTAGAAATTATTTGAGTTGCCAGATAATTTTTAATACAAATAAATTAAATAATTTAAAAATACGAATGTATAATAATATTAATAAAAATTTCATTTACATTTTAGATAATTTATAGAAATATGTCACTCAACTCAACAAAATATTAAAAGAATACGATTTGTTTACTAACTGTAGTTATTATTGTTAAAATTGTATAATCTTTCATATAAAATAAAATACAAATTTTGATAACCTGGCAACTCGATTTCATACAAACATTTACACACTTTCATACTTTTGCGATTTATTACTCTCTTATTTTTCTTTTATTGGATCGCTTTGTGGTTTTTTATTATTATTATTATTATTATTTTATAATGTCTTGTGCTTCATTTGCTTCATTCCAGCCAGCCAATTTGTGACGATTAATTTTGATGAAGCTTATTTTTTCTTATTTATTTTTTAAATTTTTTTAACCACGGGCTATTATAATATTGAAGCAAAGTACAGCAAAAATCCCAAATACCACTGGTATAGGGTTTTAAAGTATTATGTAACAAGTCATTGTCTTGCCAAGTCTACCAAGGAATTATAGATAATATTGTACACATTATGTACATAAAAATGTAATTTAAAACAAAAAAAATATAAATTGAATGTACTCTTACCAAATAAATTGCAGTTAATATTTGTACTTTTGTAGTTTTTTTAAATGAAAATCTTGTTACTCAAAATCATACAACAGTGACAATGACTTAATTACATAACACTTCAAAACCCACCAGCAGTAGATGGAATTTTTACCATACTTTGCGGTTTTGTAGTAGTATGTAGTATATTGCCAAATAAATGTGGATTTATATTCTGTTGCATGAATTTTGAGGTACAATGGTAGACTGGCCCGCCCACATGTTGCGATTTATTATATACTTTTGTTTAACGTCACATTTCTAATACATATTATAGAGAGACGCAACATGTTTTAACTTAAGCCTGGTATTAGATAGTTTTCGTATAACGTCTTTCTTTTTGATGGTATTAATTAAAAATTATTGACAGAAGTATTGTTTAAGCTCTATTACATTAAAGAAAAATATTAATGCAAACTAATGACTGTTGTATTATAATAAAAGAATGTTTCTTTAACCAAATAGAGGGAAAATAAATGGAATAAAATATAATTTTATTATATTTGTCTTTTAATGTAAAAAACAATAAATATTTTTTATATAAACCTGCATATAAAATAAGTTTCCTTTTTACCATTAGATGTAGGGACCTTTTCATCAGAAAATAAAATTTGTAATGTACATATATTTTTTTAAAATATTAGTAACACATAGACTAAACCAGGATTTTAGACGTTATAGAAACTTTTTCTAATACTAAACCATTGCTTTATACTTTTTATTTTATTTATGATTTTCATTGTGAGTATTTTTTTATTATCTTTTATCATAATATTTCTTACATTTTCATTTTGTTTAGATTGTGATTGCTTTATATTTAATTTATTACATACTTATAATAATTAGTTTTATAAATAATTGCCTTTTACAATTATTCTTTTTATTATACCTTCATTTTGGCAAGGTCCGTAAAATATGTAAAAGGCGCAATGGTTTTATCAGACTCAAGTTCTTTTTGTTTTAATCTTTTACAATATTTTACGAACCACTTTTCATGTTGAAAAAATTTTTCATTTTTATATTAATTACATGCAGTGTATATAAAATATATTGTATATTATATTATATTTAACAAATCAAATATTGTCATCAGAATAACTTTTTTATTATAATACATGTTTTAATTTATTTATTTCATTCATATTATTTTGTATCAAATTTATCAATAATGTTTCAACATGTTTTTAATTTATAATTTAAATTGATCTTTATTGCTTTCTTATATAAGATTTTTATATTTTATTAATTTAATTTTTATAAACATATACTTAATATTTTTTTTTTGTTGTATAATTGGTTCAATGAGTAGAATGTAATTGTACATTGTACTTTTCAACATGATTTTAATATATTATACTTTTAACATTAAATATTTCGCTAAATAGTTTTTAAATTATTTATAATACAATTTCATAATCATATTTAAAATTTATCAATTGTTTTCTAAGATTTCTACTTGTTTAATTTAATATTTTCAATTTATTCATTTTATTTCTTTATATATTATTACATACATATTTTTTAATTTACGTTTCAAATTTATTATGAATGTTTCTACATGCTTTTATTTAATACTTCAAATAGATCTTTCTTGCTTTTTTTCTCATATTTGATTTTTAATATATCATTTAATTTTTATAAACATATAAATAATATGACATTTTTTTATTATATAATTAGTTTACTGATTAAAATGTAATTGTTGAATTTTTAAACATGATTTTAATATCTTTTACTTTTAACATGAAATATTTTGCTCGGTAGTTTTTAAATTAATTTTAATACAATTTAGATATTATAAATATTTCTTTCTTTCATGTTCATTTTGACATTATTTTAATATCTTTTACATTTAAAATTGTATATTTAGCTTAATAGTTTTTAATTTAATTATAATACAATTTACATTTTATTGCTATTTCGTTCATAGTCAGTTAAAATTGTATTCATTGATTTCTACTTGTATAATTTAACATTTTAAATTTATATATTTAATTCATATTATTCCTTTTTATATTATTACATATTTTTAATTTGCGTTTCAAATTTATTATGAATATATCTACATACTTTTATTTTATACTTTAAATTGATCTTTATTGCTTTCTCATAATTGATTTTTAAAATATGATTTAATTTTTATAAACTTGTATAAGAAATTTTTGTTATATAATTATGTTACTGATTAAAATGTAATTGGACATATATTGTATTTTTTAACATGATTTTAATATCTTTTACTTTTAACATTAAATATTTTGCTCGGTAGTTTTTAAATTAATTTTAATACAATTTAAATATTTCTTTCATATTCATATTTCAAATTTGTCACTTGTTTTAAATGATTTAAACTTGTTTAATTTAAAATTTCTTTAAACACTACATTCGTTGTGAATGCTTCTTTTGAATTTTTAATAATATTTGAATCTGGCAATTTTATCTTTAAATTGTTTGAACTTCTTACTCTTGACATCGCAACATACAATTGGCCATGTGAAAAGACTGGATTTTCTAAATTTATTCCTACATAATTAAATGTTTGGCCTTGGGATTTATTTATTGTCATTGAGAAAGCTAATCTTATTGGGAATTGCCTTCGTTTCAAGGTGAATGGTAAATCTGTTTCGGTAATTAAATCAAAACGTGGTAAATAGAGCCGGCTACCTGCACTCTGTCCTGTTAGAACTTCTACATCTAAATAATTAGTTTTCATGTCTTTTATTATTAACCTTGTTCCATTACACAGACCACGCTTGGGATTCATATTTCTTAATAACATTACTATTGCTCCAATTTTTAGTGTTAATTTGTGAGGAGGCATTCCGGTTGGTGTTAGGCCATTCAATAATTCGGCGGGGTAATTAATTTTGTTTATCTCATCACATTCACAAGAATCAGCACTTAAATATACTCTAGATGACCCTACAACTTTATTTAATACGTGTTCATTAATTATCATTGTGTCATCATTTTTTGGTGCTAAAATGGCTCTATCTGTAAATTTATAAATATCATCAGGTTGTATGACATCTTCACCGAATATTTCATTTGCTAGACATGTTTCGGAAACGCAATGTGCAGGAATTTTGACAATTTCATTTTCACCGTTGCCTATTTTCAATAAATATTCTGAAAATTCTTTTTCGTCTTTATTTACGCGCATATTTTGTTTTAATGAAAATTTTGTAAATAGTGGCCATAAATGACTTTTTACAACACATGTTTCAATTATTACAGTTCGATGGTTTGTGTAATTGACTATTGGCAAGCACTGTCTGAAATCGCCACCTAAAACTATAATTTTTCCCCCAAATGGTATTTTATTATCCATCAAATCTTGTAATAATAAATTTATTGCATCGAGTGCGTGTTTTGGTATCATTGTTACCTCATCACAGATTATTACACTTGCCTCTTTTATTAATTTACCCGCTTTGCTATTTGATTTCACTCTACATACACATCCGTCATTTACAGGCACTGGTAACTTGAATACTGAGTGAACTGTTTGACCACCTTTTAACAGAGTAGCTGCTATTCCCGTCCAAGCTACAGCTATAACTTTTTGATTTTGGCCCCTTAAAATACTTATCAATGTGTTATACAGAAATGTTTTCCCTGTTCCCCCGGGACCGTCAACAAAGAAATATCTACTTGTGCAATTATTGTCATTTACGGCATTTAATATGTTATTTAAAATTTCTATTTGGTCTCTGTTAAATAAAGCTACATTTTGTTCTCCCTCTAATTTTTCGGCTGCTACATCAAAAGAATTAGTTTCATTTTCTAAATCATCAATATTTTCGGGTTGGGGCAAACCGAAATCACTTAAGGTGAATTTATGCATATCGAGTATTTCCTGTATTTTTAATAAACATTTACTTTGTGCAACTTTTTCAGAATTATGTAATAAATAGTCTTCCATTAAATAATGTTTAAATTTTTCCCATAAGCTTAAGGCATTGGTTGACGTATGGAAGCAAATTAAATAAGCAAATAATTCACGTAATTGTCTGGGAAATTTACTCAACACAGCCTCGTCTAAACAATTTTCGCACTCTTTATCATTAGCTAAAAGACCTAATGCACGGGCAGCTTCCTGATATGTATTATATAATTTTCCGTCGACGGTACGCAAGTCTTCGAAGCTTGTGACACCTTTTGCATGCACTAAAATTAATCTTAAATGAAATCTTTCAATATCTCTAGGGCTAACGGAAATCATTCGGCCGATAGGTGGCTTTGTCTCACGTTGTCTAGCTTTCCATGCATTATTAACAAATACATAATATTTAGGAATTTCCATGTAAACATATTGCCGGGCATTAACGTCTATTTCATTGAGTAGGAACCAAGCTGTTAATGTTGTATTTTTTTTCGCTGCTCGTTCAACAGCTTTTTTTTCTTGACCGTTAGTGAAAAATACTGCCTGTTGATTTTTTAAATGTACTGCTAATTCCATTATTGTATGAGACTTGTCATGCAACGGATATTCTAAAAGCCTCCAACAACATTCTGGGGCAGATACATACCTAGCATCTAAATAACCGTTTATTTCATCCCACTGTACAACTTTATTTTTATCAAGCTGTCCTAATTTGACGCTCGCGCAATCATGCCCCTTGCACAAATAATCACAAATATATTTTATACTTTTTACTGATGCGCATATTTCAACATTTATGTGGGTTCTATATTTTTTTAACAAATACGGATTGTACGGAACTATCCACCTATTGTCTACCGTGTATTTAACTAAACCATTTTTCCAAAGAATGTACATTTTTGCATTATTATTTGACCGTTTATACAGGGGGTAACCGTTAATGTTTTCATGTGTTTCATTTCTAAAATCTTTAGGGAACATTTTTGAACATTTATTTTCGTTCATACACGGCGAATTTTTGTTTAGAATACCGCACGGACCGTGAATCATATGTGAACGAACTAATTGGTACAATTCCGGTTCTGCGTCCTCGTCGGGAATTTCTGCACTGACTATTTCGTCAATGTCATCTTTGTTACGGATTTTACTTGCACTATCTAAAGTTAATAATAAATGCATGTGAGGCAGACCTCTTTTTTGGAATTCAATTACATATATGAATGCCACAACTTTCCCAAAAATATTGTCATGTAAAAATTCATGCAACATACTTTTTATTTTTCCGTTAAAAACTCTGGCGGTTATGTCTGGGCGGTCTGCAGAGGTTTGACCCTCGCGCAACTGTTGTACAATTTCTGGCCATTTCGGGTTACATGTCACTGTTATAAATAGATCAGGGCGGCCAAATTCTCTAACAATAGACATGGCATTTTGGTACATTTTTAGCATGAATCGACTACCACCTTGAAATGTAGACGGTAGAATAATCATGGTGCCTGCTTTTCCGCCTTCATTCTCTGCCAAATTATTAATGTGGTCCATCAACCCACTATATAGCTCTACCCTGAGAGTAGGCTGATTTAGTCTAATGTACGTTAATCTTTCGGCTTCGACTTTAACATACGCATCTACAATGTATTGTTGAGTTAGTTTACCGGCTTCTAAACATGGGTTAAATGTGTTTCTAACCGCTAATCTGTTCATGTAAAACTGTAACATGCTTTGTTTTTTAATACCGTCAGCTTGTTTTGAATTCATGTTCCAGCCACATTCACCGCGAGGAAATAATAAAGGATAGGACATGGGGTCGCAGTTTTCACTAAACTGATTAATTCGAACTAAACCGCCAACTTTTGGGTGGACACAAATGTCCCTATCTATTGGTGGCTCACCGTCATTGGACGTAAAAACAACTGCCACCTCATTACATGTGGGGATATTGTACCTACGTTTATCTTTTTTTCTGTCATTTACAATCCACAAATTTATTTCTGGCACCGACTGATTTGTTTGGTTAGCTTTGGCTAATTCCCGCTGCTCTACTTCTTTCAACATCATATACGCCTGACAATACGGATTAACCTCCCTAAGTATTACATCTAATTGACCCATGATATTTGGCTTACAATTTTTATTATACTCTACGTTCATTCGTTTCTCTAACGCTTCATTTGAATTAATTATGTATAATTGGGCATATTTTTCTGTTTCATTTGGTTTAGGGTACATTGAGCTGGCAGAATCATGGTAAATTTGGCCGTGGATACGGAAACAGTAGGGCCCTTTGCCTGGAGGGGCGGAAATTTTTGCCCCAAACGATGCGAATGCTAAAGCACTATTGTATTGCCTAATATTTTCTCTAAAATTTCTGCTATCTGAATCTTTACCTAACATTAGATTTTTAATATATTCAGGGAACTCATTTAATTGATCTACGTTTAATTTTCCCTTTCGACAGCAATAAGTAAATTTGCCGTCCGAGGGCTTTTCGTATGAAAAATTTACAGATGAACAATATGAACATAAAACATTCATTGGTCCCAAGGAGTGGGGCTCAATTTGAACTCCTAATCCCTTTCTAGCTAACATATATTTATCATTTTGAACAATGATTTTACGTGCCTTATTTTTATTTTTATTAATTATGTTATTTTTCGTTAATCGTTTCTGTTTTTGTTCTACAGTTTCCGTTTTAACTAAATTATCAAAGTTGTCTCTATTTTTTTCTAAACGTGTTTGTTTTTGCTCGGGAGTTTCAATTTGTAAATAATTTTGTAAATTCACTTTAAGTCTTGCTAATCTATTCTCCTTTTGTTCTGCTGTTTCATTTTGCACGTAATTATTAAAATTTGATTGAAGTTTTTCCAATCTATTTGTTTTTTCTTGTGATGTTTCGCGAGCAATAGAATTAGAATTTAGTTCTTTTTGTTTCTCTATCCGCCTTATTTTATCATCAATTTTTTCATTAGCTATATATTTTAATTTATAGTTGTCATTCTCTCTTAGACGTTTAACGCGTTCTTCGTCTGTTTCGTTCGCCTTACGTTTTAAATAATTTTCTTTCAATTGCTGTTGACGAGTTACTGGAAATGCTGTAATATTACGTGTTCGAAACATTTGTAAAACGTGTGATCTAAGTCTGTTACTATCGTAAGTTTCATGCTCAGGATTCCGGTTAAGTATTAAACTTGTAAAGAAAGCTATTGCAAACAGCCCGCAATCATAGGTGTTAGTCTGTTGTTGAACTCGTACAAACCTAATTGAGGGACTATAGGGGAATAATCTTTCTAAATATAATTTAACACCAGCATTTAAATTCTGGGAATTCATGCTATCGTAAATTGTAATTTCTAATCCGTCATAATACGCTGTAATCCAATGACCAACGCTCCCAATATTTGCACCTGGCACGAATAAAATTTGTAGGTGTCTTGTTCCTTGCTCAATTTCAACTATTCGGTCTGGAGCATCTACATACACTGTTGGCTGAGGGTCGAACTCAGTTACAGAACGTACTAACGAAAAGAAAAAGTCTATATGAATGTCTTCTAAATATCCAGCAGGATTCATTAAAGTATTATAATCACGTTCTATTAGCTGTATTTGATTGCCAACTATTTCAATACCTGTATTTAAATTACCCGTTTGTATATTATATTCTACTTCACCATCTTTACTGTGTTCTAGTAATAATAATTTTCCCGCATTGCCTGACTTAACCTGACGATTTATATAAACATTTTCTACTACATTATCCGGATTACTACAGCAATTTTTGTTATCTATATTTTTCTCGTATCTTTGTTTACGCTTAAGGCGATTTTTTTCACTTTTAGTTGGCATTTTGTTACACTTGTGTTATTACAGAAATTAAAATAAACACTTACAGGTTTTGAGTGCGTTGTTATTTTCAGTGTTACCTTTACCAGCAATAAGTCAGGGTTCTGTGTTACTATTATCAGCAATACGTCAGGCTGCAGCTTCAAACAGGAATACTTTTTTTTCTATTTTGAATATATATGCTTGCACTCTTACTGCTTCGCAACTGCAGATTATTTTCACACCTACAGTAAAATAAAAATTAAAATACTTGTCCAACATTATCAATATACCTATGTATATAAAATTATGGTAATTCCGAAGGCAATTCATTTCATTTTATTAACAATTAGAAGAGAGAAAACAATAAATATTTAACGATGAAATTACCTATAGTTAAATAAAAGATATGAAAAATAAATTCTCACCTTAAATTCAAATTCGGCAGCACAACAAACGGGATTTTTAAAATATATTATTCTGCAGTAGAGAACAAATTATCAAAACTATCAGTTTGATTCGCAATTCGATTTATTGAAAACACAATAAATATAACTGCCTTACACAGAAGTGAAAGAACAATTAAGTAATTAAACAAATTTTGTTTTCCTAAGCATGCCTAATTATTAAAATAAAATTATAATTTAATAAAAGCCAATAAATAAACAACCTGTAATAACGACAGGACATTATGGTAAATACGGAATATAAGTTACCAACAGTTTAACACTAATTTTTTGATAATTCAATGATTGTATATTGCAAAATTTTAAAATTTGTAGGTGTATGCAAATAAAAATTTTATTTGAAATAATTATAAAAGCCTGATCAAAAGCAAGTGATAATCACGGGACCACCAATTTTCTTTAAAAGCTACTAAACTATATGTCTAGGAAGAAAATTTGAAATTTATGTTCATGGACGTGCGAATTTTTATTATACCGTATTTTTATTTTAGTAATTTGATTATATTCAAAACCATGCAGATAATGAAGAAGATAATAATAAATAATGAATGTAAGGTATATTTGAAGTATTGACATCAAATTGATTGTACAAAAAAATAATAACAATAAACGCCTGTGGAAGCAATTGTTAATATTTATTTCCAGGAAATAAAATTTAAGAACTACGCAGTTTTGCAATAATTAATCATACTGTTATGACTATTTTTAATAATATATGTAATGACGATGATGAAACTAATAAATTAAAATATGTACTCACATAAAATGAAACGTCTCCTATCTTGCATACATTGTATTCCGTAAACAAAAAGTTCTTCTGCTTTCTTTGTAGAATTATAAGAAATGCAGAACTTGTTTAGGCTTCAAATTTATTTGTCACACAAATTAAAAGCTGTAATTGATAATAAATATAAATAAATAGAAAAACATTGAAATAAACTCATACTTTGTTGCCCGCAGTAAATCCGCTTGTATATATTTCCGTTCTAAACTGCAAAAGTACATAATTTTACATTGATGCGA
Organism: Stenolophus ochropezus; assembly: GCA_035578165.1. NCBI lineage: Eukaryota > Metazoa > Arthropoda > Insecta > Coleoptera > Carabidae > Stenolophus > Stenolophus ochropezus. Next base: position 248,350 of record JAQOWZ010000049.1, read on the forward strand.
GTATTTTTTATTAGGCTGGATTCTAGAATGCCTACCATCCTTAAAGTTGCAATTTTTTTGTTGCAATGTCTTCCTTTAGGTAAACAATGACAAAAAAAACATAAAATTAGGGCACGGAAGCAAATATTTATATGATTTTGTACAAAAATAAAGTCAGATTTTATCTATTCTAAAAATTGATTTAACATGAAGTTCGCTCAGTTGATGTCGGTAAAACAATATAAACCAGTGATAGTAAAACAATGGTTTAGGGAATTAAAATATATTTTTGTGGTAAAAATTTTTGAATAATCTGGGTTGTATTTTAAAGAATATGTTATATTGTCACTTATTTTAACAATATTTGCCCAATGAATTGTTTTACTTTATTTAAAATTTCATCTCGGTATACCTGAGTACATGTGGGTTACGAGAACTAACTAAAAATGTATCAAATTTACTGTTAATATACAAATATTTATATTCTACATTAAAATACCTGTAAAATACATTATTTCAATAATATTTTATACGATATTTTACTATATATTGTAGTAAAAATGATATTTTCACGCTGCGAACTAGTTCGTGTCTCCAACTGAAGTGTCAAATGCGAAATTTTTGTAAAATTTTATCATATCATCCAATTTTCTGGTTTCTTTTTGAGGGATACGTTATATTTTCACTTATAATAATGATTTTTATCAAACTAATTGCTTCATTTTATTTATAATTACATCTCGATATGTCAAAGTTCATGTAGATTAGGAAAACTAACTAAAAATGAACAAAATTTACAATTAATATGCAAATATTTATATTATACCTTAACGTACATGTATTAATGATGATTTGCGATAATTTTCATACAATATCTCGCTGTAATTTTAGAAGAAATAATCACTTCCTGAAATAGTCTTTTTCACCGAGCTTATCTGTCACTTTATGAGTCCATCTGTCAAAAAATCCGGTCATGCATAACCGTATAATTGAAAGTGTTTTAATTGAAAAGAAAATATATTGATAAATTAAGTTTTATAGTAATAGACATAATAATACAAACATTACCTTGTTATTCGCCTTATTTCTCAAGATTTATTGTTTTGAAATGTACCTGCAATGGTGGAAAGCAGTTCTCAAACAAAAGTGAAAACGGAATTAGTTTTTTTTATTTAAAATACGTTTTTATTGGAATGTATATGTACGAATCATTAAAATATACTGATTTATAACAAAATATATTATATTTACAATTTATAATAGCCTATTTATATTTTTGGTACCCTTACGTATAATAAACGTCAATGTCATAAAATTAAATATTTAAAACACACCACACTTAACATTCAGTGTATTTGTATATATTTCGCTCACTATTATAATGTGTAAAAACATAATTACCTTTACAATATCTCTTTTCATTTTCAAAATAAATCAATTAAAAGTTTCATATTGAATTGTCAAAAATGACGGATGGCACAGTAATTCTTTTTAAATTTAAACCTGGCATCTAGGATATTTTTTTCAGTTTTGTTCCAGTTTTCCTTTTTCGGTTAGTTTTCGATTTTTTACACAAAAACTATGCACGGTAAAAATATGAGACACCCAAAAGCGATTGGTCCTCAATAAACCACATCTAATAAAATAATATTAAAATTATTCCATGAATGGTTTGACCTGTACCCGTGAGCAAAATTTTTGCGATGCTCGAGATGAATCCAAATATAGATATATAGTGAATCTACCAAAATAGTATATGATGTTTATATCGCTGAATTCAGAAAAAAATGCTCTATCGAATAACCTAAAAATAAACATATGTTCCCATCTAAAAAGAGAAAGTTGTGTCCCGTATTTTGAGAACCACAGGTCAAAAAAAAGTTTTTTTTGCTCTTTGTATTAGTCTTGTAAAATGGTGGTTCTTTGCTAATTTAACCAACCTCGTAGCTCTTATAGTTCTCGAGATAGAAATGGTGGCACGCTTAAATGGAACAACCTGTATATGAACTACTCACAAATAACTTATCAAATAATATCATATATTTAATATTCCAACTTTGGAAATTGATGAATTTTTTTCACACCCTTCTACGGGGGGTGCTACTATGTGTTAGACCTAGAAACATTTGTTGTAATGTATATTATTTATTTATAACACGTTCAAAGCGGCACGCGAGACCGTTTAGGAAATAAATAAAAATACATGTTGATAAATAAATGAAATTATAGAGATTTTAAATTTCCCGCGCTTAGGGATTTTGAGATACAACGGTTTAATCATCAAAATACATAAGAAGAAAAGATTTAAATAATACGTTTAACCCAATTTTATGTATTTTAATTATATCTTAACAATATTTGTATTTTCATACAATACATTCAGTTTGACAGAACTTAAATGTCATAACTTGACACAATAAGTATGAAGTTAGTTAAAGAATATATAAAAATGTATTATTTTGAAAATAATTATCTATTTTATAAATATAAATAATGCGAAATAACATACCAAAATTTATAAACTGATACATTTTTATATTGCCAAAAAAAACAAGATTATATTCTTGTTTTTCTGTTGCTATGTTCATTTATATATTTATGAAGCTGAATTATATATGTATTTATCTACAACTATTGTTATTGTTATTAATAATTTATTTTTTATTATAAATATCAATTTAAATGATTATAAAAGTATAATAAATACAATTTGAAGTTATTTTGAAATTTAAGTGCTACTCTAGCGCCATCTGTTGAGGTATATATGAACTACTCACACATAACTGAAAATTTATATGCCTGTTAGTTGTAGATAAAGTAACCAATTTTTATAGGTTCTTTTGCATTATTTCTTAATGAGAACATGAATTTTCGTGCAGTACAATCACAGTCAAGTTCGACTAAGAGAATATGAATATTTGGTTTGAAAAGATGTTTATTGTTTCATACATCAGTTACAAATGGATAAATGGATAGATAATTTGTTTATGTAAATGTTTACATCTGAGAAATCATCTCATTTCATTATAAAATACTACAGAACTTTAAAAAATGTAATCTCTATTGTAATCAAATGTTTTCATATATAAAGAAAGAGTAAATTGCAATTAATAAAAGTTTAATAAAGTCCAGATACATCATTTATTTATATATTAATTATTTTACAATAAATTGTTAAACAATTCCCTCCAAAACTGTATGAAATAAAGGCTTGTCAATTTTGTCCACGTAATCAGACAAAATCTATAGTCTAACTATCTAAAATATTTATAAATTACATTTAAAAAGTATTTATATATAAGGGAAGAATACTGTACAGTATGAATTTACCTTTGGAAGTGTTTGAATAGTAATCAAATATAGTTTTTTAAACGTCAGAGTGTAAATCAATTTTGAAATGCAGTTTTCTTGATTAAATAATCCATTCTGGAATATTCTTTAGTTTGCATTTAATAAAGAATATGTTTTACTATTATTTATTTTTATAATTATTGCCCAATAGATTGTTTTATCTGTTTATGACTGAATACGACGCGCCTTGATTGAATTCCAGAATTTATTTTTTTGTCAATAGTGTTATTATTCGTAATATTATGTTATTTCTTTTCTATAAATATATTCTTGTTTAGATATCTTAACCAATTAAAAACTATAACTGAAATGAAAACACATATCTAAATACAGCCAAGAATATACAAAATTACTTACTTACATTACAGAAAGTAGTGTAATTTTACTTTTAAACTAATTTTACTATATATTTCTCCAAGCAAATACAAGACTTGCATTATGATTGTTTGATTATATTGTAAATAAGGTTTGCCGTAAATTATTATGTACAATGCAGTTTTATGATAATCAGTTACACTTCAGTAGTGTTATCATCAGTAATTTTATGTTATTTTTCTTCTATAAATGTACTCCTGTTTGGGTAACCAATTAAAAATTGTAACTGAAATGAAAATACATATTTAAATACAGCAAAACAAATTTAAAATGATATACTTACATCACAAAGTGTATTGTACATATTCTTGTAAACAAAGTTTACTTTATATTTCTGTATATTTCTCTTTGAAAATATAAAACTTGTGTAACGATTTTTTTGGTTATAGACCAACAGATGTTAAACGTCAGATATCATAAAATTAAATATTTTAAATGCACTACACTTAACATTCAGTGTATTTGTATATATTTCGCTCACTATTATAATGTGTAAAAATATAATTACCTTTACAATATCTCTTTTCATTTTCAAAATAAATCAATTAAAAGTTTCATATTGAATTGTCAAAAATGACGGATGGCACAGTAATTCTTTTTAAATTTAAACCTGGCATCTAGGATATTTTTTTCAGTTTTGTTCCAGTTATACTTTTTAGCTTAGTTTTCGATTTTTTACACAAAAAATTAGCACGGTAAAAATATGAGACACCCTAAAGCGATTGGTCCTCAATAAACCACATTTAATAAAATAATATTAAAATTATTCAATGAATGGTTTGACCTGTACCCGTGAGCAAACTTTTTGCGATGCTCGAGATGAATCCAAATATAGATAGATATATAGATAGTGAATCTATCAAAATAGTATATGACTAGCGAAGGCTCAGCTACGCTGAGCTTCCCTAGGCCTCCGGCATCAATGAAATATTTACAGTTGACGGCTAATTTCATTCCTGTACACCAGCTCTCGACGAGACCTTTCATATGATACCAAACACGACATACTTCTGACAAATTTTGCAAAAAAAACAATAGCCGATCGACCTGGCAAATTTTTGTTATTTCAATATGGCTGCCCTACTTGAGTGCTTTCATTTGATACCAAACACGGCATACTTCTGACAACTTTGTGCATAAAACAAAAGTCGATCGATATGGAACATTTTTGTCATTTCTGTACGCTAGCCCACAACGAGACCTTTCATTTGATACGAAACATGACATATTTCTAACAATTTTTTGAAAAATACAAAAGCCGGTCGACGTAAAATATATTTCTCATTTAGAGCCTTTTCACACACTTTGGATCCGACGGCCGGCAGCCGGGTATTTATTCCAAGTAGCACTGCGATTGCCTATTTACCCCGGTCAAGAAAATTCATTTACATTTTGTCTTACGACAATGCCGCGTGAACGCATTAATGCTTTGTGGATTTTATACAGACGACTTTGCCGTCGAAAAATAATTGTCCTTCAATTTATTAAAATGTTGCCTCAAATGAGTGCATATTTCTGCTCACGCTTTTGTTTTTGTATATTCCTTCTGTCTTATCCCATAGTATTGGTCTAGCCAGCCTGATACCATTAAATAAAAAAAAAACAGGGTCGTGGTGGTCTCGAATCAGGTCTTGTAGATTATTTATATTATGAATCCGCCCTCTTATCCACTCGGCTATGAAGCATTTTGTTTTAGACCTTTCTTATTCGAAAATATGAAGGATAACCTTCAAAATACAATTTATTTTATCAAATATTTCAGTTAGAAAAGGCCATATTACACAACATTTGGTTTTATTAGATGCAAAATTAACTAATCTAACTAACGATACCATATACACCCGATTTTATTTACCGGGACAGATGGAAACAGCAAAAAACTGTTTTCCCATGTTATTTCCCTATGTCAAGGTTTTCAGTATTCACCCTGTACTATACACATAATTTTTATAGGTTTAACAATACCGTTTACACCAGTCTTTGTAAAATTTGTTTGTATGTATATCAGAAAAAAGAACAATATTTTTAACAGTTTAAAAAAATCACATAGATGGCACTAATTATGAAATTTATTGCATCTGCTAAAGAAGGAATCGATATAATTACTTAACAATTAAATATTTTTATATTTAATTATGTATATATTTTAAAATAATATTTTTAGGCATAAATGAAATTTATTATTCTAAGCGAAAACAAGAACATAATAATATTTTGAATACGTGACATACCAAACTAACTGGTGGTACCAGTGTTGTTTTATTTATTTCCAAATCACCTGTATGATGTGAAAAGAAAAAAACTTGAATCCCCAGAGTAAATCTTAAGGGCTTTTATAATATTTAATATTGAAAATAATGTTATGAAATATTTGATCAAAATGCATAAAATTGATTACATTATAATTAAAACTTATTTAGAACAATCTGTATGAAATATTTAAAAAAAAAGTCGCTAATCCTTGGAATTATTGTAGATAGAAACTTCTCATCTTTTTCTACGAATAATGAAATGGCAAACGGTAATATAAAGTATGTGCTTTAAAAAGTGGACTTGTGTGTAATATTTGTCGGACTTCTTGAGTTTAACGTTACTATTTTAATGGAATTCTAAATCATTTACAGCTGATTTTTTATTTTGTAAATCTACAATGAATTTGTTTTGACAGGAATAAGGACATTTTATTTCCAAAAGTTCAAATCCGTTTTCTGTTTTGATACAACCATCATCACTACATGCTAAGTATGGTTGGTTAGATAATATTACAACACTACAAGTCCAATTTCTTGTATAATATATTAGTTGAAGCTTGAAATACTGATTTCGCTTCAGTTTTGGTTTCCAAACCATAACGCATAGCTTGATTACAATAAAAATTGATTTGCCATTGATTGAGCCATTGATTCTTAATAACAACATTTTCATTATAATAATCACTGTCATATTTTCTCTGTACCAATCTAATTCTATTGGTACATATGTACATCTACAATGAAAGAGTTCATTGCAGAATATGTAGTTTTATGGGGATTTTTTAATCTGCATTTAATTTCCCTATAGGTATAATACTTTATGCACTCGTTTCAGACAAAATTTTTTTGCTTATGTTCTGAAAATGTAAAAAGAATATCAAGAAAATTTCCAGTCGTGTTTTTGTAGAATGGTTTTATTGAAACTTTGTGATATTTTTCAACCTGCGTTTATAAAGTCTTGTTCCAAATGATAGACTGATCAGTTTTGGACTGTATTTTAGAATTCTTATTTAAATGTGACTTCACTACACAGATACAATTGAAGGTAAAATTATAGAAATAACACATATGTAAACAAATACTTTGTTTCTTGCAGTAGTTTCATTTGTACAAGTTGTGATACACAATACATTGCTAACTTCTTTACATTTCTTAATAAAATAAATTCTCTTTATGATAATATAGCAAAATGAATTCTGGATTCCGCAAAAATCGCTCCTGTGTAGATAACTCCTAATAGCCATGTCTAAATTTAAGAAAAATCACGCTGTCATCCGTCACTTTGACAATCAGACTATGAACGATTATATCTTCTTATAGAGTATTGATATCAAAGATTTAAATACAATTTCATGAATAATAGACTTGAGCAAAGGTGCTACAACTAATTTAAGTTTAAAACATAACGTATTTAATTAATATAAATTTTGACGTATCCAATGTCAACAGTCAATATTGCCAAATGTATGACGAAGTAACTAAATTAAAACCAAATATTCCTAGACTAACTTCACTGAAGACGCTGGCAGTTGTATTAGGATTGACAATATTAATTTATAAATTTAAAAATTAACTACTATTTAATTTTATTTCGTGTTTGATTTAAAATGAAATATAAATATAGTAGTAATAAAATTTCCTTGAATAAATGTGTATTTTTATAGTAAGTTATTTGAAATTCCACTGTTTGAGAACCGATTTTTTATTCAGTTTAACGTTTAAAAATTCAAATATTATTTGGAAACAATAGCACTATTTACAGTTAAAAGTAAGCAATTCTTAATTACAATATATTATACTGGAGTTTTTCTCAGTTCTCTACTTACATTTTTATTCCAAAGAAAAAATATGAACAAAAATTGTATAAAATGAAACTGTCAACTAACTTTCGGAATGTCGGTAACATAGGTATCATAATTAAAAAATGACTACTAATTTTATTCCGTGGAAGTTAATTTTTTTTCATTGTAATACTGCAGTCTTTTCATTAACGATATTTAATTTTATTTCGTGTTTGATTAAAAATGAAATATAACTCTAGTAGTAATAAAATCTTTTTGAATAAATGTGTGATTTTATAGTTATATGAAACTCCACTGTTTGAGAACCGATTTGCTTCAAAATTTACTTCACACAACATTTATAAAAACAAATTTATAAATAACAATTAAAACTTTTTAAAACGACACATCGCTATTAAACATTTCTTTGTACTATAATTTTGATCAGTTAGATTTGATTATGTTATTATAAAAACGTTTCAGAACTGCTGTGCTTACAAAAGAATTTTTTATAATAAAACGTATGAATAGACTGCATTAGTGTACGGTCATTTTGTGGCGCCAAATTCAAACTGAAACCCTAACTCGCCTCTGCCGATTTATACGCCCATGTTATTCTTATGGGAATAAAAATATGCTATCTTTAAACTGCTAGAAAATATTATAAAATGCAAATCTTAACTATTAAACCTTATAAATACTAATCTCTAATGTTCTATCTATTTTCTAATATAATATACACACCCGAAAAACATATTATTTAATAAACATCAATTTAAATAGTAGGTGCAAATTTCTGAAAACGTGTGTCGTAGCTGTCTTAGTATTCAGTTGAACTTGTCACTTCAACGCGGCGTTTTTAACCTGCTGCACCAAGTAACGACATATGTTGCTATTTGCGATACTACTTTCTTTAAAATCAAATTTTTCTTAATTTATTCTTTTATTTGTACTTTTTCTATACGGAAAGCAAAGAGTAATGTTTTGGAATATAAAAAAACCCTATGTTATAATTAAGAATCGCCAAAATGCTTTAATATCGTGTATTGAAAATGTACTCCCATAAGAAATGCATGCACTCAGTTTTGAATTAGGGTTTCGCGCCAAATGTAAATCTTAACCTCACTAACGTGGTCTATTGCAAGTGTAAATAATGTCATTTTAAAATTAGGTTTTACTTGTATATTTGTTAGATAATAAAGTTAAAATTTACCTCATGAAGATGATTATTTCATTATTTTTACTTACTTGAGTTTCGCCGATATGCCACCATTTTTCTCGGGCGGGAAAATTAAATTATGCAGTACTGACCCAAGATGAATTTTTTGTTTATCGATAATACGAATAAATGCGAAATATATTTTTTAAGAAAATTGTATTAAAAGAAAGAAATTTGAAGCATTTAAAATCAGTTTTCTTTAACAGATGTATAATTATAACTTAGATACACAAAATAGGAAAGTTATATATTATTAAAATATTACAATAAATAATAATGACAATAAACTATGTAGTAAAAATCTTCTGGGCGGAACGAATTAGTCTTCAGGATTTCCTGTAAATGCTAACGGAAAACCGCCAAAAACGTTAGCAAAAGACGATAACTAAACAAAAAGAATAATGTGAAAGAATGAATCGAACCGGTAATAACACTTACATTATTTAAATATATTGGAATTGCCATAAAGAAAGAGCGTTTTCCAAAGAAGCAGTGGGCAAAACGACCAATTCAGATTTAACCTTTTCAAATTTTCTTTTAGTTTCAGAGAAAAACGAAAATAGGTCGACTTATTTGAAAATAACTGGAATTATTTATTTAATTTCATTGACTGTCAATTAGGAAAATCTGTTGTAATCGTTAAAAATGTTGTCAAAAAACAACGATTTTACCTAATTCAATGCTATGGCAATCGGTCTCATGTTTATCTTTGGGGCCGTTGGAAACAAATAGTTTATGCAAATTATCTTCGACCGAATGTAGAGAATTTAAAAGAGAGAATTAGAGACGCTGTGACGTCTTTAACTCTGGAAGAAAGTCAAAGAAGTTAAAGAATTGCATCGAAGACTAGAATTGTGCACTCAACAAACCGTGAATGGATTGAGTACAATAGTTATTGTTTATATTATTTTTGTTGTTAAATTTATGAAACTAAAGTTAAAGTCATGTTAACAATAATTTCTATGACAACGCAAACTTGTTTTTTGGGACTTACATTTAGAAAAATTCTAAGTCGAACTATTTTCGACTTTTCTCTGAAACTAAAAGAAAATTTGAAAAGGTTAAAACTGAATTGGCAGTTTTGAAACATGCAAAAACTTTTATAAAGAATACATTTTTCTCGTAAAATTAAAAACATTTTTTTCCCTTCTTTCCAACTCGATCCGAGGACATACTGTATATCAAAGCCTCAGAGAATGTTAATATGAATTTTGACTTACTTTATTTGGACATTGCAAAGTTTTCTCGTAGAATTTGTGACGCAAAATTTGAAGAATGTTTCTTTCATTTCATGTAGTAATTTATATGTTTACTTTTTGCAAATACGACGAAATTTTCCTCCAGATATGCGTTCTGTTAAATAAAAAATGGTAATTAGTTAATATGTTTTTTTTTCTTTAAATATAAATGTATTTACCATTCTTGTTCAACTTCGTCAATAATAATATAGTTTTTCCGATGGTAGCAGAATCGTCAGCGAATAGAGTGGTTTCCATTTTAAGTTCCAAAATATTCAATATCGCTTTCCAAAAGAGGTTATTCTTGACAAATTTTCCAAAAATATATTTTTTGTGAAACTGCTACCCTATAAACAATGAAAACTTATATAATAAAGAAAGATAATTTTTATTCAAATGATGCCTTCGTTTTAAAATAGATTCATTTTTCCAAATATTGTTTAACATCAACGTAGTATATATTTGATTTGGACTAATAGTCCATATGCTTCGATTAAAATTGAATCCTTTTCTTGCAATATTGAATGAAGGAAATTTCCATCTCAGGATTTGATCCATTTTTCTGTATTCAGAAGGAAATATTACTAATTAATAAAAAATATGTAAACATTGAACACTTTTTTATAAAAAAAGTTTCGCCTCAGATGAAAGAACTTCTTTATTAATTGCAATAGTCCAAATAAGGATATATCTCGTATTTATAATCTTCGATGTACTTCACAGGTACAATGCATTGTATTCTTCAGTTTCCAATATCTATAAATATAAAATTCACAAATGATATTTTTTAGAACATAAGAAAAACATACCATTTCACATCGTTGTGAATCATGAAGATTTTTGATATTTGTGTATCTTTATTATATATTATGAATTTAACTTTGGTTACATTAGATTTTTCTACAATTATTTTTCTTAAAATTTAGAAATTTTGTTATGATATTATATATCATTTATTTTAATAAATTATTTGAGTTGCCAGAATACTTTGATTAATAAAAAGTTTAATAATTTACAAATATAAATGTACAACAATATTATTAATATTTTCATTTACATTTTAAGTTACAGAATTATTTTATTCAATTAAAAGTGTACAAATAGATTACAAAATGAAGTTCTTGTTAAAATTATAAAATCTTTCATATGAAATTAAAAATAAATTTTTATAACCTGGCAACTCGATTACATACAAACATTCACACAAACATTCATACTTTTGCGATTTATTACTCTCTTAATTTTCTTTTATTTGATCGCTTTGTGGTTTTTTTTTTATTATAATGTTGTAATATGCTTCATTAGCTTCTTACCCACCAGCCAGTTTGTGACGAGTAATTATTATGAAGCTTATTTTTTCTTATTTATTGTTTTAATTTTTCTAACCACGGGCTATTATAATATTGAAGCAAAGTACAGCAAAAATCCCAAATACCACTGGTATAGGGTTTTAAAGTATTATGTAACAAGTCATTGTCTTGCCAAGTCTACCAAGGAATTATAGATAATATGTTACACATTATGTATATAAAAATGTAATTTAAAACAAAAAAAATATAAATTGAATGTGCTGTTACCAAATATTTGTTAATATTTGTACTTTTGTAGTTTTTTAAAAATGAAAATCTTGTTACTCAAATTCATACAACAGTGACAATGACTTGCTTACATAACACTTCAAAACCTACCAGCAGTAGTTGGAATTTTTACCATACTTTGCGGTTTTGTAGTAGTATGTAGTGTATTGCCTAATAAATGTGTATTTATAGTCTGTTGCATGAATTTTGAGGTACAATGGTAGACTGGCCTGCCCACATGTTGCGATTTATTATATACTTTTGTTTAACGTCACATTTTTAATACATTTTATATAGAGACGCAACATGTTTGAACTTAAGCCTGGTATTAGATAGTTTTCGTATAACGTCTTCATTTTTAGATGGAAGTAATTGAATATTATTGACAGCGGTATAGTTTAAGCTCTATTAAAATTTTTATTATTGAATAAAATTATTAATGCAAACTAATGACTGTTGTATTATAATAAAATAATCTGTCTTTTATCAAATAGAGAGTAAATAAATGAAATTAAATATAATTTGATCTTTTAATGTAAAAAAATATAAATATTTTTTATAAACCTACATATAAAATAGATTTCCTTTTTATCATTAGATGTAGGGACATTTTTATCAGTAAATAAAATTTTAAGTGTATATTTTTGAAAATATTAGTAACTTACTATAAACCAGGATTTTAGACGTTAGTGAAAATTTTTCTAATACTAAACCATTGCATTATACTTTTTATTTTATTTATGTTTTTCATTGTAAGTATTATTTTATTATCTTTTATCGTTATATTTTTTAGATTTTCATTTTGTCAAGATTGTCATTGCTTTATTTTTTTTTTTAGTTTATTTATTATATACTTCTAATCATTAGTTTTATTTTATTGCCTTTTATAATTCTTTTTATTATACTTTCATTTTGGCAAGGTCCGTAAAATTTGTAAAAGGGGCAATGGTTTTATCAGACTTAAGTTTTTTTTTATTACCTTTTACAATATCTTACGAACCATTTTTCATGTTGAAATAATCTTTCATTTTTATATTAATTACATGCAGTGAATGCAACAAAGCGCGAAACATAGGACTTTAACATGGGATTTAAAAAAATTGCCTATACTCTCTCTCCCGATAGATTTAGAGCAAAACTATAAGAGTACCAACTTGTCTTCTATTTCAGATAATGCAGAATTTAATTTTGAACAACTGTTTACGGTTGTAGTTTTGTTTTAAATGTATCAAAAGACAGAGTATTCGCAATTTTTTCATATCCCATGATAAAGTCTTATGTTCCGCGTTTCGTTGCACATCCTGTATATTATAATATATTGTATATAATATATTTAACAAATCAAATATTGTCATCATAATAACTTTTTATTATATTACATATTTTAATTTACTTATTTCATTCATATTATTTTGTATTAAATTTATCAATAATGTTTCAACATGCTTTTATGTTATACTTTAAATTGATCTTTATAGCTTTTTCATATTAGATTTTTAAATTTCATTAATATAATTTTTATAAACATACTTGATATGACATTTTTTTGTTATATAATTGGTTTAGTGTACATTGTTGTATTTTTCAACATGATTTTAATATCTTTTACTTTTAACATTACATATTTTGCTTGATAGTTTTTAAATGAATTATAATACAATTTAGATATTATAAATATTTCATTCATATTCATATTTTAAATTTGTCAATTGTTACAATGATTTCTTCTCGTTTAATTAAAAAATTTTAATTTATATATTTAATTCATATTATTCCTTTTTATATTATTACAAATTCTTAATTTACGTTTCAAATTTATCATGAATGTATCCACATGCTTTTATTTTATACTTTAAATAGATCTTTATTGCTTTCTCATATTTGATTTTTAATATATGATTTAATTTTTATAAACATGTAATTAGTATGACATTTTTCAATAATATAATTAGTTTACTGATTAAAATGTAATTGTACATAAGTTGTATTTTTTAACATTATTTTAATATCTTTTACTTTTAACATTAAATATTTTGCCTAATAGTTTTTAAATTAATTATAATACAATTTAGATATTATTAATATTTCGTTCATAATCATATTTAAAATTTGTCAATTGTTTTCAATGATTTCTACTTGTTTAATTTAAAATTTTTAATTTAAATATTTAATTCATATTATTCTTTTTAATCATTACATATTTTTAATTTACGTGAATATTTCCACATACTTTTTTTATACTATAAATTGATCTTTATGGCTTTCTCATATTTGATTTTGAAAACATGTTTCAATTTTTATAAACATTTAATTAATATGACATTTTTTTGTTATATAATTAATTTACTGATTAAAATGTAATTGTACATTTGGTTTTTTTTTTATGATTTTAATATCTTTCACTTTTAACATTAAATATATTGCTTGATAGTTTTTAAATTAATTATAATACAATTTAGATAATATAAAAATTTCCTTCATAATTATATTTAAAATTTGTCAATTTTTTTCAATGATTTCTGCGTGTTTAATTTAAAATTTCTTTAAACACTACATTCGTTGTGAATCCTTCTTTTGAATTTTTAGTAATATTTGAATCTGGCAATTTAATTTTCAAGTTACTGGCCGATCTTACCCTCGACATCGCAACATACAATTGGCCATGTGAAAAGACTGGATTTTCTAAATTTATTCCTACATAATTAAATGTTTGGCCTTGGGATTTATTTATTGTCATTGAGAAAGCTAATCTTATTGGGAATTGCCTTCGTTTCAAGGTGAATGGTAAATCTGTTTCGGTAGTTAAATCAAAACGTGGTAAATAGAGCCGGCTACCTGCACTCTGTCCTGTTAGAACTTCTACATCTAAATAATTAGTTTTCATGTCTTTTATTATGAACCTTGTTCCATTACACAGACCACGCTTTGAATTCATATTTCTTAATAACATTACTATTGCTCCAATTTTTAGTGTTAATTTGTGAGGAGGCATTCCGGTTGGTGTTAGGCCATTCAATAATTCGGCGGGGTAATTAATTTTGTTTATCTCATCACATTCACAAGAATCAGCACTTAAATATACTCTAGATGACCCTACAACTTTATTTAATACGTGTTCATTAATTATCATTGTGTCATCATTTTTTGGTGCTAAAATGGCTCTATCTGTAAATTTATAAATATTATCAGGTTGTATGACATCTTCACCGAATATTTCATTTGCTAGACATGTTTCGGAAACGCAATGTGCAGGAATTTTGACAATTTCATTTTCACCGTTGCCTATTTTCAATAAATATTCTGAAAATTCTTTTTCGTCTTTATTTACGCGCATATTTTGTTTTAATGAAAATTTTGTAAATAGTGGCCATAAATGACTTTTTACAACACATGTTTCAATTATTACAGTTCGATGGTTTGTGTAATTGACTATTGGCAAGCACTGTCTGAAATCGCCACCTAAAACTATAACTTTTCCCCCAAATGGTATTTTATTATCCATCAAATCTTGTAATAATAAATTTATTGCATCGAGTGCGTGTTTTGGTATCATTGTTACCTCATCACAGATTATTACACTTGCCTCTTTTATTAATTTACCCGCTTTGCTATTTGATTTCACTCTACATACACATCCGTCATTTACAGGCACTGGTAACTTGAATACTGAGTGAACTGTTTGACCACCTTTTAACAGAGTAGCTGCTATTCCCGTCCAAGCTACAGCTATAACTTTTTGATTTTGGCCCCTTAAAATACTTATCAATGTGTTATACAGAAATGTTTTCCCTGTTCCCCCGGGACCGTCAACAAAGAAATATCTACTTGTGCAATTATTGTCATTTACGGCATTTAATATGTTATTTAAAATTTCTATTTGGTCTCTGTTAAATAAAGCTACATTTTGTTCTCCCTCTAATTTTTCGGCTGCTACATCAAAAGAATTAGTTTCATTTTCTAAATCATCAATATTTTCGGGTTGGGGCAAACCGAAATCACTTAAGGTGAATTTATGCATATCGAGTATTTCCTGTATTTTTAATAAACATTTACTTTGTGCAACTTTTTCAGAATTATGTAATAAATAGTCTTCCATTAAATAATGTTTAAATTTTTCCCATAAGCTTAAGACATTGGTTGACGTATGGAAGCAAATTAAATAAGCAAATAATTCACGTAATTGTCTGGGAAATTTACTCAACACAGCCTCGTCTAAACAATTTTCGCACTCTTTATCATTAGCTAAAAGACCTAATGCACGGGCAGCTTCCTGATATGTATTATATAATTTTCCGTCGACGGTACGCAAGTCTTCGAAGCTTGTGACACCTTTTGCATGCACTAAAATTAATCTTAAATGAAATCTTTCAATATCTCTAGGGCTAACGGAAATCATTCGGCCGATAGGTGGCTTTGTCTCACGTTGTCTAGCTTTCCATGCATTATTAACAAATACATAATATTTAGGAATTTCCATGTAAACATATTGCCGGGCATTAACGTCTATTTCATTGAGTAGGAACCAAGCTGTTAATGTTGTATTTTTTTTCGCTGCTCGTTCAACAGCTTTTTTTTCTTGACCGTTAGTGAAAAATACTGCCTGTTGATTTTTTAATTGTACTGCTAATTCCATTATTGTATGAGACTTGTCATGCAACGGATATTCTAAAAGCCTCCAACAACATTCTGGGGCAGATACATACCTAGCATCTAAATAACCGTTTATTTCATCCCACTGTACAACTTTATTTTTATCAAGCTGTCCTAATTTGACGCTCGCGCAATCATGCCCCTTGCACAAATAATCACAAATATATTTTATACTTTTTACTGATGCGCATATTTCAACATTTATGTGGGTTCTATATTTTTTTAACAAATACGGATTGTACGGAACTATCCACCTATTGTCTACCGTGTATTTAACTAAACCATTTTTCCAAAGAATGTACATTTTTGCATTATTATTTGACCGTTTATACAGGGGGTAACCGTTAATGTTTTCATGTGTTTCATTTCTAAAATCTTTAGGGAACATTTTTGAACATTTATTTTCGTTCATACACGGTGAATTTTTGTTTAGAATACCGCACGGACCGTGAATCATATGTGAACAAACTAATTGGTACAATTCCGGTTCTGCGTCCTCGTCGGGAATTTCTGCACTGACTATTTCGTCAATGTCATCTTTGTTACGGATTTTACTTGCACTATCTAAAGTTAATAATAAATGCATGTGAGGCAGACCGCGTTTTTGGAATTCAATTACATATATGAATGCCACAACTTTCCCAAAAATATTGTCATGTAAAAATTCATGCAACATACTTTTTATTTTTCCGTTAAAAACTCTGGCGGTTATGTCTGGGCGGTCTGCAGAGGTTTGACCCTCGCGCAACTGTTGTACAATTTCTGGCCATTTAGGGTTACATGTCACTGTTATAAATAAATCAGGGCGGCCAAATTCTCTAACAATAGACATGGCATTTTGGTACATTTTTAGCATGAATCGACTACCACCTTGAAATGTAGACGGTAGAATAATCATGGTGCCTGCTTTTCCGCCTTCATTCTCTGCCAAATTATTAATGTGGTCCATCAACCCACTATATAGCTCTACCCTGAGAGTAGGCTGATTTAGTCTAATGTACGTTAATCTTTCGGCTTCGACTTTAACATACGCATCTACAATGTATTGTTGGGTTAGTTTACCGGCTTCTAAACATGGGTTAAATGTGTTTCTAACCGCTAATCTGTTCATGTAAAACTGTAACATGCTTTGTTTTTTAATACCGTCAGCTTGTTTTGAATTCATGTTCCAGCCACATTCACCGCGAGGAAATAATAAAGGATAGGACATGGGGTCGCAGTTTTCACTAAACTGATTAATTCGAACTAAACCGCCAACTTTTGGGTGGACACAAATGTCCCTATCTATTGGTGGCTCACCGTCATTGGACGTAAAAACAACTGCCACCTCATTACATGTGGGGATATTGTACCTACGTTTATCTTTTTTTCTGTCATTTACAATCCACAAATTTATTTCTGGCACCGACTGATTTGTTTGGTTAGCTTTGGCTAATTCCCGCTGCTCTACTTCTTTCAACATCATATACGCCTGACAATACGGATTAACCTCCCTAAGTATTACATCTAATTGACCCATGATATTTGGCTTACAATTTTTATTATACTCTACGTTCATTCGTTTCTCTAACGCTTCATTTGAATTAATTATGTATAATTGGGCATATTTTTCTGTTTCATTTGGTTTAGGGTACATTGAGCTGGCAGAATCATGGTAAATTTGGCCGTGGATACGGAAACAGTAGGGCCCTTTGCCTGAAGGCGCAGCAATTTTAGCCCCAAACGATGCAAATGCTAACGCGCTATTGTATTGCCTAATATTTTCTCTAAAGTTTCTGCTATCTGAATCTTTACCTAACATTAGATTTTTAATATATTCAGGGAACTCATTTAATTGATCTACGTTTAATTTTCCTTTTCGACAGCAGTAAGTGAATTTGCCGTCTGACGGTTTTTCATATGAAAAATTAACAGAGGAACAATGTGAACAGACAACATTCATTGGTCCCAAAGAATGGGGCTCAATTTGAACTCCTAATCCTTTTCTAGCTAACAAATAGTTATCATTGGAAACCTTGTTTTTACGCGCTTTTATTTTATTTTTATTAATCATATTATTTTTTGTTAGTCTTTCTTGTTTCTGTTCTACAGTTTCAGTTTCAACCAAATTATCAAAATTATCTCTATACTTTTCTAAACGTTTTTGTTTTTGTTCAGGAGTTTCATTCTTAATGTACTCTTTAAAATTGAATTTTAACTTTTGTAACCTATTCGTTTTTTGTTCAGGATTTTCCTTGTTTATATAATTATTTAAATTAAGTTTAAGTCTTTCTAATCTACTTTCCTTTTGTTCTACAGTCTCATTTTGTACATAATTATTAAAATTTGTTTTGAGTCTTTCTAACCTATATTCTTTTTGTTCGATAGTTTCGTTTTGCATATAAATGTTAAAATTTGTTTTTAGCCTTTCTAACCTATATTCTTTTTGTTCGGTAGTTTCATTTAGAATGTAGTTATTAAAATTTATTTTAAGTGTTTGTAACCTATTATTTTTTTGTTCTAATGTTTCATTTACAAGATTATTCAAATTAATTTCTTTCTGTTTCTCTATACGATGTGTTTTTTTTTCAGGTGTTTCAATAACCACGTATTTTAATTTATATTCGTAATTTGATTTTAGACGTTTAGCTCGTTCTTCCTCTATTTCATTTGCTTTCCGTTTAAAATAATTTTCCCTTAAATTTTGCTGACGAGTTACTGGAAATGCTGTAATATTCCGTGTTCGAAACATTTGTAAAACGTGTGATCTAAGTCTATTACTATCGTAAGTTTCATGCTCAGGATTCCGGTTAAGTATTAAACTTGTAAAGAAAGCTATTGCAAACAACCCGCAATCATAGGTGTTAGTCTGTTGTTGAACTCGTACAAACCTAATTGAGGGACTATAAGGGAATAATCTTTCTAAATATAATTTAACACCTGCATTTAAATTCTGGGAATTCATGCTATCGTAAATTGTAATTTCTAATCCGTCATAATACGCTGTCACCCAATGACCTACGTTCCCAATATTTGCACCTGGCACGAATAAAATTTGTAGGTGTCTAGTTCCCTGCTCGATTGCAACTATTCGGTCTGGAGCATCTACATACACTGTGGGCTGAGGGTCTAACTCAGTTACAGAACGTACTAACGAAAAGAAAAAGTCTATATGAATGTCTTCTAAATATCCTGCAGGGTTCATTAAAGTATTATAATCACGTTCTATTAGCTGTATTTGATTGCCAACTGTTTCAATACCTGTATTTAAATTACCCGTTTGATTATTATTTTCTACTTCACAATCTTTACTTCGTTTTATAAATAATTCTCCTGAATTGCCTGACATAACCTGACGATTTATACATTCATTTTCTACAACACTATTATCCGAATTTATGCAGCTATTATTATTAACTATATTTTTTGCGTGTCGTTGTTTACGCTTAAGGCGATTTTTTTCACTTTTAGTTGGCATTTTGTTACACTTGTGTTATTACAGAAATTAAAATAAACACTTACAGGTTTTGAGTGCGTTGTTATTTTCAGTGTTACCTTTACCAGCAATAAGTCAGGGTTCTGTGTTAATATTATCAGCAATACGTCAGGCTGCAGCTTCAAACAGGAATACTTTTTTTTCTATTTTGAATATATATGCTTGCACTCTTACTGCTTCGCAATTGCAGATTATTTTCACACCTATAGTAAAATAAAAATAAAAATACTTGTCCAACATTATCAATATATGTATATAAAATTATGGTAATTCCGAGGGCAATTCATTTCATTTTATTAACAATTAAAAGAGAGAAAACAAATATTTAACCATGAAATTACCTATAGTTAAATAAAAGATATGAAAAATAAATTCTCACCTTAAATTCAAATTTGGCAGCACAACAAACGGGATTTTTTAAATATATTATTCTGCAGTAGAGAACAAATTATCAAAGCTATCAGTTTGATTCGCAATTCGATTTATTGAAAACACAATAAATATAACTGCCTTACACAGAAGTGAAAGAACAATTAAGTAATTAAACAAATTTTGTTTTCCTAAGCATGCCTAATTATAAAAATAAAATTATAATTTAATAAATGCCAATAAATAAAAAACCTGTAATAACGACAGGACATTGTGGTAAATACGGAATATTAGTTACCGACAATTTAACAATAATTATATAGAACAATAACTTTTTGATAATTCAGTAATTATATATTGTAAAATTTTAAAATTTGTGGGTGTATGCAAATAAAAATTGTGATAATCATGTGACCACCAATTTTCTTTAAAAGCTACTAAACTATATGTCTAGGAAGAAAATTTGAAATTACTGTATTTTTATTTTAGTAATTTGATTAAATTCAAAACCATACAGATAATGAAGAAAATAATAACAAATAATGAATGTAAGGTATATTTTAAGTATTGACATCAAATTGATTGTACAAAAAAATAATAACAATAAACGCCTGTGGAAGCAATTGTTAATATTTATTTCCAGGAAATAAAATTTAAGAACTACGCAGTTTTGCAATAATTAATCATACTGTTATGACTATTTTTAATAATATATGTAATGACGATGATGAAACTAATAAATTAAAATATGTACTCACATAAAATGAAACGTCTCCTATCTTGCATACATTGTATTCCGTAAACAAAAAGTTCTTCTGCTTTCTTTGTAGAATTATAAGAAATGCAGAACTTGTTTAGGCTTCAAATTTATTTGTCACACAAATTAAAAGCTGTAATTGATAATAAATATAAATAAATAGAAAAACATTAAAATAAACTCATACTTTGTTGCCCGCAGTAAATCCGCTTGTATATATTTCCGTTCTAAACTGCAAAAGTACATAATTTTACATTGATGCGAGTATTTTTTATTAGGCTGGATTCTAGAATGCCTACCATCCTTAAAGTTGCAATTTTTTTTGTTGCAATGCCTTCCTTTAGCTAAACAATGACAAAAAAACATAAAATTAGGGCACGGAAGCAAATATTTATATGATTTTGTACAAAAATAAAGTCAGATTTTATCTATTCTAAAAATTGATTTAACATGAAGTTCGCTCAATTGATGTCGGTAAAACAATATAAACCAGTGATAGTAAAACAATGGTTTATGGAATTAAAATATATTTTTGTGGTAAAAATTTTTGAATAATCTTTGGGTTGTATTTTAAAGAATATGTTATATTGTCACTTATTTTAACAATATTTGCCCAATGAATTGTTTTAATTTATTTAAAATTTCATATCGGTATACCTGAGTACATGTGGGTTACGAGAACTAACTAAAAATGTATCAAATTTACTGTTAATATACAAATATTTATATTCTACATTAAAATACCTGTAAAATACATGATTTCAATAATATTTTATACGATATTTTACTATATATTGTAGTAAAAATGATATTTTCACGCTGCGAACTAGTTCGTGTCTCCAACTGAAGTGTCAAATGCGAAATTTTTGTAAAATTTTATCATATCATCCAATTTTCTGGTTTCTTTTTGAGGGATACGTTATATTTTCAGTTATAATAATGATTTTTATCAAACTAATTGCTTCATTTTATTTATAATTACATCTCGATATGTCAAAGTTCATTTAGGTTAGGATAAGTAACTAAAAATGAACAAAATTTACAATTAATATGCAAATATTTATATTATACCTTAACGTACATGTATTAATGATGATTTGCGATAATTTTCATACAATATCTCGCTGTAATTCTAGAAGAAATAATCACTCCCTGAAATAGTCTTTTTCACCGAGCTATCTGTCACTTTATGAGTCCATCTGTCAAAAAAGCCGGTCATGCATAACCGTATAATTTAAAGTGTATTAATTGAAAAGAAAATATATAGATAAATTAAGTTTTATAGTAATAGACATAATAATACAAACATTACCTTGTTATTCGCCTTATTTCTCAAGATTTATTGTTTTGAAATGTACCTGCAATGGTGGAAAGCAGTTCTCAAACAAAAGTGAAAATGGAATTAGTTTTTTTTATTTAAAATACGTTTTTATTGGAATGTATATGTACGAATCATTAAAATATACTGATTTATAACAAAATATATTATATTTACAATTTATAATAGCCTATTTATATTTTTGGTACCCTTACGTATAATAAACGTCAATGTCATAAAATTAAATATTTAAAATACACCACATTTAACATTCAGTGTATTTGTATATGTTTCGCTCACTATTATAATGTGTAAAAATATAATTACATTTACAATATCTCTTTTCATTTTCAAAATAAATTAAGTAAAAGTTTCATATTGAATTGTCAAAAATGACGGATGGCACAGTAATTCTTTTTAAATTTAAACTTGGCATCTAGGATATTTTTTTCAGTTTTGTTCCAGTTTTCCTTTTTCGCTTAGTTTTCGATTTTTTACACAAAAACTATGCACGGTAAAAATATGGGATACCCAAAAGCGATTGGTCCTCATTAAACCGCATCTAATAAAATAATATTAAAATTATTACATGAATGGTTTGATCTGTACCGGTGAGCAAAATTTTTGCGATGCTCGAGATGAATCCAAATATAGATAGATAGATATATAGATAGTGAATCTATCAAAATAGTATATGACTAGCGAATTCTCGGCTTCGCCGAGCATTCCCTAGAGCTCCGCTGTCAGTGCAAAAAACAAATGCCGATCGACATGAAACAATGATTTCATATCTGCACGTCCGGCCTCACCGAGACCTTTCATTAGATTGCAAACACGATATACTTCTAATATTTTTTTGCAAAAAACAAAAGTCGGTCGACATGAAATATTTTTGTCAATTATGCACGCCAACCCTCACCGAGACCTTTCATTTGATACCAAACACCACACACTTCTGACAACTTTTTGCAAAAAACAAAAGCCGATTGACATGGCACATTTTTGTCAATTCTGCACGCTAGCCCTCAACCAGACGTTTTGTTTGAGACCAAACTCGACATACTTGTGATAACTTCTTGCAGAAAACAAAAGTCGATCGGAATGGAACAATTTTGTCAATTCTGCACGCTAGCACCCAACGACACCTTTCATTTGAGACCAAAGTCGACATACTTCTAAAAACTTTTTGCAAAAAACAAAAGCCGATCAACATAGCACATTTTTGTCAATTCTGCACGCTAGCCCTCAACGAGACCTTTCATTTCAGACCAAACTCGACATACTTCTAAAAACATTTTGCAAAAAAACAAAAGCCGATCAACATTAACCATTTTTGTTAATTCTGCACACCTTTCATTTGATACCAATCACCACACACTTCTGACAACTTTTTGCAAAAAACAAAAGCCGATCGGAATGGAAAATTTTTGTCAATTCTGCACGCTAGCACTCAACGAGACCTTTCATTTGAGACCAAACTCGACATACTTCTAAAAACTTTTTGCAAAAAACAAAAGCCGATCAACATAGCACATTTTTGTCAATTCTGCACGCTAGCCCTCAACGAGACCTTTCATTTGAGACCAAACACCACACACTTATGACAACTTTTTGCAAAAAAAACAAAAGCCGATTGACTTGATCAAAAGAAAGTGATAATCACGGGACCACCAATTTTCTTTAAAAATAACAAAACTATATGTCTAGGAAGAAAATTTTAAATTTATGTTCGTGGACTTTCGAATTTTTATTATACCGTATTTTTATTTTAGTAATTTGATTAAATTCAAAACGAAGCAGATAATGAAGAAGATAATAATAAATAATGAATGTAAGGTATATTTGAAGTATAGACATCAAATTGATTGTACAAAAAAATAATAACAATAAACGCCTATGGAAGCAAATGTTAATATTTATTTCCAGGAAATAAAATTTAAGAACTTCACAGTTTGGCTATAACCAATCATACTATTAAGACTACTTTTAATAATATATAATGACGATGATGAAATTAATAAAAATTTGTTGTAATGTATATTATTTATTTATAACAATTTCAAAGCGGCACGCGAGACCGTTTAGGAAATAAATAAAAATATATGTTGAATTTGTCAAGTTTTGAACTTGAGGAATTTTTTTCACACCCTCTTACGGCAGGCGCTACTATGTGTTATACCTAGAAACATTTGTTGTAATGTATATTATTTATTTATAACAAATTTCAAAGCGGCACGCGAGACCGTTTAGAAAATAAATAATAATAACTTACCACTTGCTCTGGTTTGAGACCACCTCGATCCTAATTTTTTTTTTAATATTTATATTTATTATTTATATCATAACTTGAAAAAAATTATTCAAAGATGAATTTAACTAATTTTCATACATTCTTTTTTATTATATTTTAGCAAAATTTGTATTTTCATACAATACATTAAGTTTGACAGCATAACTGTCATCACTTGACACAATAAGTATGAAGTTAGTTAAAGAATGTAAAAAAAATATATTATTTTGAAAATAATTATCTATTTTATAAATATAAATAATGTGAAATAACATACCGAAATTTATAAACTAATACATTTTTATATTACCAAAAAACATGATTGTATTTCTGTTCCTATGTTCATTTATATGTTTATGAACCTGAATTATATATGTATTTATCTACAACTATTTATAAATAATATATTTTTGATTATAAATATCAATACAAATGATTATGAAAGTATAATATATACAATTTGAATAGTTATTTGGAATTTAAGTGCTACTGTCGCGCCATCTGTTGTGGTATATATGAACTACTCACACATAACTGAAAATTTATCAAATATCAGATTTTTTATATGCCTGTTTGTTGTAGATAATGTAACTAATTTTTATACGTTCTCTTGCATTATTTCTTAATGAAAACATGAATTTTCGTGCAGTACAATCACATTCAAGTTCGACTAAGAGCAAATGCCATCAGCTGGTAATCAGACGCACTACTCGGTGAATATTTGGTTTGAAAAGGTGTTTATTGTTTCATACATCAGTTACAAATAGATAAATGGATAGATACTTTGTTTATATAAACGTTTACATCAGAAAAATCATCTCATTTTATTATAAAATACTACAGAATTTTGAAAAATGTAATCTCTATTGTAATCAAATGTTTTCTTCAGAAATGTTAAGAAATGCGTAAAGAAAGAGAAAATTGCAACTAATAAAAGTTTAATAAAGTCCAGATACATCATTTATTTATATACTAATTATTGTACATTAAACTGTTAAACAATTCCCTCCAAAACTGTATGAAATAAAGGCTTGTCAGTTTTTCCACGTAATCAGACAAAATCTATAGTCTAACTATTTAAAATATGTATAAATTATATTTAAAAAGTATTTTTATATAAGGGAAGAATACTGTACAGTATGAATTTACCTTTGGAAGTGTTTGAATAGTAATCAAATTTAGTTTTTTAAAGGTCAGATTGTAAATCAATTTTGAAATGCAGTTTTCTTGATTTAATAATCCATTCTGTTATATTCTTTAGTTTGCATTTAATAAAGAATATGTTTTACTATGACTTATTTTTATAATTATTGTCCAATAGATTGTTTTACTTTATTAAAAATTCCATGTTAGAGTATCTGAGTACGTGTAGGTTATAGTCTCATCTAAAAAATAAAATATTTAACTATTAATATATAAATATTTATATTCTATATAAAAGTACCTGTATTAGAGATGATTTCTTATTAAATTTCGTACAATATTTCATTATACATTTTAGTAAATATGACATTTTTCACTTAGTTGTCTCCAACTCAAGTGTCAACCATTTTTGTTAAATTTTATAATATCGTGCAATTTTTCTGGTTTCATTTTCAAGGATACGTTATAATAATGATTTTCATCCAACGAATTGCCTGACTATAGAAAACACATTTCTCGATTAATATTTGGTTTCAGAAAGTGTTTATTGTTTGAAATATCAATGATAATTGAATAATTGGATAGATACTTTGTTTTTGTATACGTTTTCATTTAAAAAATCATCTCATTCCATAACAAAATACAATAGAAATTTTAAAAATCTAATTGTTGTTGTAATCAAATACTTTCATCTGAAATTTGATGAAAGAATACATAAAGAATGTATAAAATGCAGTTACTTACAGTTTAATATAATCCAGATACATAATTGAAAATAATTATTGTACAATAAATTATTAAACATTTCTTCCAAGGGGGTATGAAGGAAAGGTTTGTCAGTATTTTTAAATAAATGTGTTTATGACTGAATACGACGCGCCTTGATTGAATTCCGGAATTTATTTTTTTGTCAATAGTGTTATTATCCGTAATATTATGTTATTTCTTTTCTATAAATATATTCTTGTTTGGATATGTTAACCAATTAAACACTATAACTGAAATGAAAACACATATCTAAATACAGCCAAGAATATACAAAATTACATACTTACATTACAGAAAGTAGTGTAATTTTACTTTTAAACTAATTTTACTATATATTTCTCCAAGCAAATACAAGATTTGCATTATGATTGTTTGATTATATTGTAAATAAGGTTTGCCGTAAATTATTATGTACAATGCACTTTTATGATAATCAGTTACACTTCAGTAGTGTTATTACCAGTAATTTTATGTTATTTCTCTTCTATAAATGTACTCTTGTTTGGGTAACCAATTAAAAATTGTAACTGAAAAGAAAATACATCTTTAAATACAACGAAACAAATTTAAAATGATATACTTACATCACAAAGTGTATTGTACGTATTCTTTTAAGCAAAGTTTACTTTATATTTCTGTATATTTCTCTTTGAAAATATAAAACTTGTGTAACGAATTTTTTGGTTATAGCCCAACGGATGATTAGACGTCAGATGTCATAAAATTAAATATTTTAAATACACCATACTTAACATTCAATGTATTTGTATATATTTCGCTCACTATTATAATGTGTAAAAATATAATTACCTTTACAATATCTCTTTTCATTTTCAAAATAAATCAATTAAAAGTTTCATATTGAATTGTCAAAAATGACGGATGGCACAGTAATTCTTTTTAAATTTAAACCTGGCATCTAGGATATTTTTTTCAGTTTTGTTCCAGTTTTCCTTTTTGGCTTAGTTTTTGATTTTTTACACAAAAACTATGTACGGTAAAAATATGGGATACCCAAAAGCGATTGGTCCTCATTAAACCGCATCTAATAAAATAATATTAAAATTATTACATGAATGGTTTGACCTGTACCCGTGAGCAAAGTTTTTGCGATGCTCGAGATGAATCCAAATATAGATAGATAGATATATAGATAGTGAATCTATCAAAATAGTATATGACTAGCGAAGGCTCAGCTACGCTGAGCTTCACTAGGCCTCCGGCATCAATAAAGTATTTACAGTTGACGTCTAATTTTATTTCTGTACACCAGCTCTCGACGAGACCTTTCACATGATACCAAACACGACATACTTGTGACAAATTTTGCAAAAAAAAACAAAAGCCGATCGACCTGGCAAATTTTTGTTATTTCAGTATGGCTGCCCTACTCGAGTGCTTTCATTTGATACCAAACACAACATACTTCTGACAACTTTTCGCTGAAAACAATAGCCGATCGACATAGGACTATTTTATCTTTTTTGCAAGCTAAGCCCTTGTCAAGTGCTTTCAATTAATACCAAGCACGGTATACCTTAGACTAATTTTTCATTGCTATAATCAAATTTTTAGTCTGTAAACCTTAGTTGTAAGTCTCTTTATTTGTGTTAAAAAAGGATTAATTAAAATATGCCTTGTGGTTGATTTAATCAAAGTTAAAATTTTATAAAATTTGATTACATTTTTTTCTTAATCGAAATTTTAACTTCGTTTTAGACTATTGCATTTAACGAACACACATTTTGAATGGATAATTTTAGGGGCCCTGGACTAATATTGTTTGGGGACCCTACCTTAAGAATCTTTTAACCGGTAGTTTATCAAAAAACTGTTACTGTTTTTCTTTAATAAAAAAAAATACAAGGGAACGGGAAGAAAGAACTTTTTTATTTTATATTCCAAATTATTATTAACAAAAACAGAAAATAACACTTATTTTTATAAATAATATTAATTTATAGACATATATACGCATATTTGTAAACATGATTAAGCTAATCCTCATATTCCGGTATTTAAAATTAAATATTTATTGTTTTATGAAAAGGTAAATACAATGATTAGATTAAATTACATTTTAAGAAATAAATTGGAAAAATTAGAGTTGAATTCATTAATCCATACTATTTCTTATTTCTCACATCTTCTTCTCTATCTACGACACAAGTTATACCTATTCCTGTTCAATTAAAAATTATCGAAAACAACGTCCACATGCAAATTTATTAAAGCATCGCTGCAGGGGATGCTAATGTCTGTCCTTAAAGCCCATGTTTTAATCCGCCCTTGATTTGAAGAAGAATTTGTAAAATGTACCGACATACCTTGTTAATAAAACAGTTTTTATTCAACAAAATACATTACTTGCGTCACTTGAAAATCACTTTTGGTTATATTTGAGCAAGTTAATACAAATTTTTTAGTTGATATAATCAAATGTGTTGTTTGTAAACCTTAATGGGATATATGACCTAATTTCTTTTCTTCCATTTTATGGTTCTGTTCAAAAAATTAAAATATCCCTATTTTTTAATCGCTTTATTATTGATAATTCCGGAGAAAAACAATAATAAATTTTTGGAGAGGGGATATGTGACGTCACGTAGGACACTTTGAGGATTTGAATTCAATTGATAAAAATCATTTATCATAGTATAATTCACATTACCGCGGTTCCATTTTCAAAACGATGTACATATGTAAATACTAAACAGCCTTTGAAAATCATACGACAGTGACAACGTTGGCAAATGAGTACAGACATTTCAATGTCAACCAAATTTGATTCCATGTTTTCTAGCTGTTGTAAATAAAAGTTAAATCTTGGTAATGTTAACTACATAATATTTTTATTATTTTAATCAGAATTCGATCTTTGTTTTAGACACGGATCATTCCACGTGGTCAAATCCCATGTGATCAAATCCCTCCTGGTCGAATTCCCATGTCAGCGAATATTTTGGCATTCCCACCACGTCGAATTGCACAGTTTCCCATGTCGTCTAATTTTTCCCCCACTACTTTTTTCCATTCAACGGAATTTCATTCCAACAATCTTTCCTTCAGACTTGTTTCATTTTATTATATTTGTAATATGTTTCATTTTTAATAAATATAATTAAGTGAAAGTAAGTGAATATTGAATTTATTTTACATTTTCATATAAATAAGTTAAACAATATGCAATTATATTTATAATATTTTATTAAGTATTGTCATTCAATATTAAATGTGATCACATATTATATTCTCCATATATGAGCGCACTACATATATAAAGTATTATGAGACCCATAACCGGTCACATTCCATTTTTAAAATATAAATTGTACGAAATAAAGAATCAAAAGTACACTAAAGAATACAAAAATCACACACAAAACAAAATATAATCAATACCAACCTTGTTTCCAATATATCAAAATCAAAGCCCATGAATTTATAAAGTCAAGTTCAAAATTCAAAGCAAATATCGCATCCATTTAAACAATATACAATTTGCAGAAGAAGTAACAATTCAAACACAGAACACAATGTTACAAATCACGATATGAACGAAAATATGCGTGCGCATAATTTTGTTAAAATGATGATATAAATTATATTATAAATTTAAAATCATAAATTAATTAAAATTGAGTAATAAACTGTATAGTAGGAGTATATATATTCAAGTTTGAATTTGTTTAGAAAAAATAATACAGGA
Organism: Stenolophus ochropezus; assembly: GCA_035578165.1. Taxonomy (NCBI): domain Eukaryota; kingdom Metazoa; phylum Arthropoda; class Insecta; order Coleoptera; family Carabidae; genus Stenolophus; species Stenolophus ochropezus. The sequence goes on from JAQOWZ010000049.1 coordinate 278,601, forward strand.
TTAAACATGATTTCAATCAAATTTCATACAATATTACACTACATATTTTAGAAGAAATGATATTTTTACCCCGTTCTCAAGTAATTCGCGAAAATAAGTCATTTTTTAATAGTGCTGAATGTAGGCAACACCCAACACGACATTGTGTCACCAATACATAAATATAGGAGTTAGTTTTGTATAAATGTATTTTACAATAATGTAAGACACGAGACAAATCTGAAACATATTACGTAAGTTCCTAATACACATGTGGATTCATAAAAAATAAAGGGTGCAATATAAGAAGAACATATAGAAAATATGGGTTGGACTAATCACAGACGAGATCAAGTACTGATTTTTTTAAACCAACCAATCAAATGAAAGTATTTTGTTTCATTTGAAGTGAACAATGAAAAGAGTGATCTATTTGATTTGAATTTTCAACGTTTAAATAAAAATATAATTCTCTAACGATATTTATATACAAGTTGTCTTTTCAATGTTGTATTTGTTGTCTTAAGTGAGAAAAATTAGAAAAAAATGTGATTAATAAGAAATGTCAGATAAAATTTATTCAAATATTCTGCATAAGAAAACAGGGTCGTAATTTCGAGCATTTGTTTTAAGTGGTTTACTGTATTACGTTTATTATTTCACGTTATAAAGTTGTTTTAAAATCGTTACGTTTTGTTAATTTTGACATAGCTGAATAAAATATATTTTTTTGTGTCTTAATAATCTTTTTATTTCCCGAATTTTATTAGAGTTATTTGTGACAACAATTACATAATTGAAAACACAAAAAATGCGGTGTTTGTTTTACCAATATAATTCTAAGTTCCCATTTAAAAATAAAAATTAGTAGTCATTGCGTGCGAATCATGCTTTAATTTTTTTTCTCTCTCTGTCATCAAATAGTATCATATTTATATAAAGAAAATATTTCTATTCCTTTCAATAAAAAAGTTAAGGAAGGGTTCGTGTTCCATAACCAATAATATAATATATATATATATGGTTTGAAACACATTTTAGTTTAATATTTCTGTACATATCACCAACAAAATTCAAAACTTGCATCCAAGAATTTTTAAGTTACAGTACAAACGTCAGTTGTCATAGAAAATAAAATATGTTAAATACACAACATAATGTAGTTGTATAAATTTCGCTCACTATTATAAAACATGGAAACATACTTTAATTTCTAATTTTCATTTTCATTTTCATAAATATTTCAATTACATTTTACATATTGAATTGTCAAAATTGACGGATGACACCGTAATTCTTTTTAAATTTAGACATGGTTTCTGGGATCTTCTGTGTCAAGGTACCTACCACTTTGGCTCAGTTTTTATTTTTTTACACAAAAAGTATGCACGGTAAAAATATGAAACCTAAAAAAGGCCCTATTCCTCATTTAACCACATATAATGGCACATGATTTAAAATTATGACATGAATGGTTTGACCTGTACGGAGAGATCAAACGGCGACTGTGATTCCAAAAATTTTTTCAATGACGCGAAATTATTCAACATTTGAAATTTTTTTAATTATGTTTTTATATATGAGAAGTGTTCCAATAATAATAGATTTATTTAATTTAGAAATGTCAAAATTTAAAAAAATGGATAGTACATTTTTATTTTATAGTTTATTAGTGTACAAATGTATTAAACAAATCTTTTATTAAAATAGCAATAAAAATATCAACTAATTTCACAAAATATATTACCCTGGATACAAACAAAATTTATTAGTAATTGAAAAAATATTGTGTACGAAGTACGAAAGATGGAGAAAAGCAATGAAGAAGATTTGCGGCAGAAAGATGAAAACAGTAAGTAACTATATTAAATAATAATTTTTCACTTTAAATTATATTTATTAATTAATTCATATTTTTCTACGGTAGCAACACTCATAGACCTTAAACACGAGTTAAAAGAAGCAATGAAATATGTGGGGGAGTTAAATAATAAAATAGAGTCCTTAGAAAATAAGGACTCTGGAAAGGAGAACGGAAATAATTCCCGCCGTGGACAAAACGGTAATTACCGCGGCAGGTACCGAAATTACCGTGGCGGCAGATATAGAAGTTACCGTGGCAGATATGGAAATTACCGCGGCGGGAGCAGCGGGCACTACGACGGGAACCAGAACGTCCAGCACAACGCCATAGTAAGGAAGAAATATGAATATATTCATTTATTTTAATAACTTAATTCTTACAGAATTCAGAGCAATGGTGGGCAGTGTACAGACTTATAAATAATTTCGTTAATAAATAGTGTAAATAGTGTAGTTATTAATGTTAGATATAATTGTTCTTAGATGCTAAATTAGTTTAAGTTGTTTAATTTTTATTACTTACGTAGGTATAAGTTAAATATTTTTTTAGTTAGAGTAATAAATGTTCTTTCGTTCGTACTAGTTCATTCTTTATTCTTTTCTTCTAATGCTGTTTTGTCAGAGTGATCAGGAATGATTGCCCCTGCCGCCTCGTTCTAATTCTTTGTTTGTCGCCTTGTCGTCGTGATAGTGACCTACGATAGACAGATCGTATTAGCGCACTGTGAACTTATAGAAGGAGCAAAAATGAATGTATTCAGAGTGTTCAAAGAATTTTATGCTTCGCAATTTCTATTTGAAGCTTATTTACCTAAAATAATTAGGCAAGCAGGAAATAACGAAAATATGATTTTACATGTTAAATCCCTGTGTTATAAGAATGATATGCTGGGAAGACAGGTACTAAACATTTTAATATAATTTTCCGTATCTTCTCTTATGATGCTATATACTATTTCAAAAGACGATCCATTTCGAAGGGAAGTTCGAAGATATGAAACGAATTGAAGTTAAAAATGATTAGCCGTAGAATGATCTCACTTTCAAGTGAAATAAGTTTAAATGACGTGCAGGACAAAATTTGTTTAATTAAGCGTACAAGGAAGTCATGTAGTGTTTATAATTATAGCACACTGTAAAAACATATTTATTTTTTACTTACTTCAATGTTCCCTCATCTAAACGTGTGTTTCTCACATTCTAAATTCTGGCAGCAATGTGATGTCATTTGAATAGAGACCTTGAGTTCTTGATTTCCTTACATATAACTGGAGTTGATTGTAAGCCTTCGGATGCTGTTTCGTGACAAAATTTACTTGCATTTAACTGGTATAGTTAGTCAGCCTAGAGCTTCTGCAACCTCAGCTTACACCGAGCTGTTGTGCAGTAACCCATACAATTACTTGGCTTATAAAATTTTATTTATCCGCACAACCTTACCAGCTGACAATTATATAAAATAATACATATATAATAAAACGAATCTGATTTACTTAATTAAGTATATATTCACATTTAGTAATAACTTATTTATCTGAAATGCATTTTGTTATGGTAAATGTGTCGTATAAAATTCTTTAATTGTGATTATTTCATTTTCATAGCTATAATTGGAAAATATAAATATATAAATTACAGAAATATCCCTATGTAAACACATACTTTGTTGATTGTAGTAGTTTCATTTTTACAAGTTATAATATACACTAATCTTACAACTTCCCTATACTTCTTAACATGAAGTCTCTTGATTTTTGGTACAGCAAATGGAATATCTAGTCTTACAATATGCATTCTTATTCGTTTAACATTTCTGCTGAAAGTGACATATTCAATTAAAATTCTATTGCTTAATCCTGTAATCTTTCCTTAGTTTCAGGATTTATAATTTGTAGGTTTTGTTCAGTTGTTAATAATTATTATATATATATATATATATATATATATATATATATATATTATTGCTGTATTGATTTTAAATATGTAATAGTCTCATACTATGTTTACTGCTGTCAAAATGACAAATGACAACATAACCTAATAACTTTATATTGGATGCATTCAGACTTATTTAATAGGGCACGAGAGCAGCACCGCCGACTTTGCCCAAGCTTCTCACCTAATTTCACAGCATTCTAGTGGCGGAAATTTAAATAAAAGTCAAAATATACTCTTCCAGCGAAAACAAATTGTATTTATACAGATTTAATGGTCACCGACATTGTTATACTATTTTACGTTTAATAAATCATTTAAAACTTACTAATAAAATTTGTTTTCGAATGTCGATCTTGTCCATCTTATCTCACTTCACACCATTCTATGATTGTCTCATTTCATATCATTCCACGATTGCCTTACTTCACACCAATACAGGCGGAAGAGAAAAAGTGGCGGAAATTTAAATCGACGACATTGGCTCAACTCAACAACAATAACAAAATCAAAAACAACAAATACTGACACGAGAAACACTAAAAGAGCACAATGGATAAACTACACATAGAGATCACAGAATGGAATGAATACAAAACCCGCCAATGACGTCGATTTAAATTTCCGCCACTTCTTCTCTTCCGCCTGGAATAGTGTGAACTGAGACAATCATACAATGGTGTGAAATGAGCTGAGAGGCTTGGGCACAGGTCGGCGGTCTGCTCTCGTGCCCTATACTGTCTGATTTACTAAATGTGACCAGTAAGTATAAATTTCTATGATAATGATTTCATTTTCTTAATAAATTTGATTATATATTATTATTCTTAAATTATCATTTTAATATATTTTGTTTTTCAATGAATTTTTAAATGTCAATTTATTTGTAATAGTATAGTAACTTGAAAGTAGCCTTGAAAGCTAATTTCATGTTACAAATTTAACGTCAAAAATATGTTATTGAAAACGAATGTTTATGAATATGAATATTCAATTCGTTTAAAGGATAACGAAGCGTTATAAATATAACGAACGTTGGAACGTTTATGATTATATAAATGACTATGCTACACCGTGTTCTTCAAGTGCCCAAACAAAAATTAGTCTAAAAGGGTAAGAACCGGTAAACGTGGATTTGATTTCTGCTTATTATCACCAAAAATTTCTCTTGCAGATACAGTAGCATGTACAAAATTGTTACCTTGAAATAAAATACCATAGCATGCCTTTTGGATTTTCAGGTGAAATTAATATCATGTCGTATTCTTTAAAATCTCAGTATATCCTCACCTTAGTTGGTGAACTTATTATGACCCTGTTTTTATGACAATTAAATTAATGTTAAAGTAAACAATATTACATAAATTAATTTTGAATTTAAAAATAAAAACAAAATAAAATTGCCATATTTTTAAAGTAAATTTGACAAAACAGTAATTACAAATAATAAGTAAAATAAACTAACGCAACTACTTTTGTTATTTTTTGTCTCAATTTCATGGTTACTGCTATTACTGAGCATATAAGGCAGGTAAAATTTATTTTGCATATTGATTCAGATACAGAATTTTTAAGCTTCTATTTCAATCCTTTTTACCTAAAATAATTAGGGAAGCAGGAAATTACAAAAATATGATTTTAAAATCCCTATGTTCGGCTGTTCAAATCAGCAACCAGTATGTAATAAAGATACTATAACAGTTTTATCTTGAATTCTGATTGGATAATACCTTAATATTATCCAATCAAAAAACAATATCAAACTGCATCTATCTTCCAAGCATATCGTTCTTATAAAAAATAGACTATACAGTGCAAGTATATATACTTTAGATAATAATTTTATAATTATAAACTTCACTTCATGACTTAAATCTTACCTATTTATGGTTTTCCTGGCTTGTTACTGATATCGTTACATAATGTTCTTATATTCCACTGGTATATGTTGTTTGACTTATGGTGTTTGTTTTTTGAAGAAATGTACTTGCATTTCAGTTTCATTGGAGCCAGTAGTCAGCCTAGAACCAGGCGTTGTAATATAATTTTGTACTTTTTCGTTAAAGCTGATTGAACTAATAATAATAATTACATATAAGTTTTATTTGTTTTGGAATTACCTTTTACATGCATCTAATTCTTTATAAGTAGAATTTAATGAACATTTTATAATAATGTTCTACACCAAACAAAACATTTGTAGGTTAAATTTTGCGATAAATCACCATTAAATCTCTAATCATATTATGCCATGAGCGCAAATGTGTATATTTCTGTGGACTGTACTTTTAAGCAAAATAAGAAGTATTTTATAGAAGCGCGCCTTATTTGAATTACTAATTCCAATTTAAGTCAATTATAAAATTAACAGACTAAGAAACTAATATATTCATATTTACTAAAACTTTTCCAGCTACAAAAGTATTGCGCTGTTATTTACGTGTCTCCTAGAATGCAGTTTAATTTGTGATTTAATTTCATAACTGTAATTGATAAATATAAATTAAAGTAGAAACATACGTAAACACATCCTTTGCTTGAGTAGTTTACAGAAATATTACCTACTTCTGTATATTTTCTAATAAAATTAAATCTTTATAAGGGTTATTTTGTACAAGGGTTTGCATCTTTTTTTACGTTTCCTATTCCGTTTTATAATCGCCGAACATCTTATGGGTCTAAAATTTTCAAACAAAAATGTAGAAAAATAGATGCATAGCAATCTATCTGTACATTTTCTCACTTTTATTAAAATAAAAATTTCTGTCCCTTTTCTTATTTATTGACAATATACTTTTATAATAATCTGTTACACTTCAGTAGTGTACTTATTCATATTTAAATATTATTTCTCTTCTATAAATAATGGATGTATGATCGAACATGAACCCTTACTTAATTTTTTTATTATGAGAAATAGAAAAAAAATCTGTTATATAACAGTTTTATTATATTAAATATTCTGATCGACACTGATATTCACACATCGACTATCAATTTTTACTTTTTATAAAAATATATTGATGAAATAAAACAATAAGGAAGAAACATGTATATATTTATATATTTTAATAACTCATACAATTTTTTTTACAGAATACAAAGCAATGGTGCGCTTTATATAATTTAATTAAGAAATAGGTTTTTTACCTCCCGCCTATCAATATATAGATAAGGGAGGTATTGTTTTTGGTCAGATTTCTCGAGTGTGGGTTTTCAACATATGAGCACGAATTAGGGTCCCTACAATACGATTTTACTATTTTTAGCGTGATGTCTGTCTGTCTGTGTGTGTGTGTGTATGTGTGTGTGTGCGTGTATGTGTGTGTCTGTGTGTGTGTATGTGTGTGTCTGTGTGTGTGTCTGTGACGATTTTTCGTCCACGATAACTCCAATACGATACATGTAAAAAATATAATATTTGGTATTTAAGAGTTCTATTCTAATATGATGAACTGATTAGATTTTGACTACAATTGGTTAACCGGAAGTAGTACTTTACTTGAAGCTTTAAACCGTTTTTCCTAAAAAATACCTCTAAATACCATATTTTCGCAAATTTCGTTATTATAAATTCAAAGATTTTTTAATTTTCTACCGATCTGCATAATTACGTTTATATATGACTTCTAGCTAGATAGAAAAAAAATATATAAATTATAATAATTTTACATATCGTTTAGGCTGAGGAGTTTCGATAAAACAGATGAGTTATTCATATGTCCACAAAATTTGACATATGATGTCAAATTTGATGTAAGTAAGTGTAAAAGATAAAATAAGTAAAAAATGAAGTAATTTTATTGTAAAATTTAAAAAGATGGAAGAAATATATTAGGAATGTATTTGCATGCGTGAATCAAAGTAAGTTCAGTTCCGGTTTTAGTAATGTCAAAAATAGCTGTCATAATGGTCATACAAATTTTATGCAGGAAATTTTAGGTATGAAATGAATTAAAAATATTCTGAACTGCAATAACAAACTAATTTTAAAAATACAAATTAAATGTATTAAAAAATTTATATAGAATATATTACTACAGTGGCGGGAGGTATTGTGTTGGACACACCAGATTTTTATTATTCCTATTAAAAAACGTATGAGTCTTTAAATTTTTTTATTTGCTTTTATAATTGATATTAAGAATATACTAAAAATAAATTATACTCAAGCTCCATAGACAAGACTTTATGAATTAATTACTATTAACAGAAGTTATATGACATATGGTCATAATAAAAATAATTTCTATTTACTCCCACTCTATAATTAACAGATTAATATGTAAGTTGTGTGTAATGTATATCATTATTGAAATTGTGTGAAGCAAACCAAAACATGTTTAAGAAACCAATGTAAGTAAATTAAAGGTCACTTTCGTTATTAAACGATTTCTTAACGAGTATTGACACAACAGGTCGCATAAAAACCAATTAATGCTAACAGCGACACAGCGTGTTGTAAAAATTATATTATACTTCGCGTCTATTATATACAAAAATATTTTTAAAAAATAGGTTATGATGAAATTTCCAGTTTAACGTTTAAAAATTCAAATATTTGGAAACAATAGCACACATTCAAAGTTAAAAGTAACCAATTCTTAATTACAATACATTATACTGGAGTTTTGCCCAGTTTTCTACTTACTTTTTTTATTCCAAAGAAAAAATATGAACAAAATTTATATGAAATGCAACTGTCAACTAACTTTCGGAATGTCGGTAACATAGGTATCAATTAAAAAATGACTACTAATTTTATTCCGTGGAAGATAATTTTTTTTCGTTGTAATATTGCAGTCTTTTAATTAACGATAATTAATTTTATTTCGTGTTTGATTTTAAATGATATATAAATATAGTAGTAATAAAATCTCCTTGAATAAGTGTGTAATTTTATAGTTTTTTGAAACTCCACTGTTTGAGAACCGATTTGCTTCAAAATCTACTTCACACAACATTTATAAAAACAAATTTACAAATAACAATTAAGACTTTTTAAAACGACTCATCGCTGCTAAACATTTCTTTGTAGTATAGTTTTGATCAGTTAGATTTATTGTCATTATAAAAATGTTTCAGAACTGCTGTGCTTACAAAAGAAATTTTTATAATGAAACGGATAAATTGCAAGTGTAAATAATGGCATTTTAAAATTAGGTTTTACTTTTATGTTTGTTAGATAATAAAGTTAAAATTTACCTCAAGAAGATGACCATTTCATTATTTTTACTTACTTGAGTTTCGCCGATATGCCACCATTTTCTTCTGGCGGGAAAATTAAAATATGCAGTACTGACCTAAGATGAATTTTTTGTTTATCGATAATACGGATAAATACGAAATATTTTTTCTAATATTTTATTCGAATATTGTTTAATACTTTCTGTTTTATATTAATCACGTAACAGTCTATAATAAAATTAATATATGTAACACAAACAAAGATGCATTAAAATTTTAACCACAATGTCATATGTCAAAAAATGAAGTTAATAATATACCTGTTAAATTACAAGAATACTTAAAATCGTACAAATTCTATTAATTTTATAATATACGTACTTTTTGCAGTTAATTTATTCCTTAATATTGCTAGGAACCAAATTGCATTATATTGTATTTAAGCGTTTTTTTAAATCTGACATTTCTAGAGATTAATGGCTCAGCCAGTAAGAAACTGACAATGGGGCCTATTCTGTAACTCAGTGGTTAATTTCTAACCAGTTGCTAAAATTATTAACAAATAAAAACAAACATTACAAGTGATGTTTTGATATTTTCTCCAGTGCTACCTATTTTCATTTGAGAAAAAATTAACAACTGGTTAAAAATTAATCACTGACTTACAGAATATACATTTTTAATGAACATGTAGTGAAACTTTAAGAAAATTGTATTAAAAGAAAGAAATTTGAAGCATTTAAAATCAGTTTTCTTTAACAGATGTATAATTATAACTTAGATACACAAAATAGGAAAGTTATATATTATTAAAATATTACAATAAATAATAATAACAATAAACTATGTAGTAAAAATCTTCTGGGCGGAAAGAATGAGTCTTCAGGATTTCCTGTAAATGCTAACGGAAAACCGCCAAAAAACGTTAGCAAAAGACGATAACTAAACAAACAGAATAATGTGAAAGAATGAAACGAACCGGTATTAACACTTACATTATTAAAATATATTGGAATTGCCATAAAGAAAGATCGTTTTCCGAAGAAGCAGTGGGCAAAAGACCAATTCAGATTTAACCTTTTCAAATTTTCTTTTAGTTTCAGAGAAAAAACGAAAATGGGTCGACTTATTTGAAAATTTTTCTAAGTCGCAGAAAACAAGTTCGCGTTTCATTAGGAAAATCTATTGTAATCGTTGAAAATGACAGAAAATAACGATTTTACCTAATTCAATGCTATAGCAATCGGTCTCAAGTTATGGCCACCAAGGAGCCCTGATTTGACTACAGCTGATTTTTATATTTGGCGCCGTTGGAAACAAATAGTTTATGCAAATTATCTTCCACCGAATTTAGAGAATTTAAAGGAGAGAATTAGAGACGCTGCGATGTCTTCAACTCTGGAAGAAATTCAAAGAAGTTAAAGAATTGCATCGAATACTAGAATTGTGCGCTCAACAAACCGTGAATCGATTGAGTAGAATAGTTATTGTTTATATTATTTTTGCTGTTAAATTTATGAAACTAAAGTTAAAGTCATGTTAACAATAATTTTTAAGACAACGCAAACTTGTTTTTTGGGACTTACAATTAGAAAAATTCTAAGTCGAACAATTTTCGACTTTTCTCTGAAACTAAAAGAAAATTTGAAAAGGTTAAAATTGAGTTTTGGAACATGCAAAAACTTTTATCAAGAATACATTTTTCTCGTAAAATAAAAAATAAAATTCTTTTCCTTCTTTACAACTCGATCCGAAGACATACTGTATATAAAAGCCGCAGAGAATGTTAATATGAATTTTGACTCACTTTATTTGGACATTGCAAGTTTTCTCGTAGAATTTGTGACGCAAAATTTGAAGAATGTTTCTTTCATTTCATGTAGAAATTTATGTGTTTAATTTTTTAAAATGCGATGAAATTTTCCTGCAGTGGTCAAACAGATATGCGTTCTGTTAAATAAAAATTGTAATTAGTAAATATGTTTTTTTCTTCAATTATAAATGTATTTACCATTCTTATTCAACTTTGTCAATAATAATATAGTTTTTCTGATGGTAGTAGAATCGTCAACGAATAGAGTAGTTCCGATTTTAAGTTCCAAAATATTCAATTTCGCTATTCAAAGCAAGTATTCCAAAAATATATTTTTTGTGAAACTGCTACCCTGTAAACAATGAAGACTAATATAATAAAGGAAGATAATTTTTATTCAAATGATGCCTTCGTTTTAAAATTTTTCCAAATATTGTTTAACATCAACGTAGTATATATTTGATTTGGAGTAAAATAGTTCGTATGCTTCGATTGAAATTTAATCCTTTTCTTGTAATATTGAATGAAGGAAAATTTAACTTGTAGATTTCATCTCAGGAGTTGACCCATTTTTCTGTATTCAGAACGAAATATTATTAATTAATAAAAAATATGTAAACATTGAACACTTTTTTATAAAAAAAAAAAAATTCGCCTCAGATGAAAGAACTTCTATATTACAATTTCAGATATGTGTTTGCAATAGTCCAAATAATTATATACTTGAATCCTATGTTTATTTTCTTCGACGTACTTTACAGGTACAAGGCTGTGTAGATTTCAGTTTCCAATATCTATAATTATGAAATCCATAAATGTTATTTTTTTATAACTTAATAATAACATACCATTATATTTCATTGTGAAACATGAATTTTTTATATTTGTGTATCTTTATTATATATTATGAATTTAAATTTTAATTAGTTACATTAGTTTAACAAATCTTTCAATATATTTTTTAACAAAAATATAATTATCAAAAAGTATTTAAATTTTTTGTTTATAAACTATTTGAGTTGCCAGATAATTCTAAAATTAAAAAGTTAAATAATTGAAAAATATAACTAAAACAATATTTATAAAATTTTTATTTACATTTTAGTTCCACAAATATTTTATTCAATTAAAATTATACGATTCGTTTACAAAACGTATTTGTTGGTAAAATTGTAGAAAAGTAATATTTCATGATAAAGTTAAAATCAAATTTTTTTAACCTGGCAACTCGATTACTTAGAAACATTTACACACACACACATTCATACTTTTGCGATTTTATTTTTCGTTTATTAGATCGCTTTGTGGTTTTTTTTTATTATAATGTTGTAATTTGCTTCATTTGCTTCGTACCCACCAGCCAGTATGTGACGATTAATTATGATGAAGCTTATTATTTTTTTTTTTATTAACCACGGGCTATAATTTTATAGCAAAGTACAGCAAAAATCCCAAATACCACTGGTATTGGGTATTAAAATATTATATTCAAGCCATTGCCTTGCCAATCTATCGTAAAAGTAGGTAGTTATGGATTATGTAATATATGTACACTTAAAAAATTGATAAAAAATCAAAACTTTTTTTCTCAAATTCATACAACAGTGACAATGGCTTAAATATAATATTTTAACGCCCACCAATGGTATTTAAGATTTTTACCATACTTTGCGGGTTTATTTATTATTATTTAAAGCCGAAAATATATGTATTCTGTTGCATGAGATTTGAGATACGACGATAGACTGGCTTGCTTACATGTTGCGATTTATTATATACTTTTGTTTAACGTCACATTTTTAATACATTTTATATAGAGACGCAACATGTTTGAACTTAAGCCTGGTATTAGATAATTTTCGTATAACGTCTTCATTTTTAGATGATATTAATTGAATATTATTGACAGCGGTTTAATTTAAATGCCATTACAATTTTTATTATCGAAGAAAAATGTTAATGCAAACTAATGACTGTTGTATTATAATAAAATAATCTGTCTTTTATCAAATAGAGAGTAAATAAATGAAATTAAATATAATTTGATCTTTTAATGTAAAAAAATATAAATATTTTTTATAAACCTACATATAAAATAGATTTCCTTTTTATCATTAGATGTAGGGACATTTTTATCAGTAAATAAAATTTTAAATGTATATTTTTGAAAATATTAGTAACTTACTATAAACCAGGATTTTAGACGTTAGGGAAAATGTTTCTAATACTAAACCATTGCATTATACTTTTTATTTTATTTATGTTTTTCATTGTAAGTATTATTTTATTATCTTTTATCCTTATATTTTTTACATTTTCATTTTGTCAAGATTGTCATTGCTTTATTTTTTTTTAGTTTATTTATTATATACTTCTAATCATTAGTTTTATTTTATTGCCTTTTATAATTCTTTTTAATATACTTTCATTTTGGCAAGGTCCGTAAAATTTGTAAAAGGGGCAATGGTTTTATCAGACTTAAGTTTTTTTTATTACCTTTTACAATATTTTACGAACCATTTTTCATGTTGAAATAATCTTTCATTTTTATATTAATTACATGCAGTGAATGCAACAAAGCGCGAAACATAAAACATTAACATGGGATTTAAAAAAATTGCCTATACTCTCTCTCCCGATAGATTTGGAGCAAAACTATAAGAGTACCAACTTGTCCAAAAGTAAATTCTATTTCAGATAATGTAGAATTTAATTTTGAACAACTCTTTACGGTTGTAGTTTTGTTTTAAATGTATCAAAAGACAGAGTATTCGCAATTTTTTCATATCCCATGATAAAGTCTTATGTTCCGCGTTTCGTTGCACATCCTGTATATTATATATATTGTAGGATAATATATTTAACAAATCAAATATTGTCATCATAATAACTTTTTATTATATTACATATTTTAATTTACTTATTTCATTCATATTATTTTGTATTAAATTTATCAATAATGTTTCAACATGCTTTTATGTTATACTTTAAATTTATCTTTATAGCTTTTTCATATTAGATTTTTAAATTTCATTAATATAATTTTTATAAACATACTTGATATGACATTTTTTTGTTATATAATTGGTTTAGTGTACATTGTTGTATTTTTCAACATGATTTTAATATCTTTTACTTTTAACATTACATATTTTCCTTGATAGTTTTTAAATAAATTATAATACAATTTAGATATTATAAATATTTCATTCATATTCATATTTTAAATTTGTCAATTGTTACAATGATTTCTTCTCGTTTAATTAAAATTTTTTAATTTATATATTTAATTCATATTATTCCTTTTTATATTATTACAAATTCTTAATTTACGTTTCAAATTTATCATGAATGTATCCACATGCTTTTATTTTATACTTTAAATAGATCTTTATTGCTTTCTCATATTCGATTTGTAATATATGTTTTATTTTTTATAAACATGTAATTGGTATGACATTATTCAATAATATAATTAGTTTACTGATTAAAATGTAATTGTACATAAGTTTTATTTTTTAACATTATTTTAATATCTTTTACTTTTATCATCAAATATTTTGCCTAATAGTTTTTAAATTAATTATAATACAATTTAGATATTATTAATATTTCATTCATAATCATATTTAAAATTTGTCAATTGTTTTCAATGATTTCTACTTGTTTAATTTAAAATTTTTAATTTATATATTTAATTCATATTATTCCTTTTAATCATTACATATTTTTAATTTACGTGAATATTTCCACATACTTTTTTTTATACTTTAAATTGATCTTTATGGCTTTCTCATATTTGATTTTGAAAACATGTTTCAATTTTTATAAACATTTAATTACTATGACATTTTTTTGTTATATAATTAATTTACTGATTAAAATGTAATTGTACATTTGGTGTTTTTTTTAACATGATTTTAATATCTTTCACTTTTAACATTAAATATATTGCTTGATAGTTTTTAAATTAATTATAATATAATTTAGATAATATAAAAAATTTCCTTCATGATTATATTTAAAATTTGTGAATTTTTTTCAAAGATTTCTACGTGTTTAATTTAAAATTTCTTTAAACACTACATTCGTTGTGAATCCTTCTTTTGAATTTTTAGTAATATTTGAATCTGGCAATTTAATTTTCAAGTTACTGGCCGATCTTACCCTCGACATCGCAACATACAATTGGCCATGTGAAAAGACTGGATTTTCTAAATTTATTCCTACATAATTAAATGTTTGGCCTTGGGATTTATTTATTGTCATTGAGAAAGCTAATCTTATTGGGAATTGCCTTCGTTTCAAGGTGAATGGTAAATCTGTTTCGGTAGTTAAATCAAAACGTGGTAAATAGAGCCGGCTACCTGCACTCTGTCCTGTTAGTACTTCTACATCTAAATAATTAGTCTTCATGTCTTTTACTATGAACCTTGTACCATTACATAGACCACGCTTTGGATTCATATTTCTTAATAACATTACTATTGCTCCAATTTTTAGTGTTAATTTGTGAGGAGGCATTCCGGTTGGTGTTAGGCCATTCAATAATTCGGCGGGGTAATTAATTTTATTTATCTCATCACATTCACAAGAATCAGCACTTAAATATACTCTAGATGACCCTACAACTTTATTTAATACGTGTTCATTAATTATCATTGTGTCATCATTTTTTGGTGCTAAAATGGTTCTATCTGTAAATTTATAAATATCATCAGGTTGTATGTCATCTTCACCGAATATTTCATTTGCTAGACATGTTTCGGAAATGCAATGTGCAGGAATTTTGACAATTTCATTTTCACCGTTGCCTATTTTCAGTAAATATTCTGAAAATTCTTTTTCGTCTTTATTTACGCGCATATTTTGTTTTAATGAAAATTTTGTAAATAGTGGCCATAAATGACTTTTTACAACACATGTTTCAATTATTACAGTTCGATGGTTTGTGTAATTGACTATTGGCAAGCACTGTCTGAAATCGCCACCTAAAACTATAACTTTTCCCCCAAATGGTATTTTATTATCCATCAAATCTTGTAATAATAAATTTATTGCATCGAGTGCGTGTTTAGGTATCATTGTTACCTCATCACAGATTATTACACTTGCCTCTTTTATTAATTTACCCGCTTTGCTATTTGATTTCACTCTACATACACATCCGTCATTTACAGGCACTGGTAATTTGAATACTGAGTGAACTGTTTGCCCACCTTTTAACAGAGTAGCTGCTATTCCCGTCCAAGCTACAGCTATAACTTTTTGATTTTGGCCCCTTAAAATACTTATCAATGTGTTATACAGAAATGTTTTCCCTGTTCCCCCGGGACCGTCAACAAAGAAATATCTACTTGTGCAATTATTGTCATTTACGGCATTTAATATGTTATTTAAAATTTCTATTTGGTCTCTGTTAAATAAAGCTACATTTTGTTGTCCCTCTAATTTTTCGGCTGCTACATCAAAAGAATTAGTTTCATTTTCTAAATCATCAATATTTTCTGGTTGGGGCAAACCGAAATCACTTAAGGTGAATTTATGTATATCGAGTATTTCCTGTATTTTTAATAAACATTTACTTTGTGCAACTTTGTCAGAATTGTGTAATAAATAATCTTCCATTAAATAATGCTTAAATTTTTCCCATAAGCTGAGGGCATTGGTTGATGTATGGAAGCAAATTAAATAAGCAAATAATTCACGCAATTGTCTGGGAAATTTACTCAACACAGCCTCGTCTAAACAATTTTCGCACTCTTTATCATTAGCTAAAAGACCTAATGCACGGGCAGCTTCCTGATATGTATTATATAACTTGCCGTCGACGGTACGCAAGTCTTCGAAACTTGTGGCACCTTTTGCATGTACCAAAATTAATCTTAAATGAAATCTTTCAATATCTCTAGGGCTAACAGAAATCATTCGGCCGATAGGTGGCTTTTTCTCACGTTGTCTAGCTTTCCATGCATTATTTGTAAATACATAATATTTAGGAATTTCCATGTAAACATATTGCCGGGCATTAACGTCTATTTCATTGAGTAGGAACCAAGCTGTTAATGTTGTATTTTTTTTCGCTGCTCGTTCAACTGCTTTTTTTTCTTGACCGTTAGTGAAAAATACCGCCTGTTGATTTTTTAAATGTACTGCTAATTCCATTATTGTATGAGACTTGTCATGCAACGGATATTCTAAAAGCCTCCAACAACATTCTGGAGCAGATACATACCTAGCATCTAAATAACCGTTTATTTCATCCCACTGTATAACTTTATTTTTATCAAGTTGTCCTAATTTGACGCTCGCGCAATCATGCCCCTTGCACAAATAATCACAAATATATTTTATACTTTTTACTGATGCGCATATTTCAACATTTATGTGGGTTCTATATTTTTTTAACAAATACGGATTGTACGGAACTATCCACCTATTGTCTACCGTGTATTTAACTAAACCATTTTTCCAAAGAATGTACATTTTTGCATTATTATTTGACCGTTTATACAGGGGGTAACCGTTAATGTTTTCATGTGTTTCATTTCTAAAATCTTTAGGGAACATTTTTGAACATTTATTTTCGTTCATACACGGCGAATTTTTGTTTAGAATACCGCACGGACCGTGAATCATATGTGAACGAACTAATTGGTACAATTCCGGTTCTGCGTCCTCGTCGGGAATTTCTGCACTGACTATTTCGTCAATGTCATCTTTGTTACGGATTTTACTTGCACTATCTAAAGTTAATAATAAATGCATGTGAGGCAGACCGCGTTTTTGAAATTCAATTACAAATATGAATGCTACAACTTTCCCAAAAATATTGTCATGTAAAAATTCATGCAACATACTTTTTATTTTTCCGTTAAAAACTCTGGCGGTTATGTCTGGGCGGTCTGCAGAGGTTTGACCCTCGCGCAACTGTTGTACAACTTCTGGCCATTTCGGGTTACATGTCACTGTTATAAATAAATCAGGGCGGCCAAATTCTCTAACAATAGACATGGCATTTTGGTACATTTTTAGCATGAATCGACTACCACCTTGAAATGTAGACGGTAAAATAATCATGGTGCCTGCTTTTCCACCTTCATTGTCTGCCAAATTATTAATGTGGTCCATCAACCCACTATATAGCTCTACCCTGAGAGTAGGCTGATTTAATCTAATGTACGTTAATCTTTCGGCTTCGACTTTAACATACGCATCTACAATGTATTGTTGGGTTAGTTTACCGGCTTCTAAACATGGGTTAAATGTGTTTCTAACCGCTAATCTGTTCATGTAAAATTGTAACATACTTTGTTTTTTAACACCGTCAGCTTGTTTTGAATTCATGTTCCAGCCACATTCACCGCGAGGAAATAATAAAGGATAGGACATGGGGTCGCAGTTTTCACTAAACTGATTAATTCGAACTAAACCGCCAACTTTTGGGTGGACACAAATGTCCCTATCTATTGGTGGCTCACCGTCATTGGACGTAAAAACAACTGCCACCTCATTACATGTGGGGATATTGTACCTACGTTTATCTTTTTTTCTGTCATTTACAATCCACAAATTTATTTCTGGCACCGACTGATTTGTTTGGTTAGCTTTGGCTAATTCCCGCTGCTCTACTTCTTTCAACATCATATACGCCTGACAATACGGATTAACCTCCCTAAGTATTACATCTAATTGACCCATGATATTTGGCTTACAATTTTTATTATACTCTACGTTCATTCGTTTCTCTAACGCTTCATTTGAATTAATTATGTATAATTGGGCATATTTTTCTGTTTCATTTGGTTTAGGGTACATTGAGCTGGCAGAATCATGGTAAATTTGGCCGTGGATACGGAAACAGTAGGGCCCCCTGCCAGGAGGTGCAGAAATTTTAGCCCCAAAGGATGCGAATGCTAACGCGCTATTGTATTGTCTAACATTTTCTCTAAAGTTTCTACTCTCTGAATCTTTACCTAACATTAGATTTTTGATATATTCAGGAAACTCATTTAATTGATCTGCGTTTAATTTTCCTTTTCGACAGCAGTATGTAAATTTACCGTCCGACGGCTTTTCATATGAAAAATTAACAGAGGAACAATGTGAACAGACAACATTCATTGGTCCCAAGGAATGGGGCTCAATTTGAACTCCTAATCCTTTTCTAGCTAACATATAGTTATCATTGGAAACCTTGTTTTTACGCGCTTTTATTTTATTTTTATTAATCATATTATTTTTTGTTAGTCTTTCTTGTTTCTGTTCTACAGTTTCAATTTCAACCAAATTATCAAAATTATCTCTATACTTTTCTAAACGTTTTTGTTTTTGTTCAGGAGTTTCATTCTTAATGTACTCTTTAAAATTGAATTTTAACTTTTGTAACCTATTCGTTTTTTGTTCAGGATTTTCCTTGTTTATATAATTATTTAAATTAAGTTTAAGTCTTTCTAATCTACTTTCCTTTTGTTCTACAGTCTCATTTTGTACATAATTACTAAAATTTGTTTTTAGTCTTTCTAACCTATATTCTTTTTGTTCGGTAGTTTCATTTAGAATGTAGTTATTAAAATTTATTTTAAGTGTTTGTAACCTATTATTTTTTTGTTCTACTGTTTCATTTACAAGATTATTCAAATTAATTTCTTTCTGTTTCTCTATACGATGTGTTTTTTTTTCAGGTGTTTCAATAACCACGTATTTTAATTTATATTCGTAATTTGATTTTAGACGTTTAGCTCGTTCTTCCTCTGTTTCATTTGATTTCCGTTTAAAATAATTTTCCCTTAAATTTTGCTGACGAGTTACTGGAAATGCTGTAATATTACGTGTTCGAAACATTTGTAAAACGTGTGATCTAAGTCTATTACTATCGTAAGTTTCATGCTCAGGATTCCGGTTAAGTATTAAACTTGTAAAGAAAGCTATTGCAAACAATCCGCAATCATAGGTGTTAGTCTGTTGTTGAACTCGTACAAACCTAATTGAGGGACTATAGGGGAATAATCTTTCTAAATATAATTTAACACCTGCATTTAAATTCTGGGAATTCATGCTATCGTAAATTGTAATTTCTAATCCGTCATAATACGCTGTAACCCAATGACCTACGCTCCCAATATTTGCACCTGGCACGAATAAAATTTGTAGGTGTCTAGTTCCCTGCTCGATTGCAACTATTCGGTCTGGAGCATCTACATACACTGTGGGCTGAGGGTCGAACTCAGTTACTGAACGTACTAACGAAAAGTAAAAGTCTATATGAACGTCTTCTAAATATCCAGCAGGATTTATTAAGGTATTATAATCACGTTCTATTAGCTGTATTTGATTGCCAACTGTTTCAATACCTGTATTTAAATTACCCGTTTGTATATTATTTTCTACTTCACAATCTTTACTTCGTTTTATAAATAATTCTCCTGAATTGCCTGACATAACCTGACGATTTATACATTCATTTTCTACAACACTATTATCCGAATTTATGTAGCTATTATTATTAACTATATTTTTTGCGTGTCGTTGTTTACGCTTAAGGCGATTTTTTTCACTTTTAGTTGGCATTTTGTTACACTTGTGTTATTACAAAAATTAAAATAAACACTTACAGGTTTTGAGTGCGTTGTTATTTTCAGTGTTACCTTTACCAGCAATAAGTCAGGGTTCTGTGTTAATATTATCAGCAATACGTCAGGCTGCAGCTTCAAACAGGAATACTTTTTTTTCTATTTTGAATATATATGCTTGCACTCTTACTGCTTCGCAATTGCAGATTATTTTCACACCTATAGTAAAATAAAAATAAAAATACTTGTCCAACATTATCAATATATGTATATAAAATTATGGTAATTCCGAGGGCAATTCATTTCATTTTATTAACAATTAAAAGAGAGAAAACAAATATTTAACCATGAAATTACCTATAGTTAAATAAAAGATATGAAAAATAAATTCTCACCTTAAATTCAAATTTGGCAGCACAACAAACGGGATTTTTTAAATATATTATTCTGCAGTAGAGAACAAATTTTCAAAACTATCAGTTTGATTCGCAATTCGATTTATTGAAAACACAATAAATATAACTGCCTTACAAAGAAGTGAAAGAACAATTAAGTAATTAAACAAATTTTGTTTTCCTAAGCATGCCTAATTATTAAAATAAAATTATAATTTAATAAAAGCCAATAAATAAACAACCTGTAATAACGACAGGACATTATGGTAAATACGGAATATAAGTTACCAACAGTTTAACACTAATTTTTTGATAATTCAATGATTGTATATTATAAAATTTTAAAATTTGTAGGTGTATGCAAATAAAAATTTTATTTGAAATAATTATAAAAGCCTGATCAAAAGCAAGTGATAATCACGGGACCACCAATTTTCTTTAAAAGCTACTAAACTATATGTCTAGGAAGAAAATTTGAAATTTATGTTCATGGACGTGCGAATTTTTATTATACCGTATTTTTATTTTAGTAATTTGATTATATTCAAAACCATGCAGATAATGAAGAAGATAATAATAAATAATGAATGTAAGGTATATTTGAAGTATTGACATAAAATTGATTGTACAAAAAAATAATAACAATAAACGCCTGTGGAAGCAATTGTTAATATTTATTTCCAGGAAATAAAATTTAAGAACTACGCAGTTTTGCAATAATTAATCATACTGTTATGACTATTTTTAATAATATATGTAATGACGATGATGAAACTAATATATTAAAATATGTACTCACATAAAATGAAACGTCTCCTATCTTGCATACATTGTATTCCGTAAACAAAAAGTTCTTCTGCTTTCTTTGTAGAATTATAAGAAATGCAGAACTTGTTTAGGCTTCAAATTTATTTGTCACACAAATTAAAAGCTGTAATTGATAATAAATATAAATAAATAGAAAAACATTAAAATAAACTCATACTTTGTTGCCCGCAGTAAATCCGCTTGTATATATTTCCGTTCTAAACTGCAAAAGTACATAATTTTACATTGATGCGAGTATTTTTTATTAGGCTGGATTCTAGAATGCCTACCATCCTTAAAGTTGAAATTTTTTTGTTGCAATGTCTTCCTTTAGCTAAACAATGACAAAAATACATAAAATTAGGGCACGGAAGCAAATATTTATATGATTTTGTACAAAAATAAAGTCAGATTTTATCTATTCTAAAAATTGATTTAACATGAAGTTCGCTCAATTGATGTCGGTAAAACAATATAAACCAGTGATAGTAAAACAATGGTTTATGGAATTAAAATATATTTTTGTGGTAAAAATTTTTGAATAATCTTTGGGTTGTATTTTAAAGAATATGTTATATTGTCACTTATTTTAACAATATTTGCCCAATGAATTGTTTTAATTTATTTAAAATTTCATCTCGGTATACCTGAGTACATGTGGGTTACGAGAACTAACTAAAATGTATCAAATTTACTGTTAATATACAAATATTTATATTCTACATTAAAATACCTGTAAAACACATGATTTCAATAATATTTTATACGATATTTTACTATATATTGTAGTAAAAATGATATTTTCACGCTGCGAACTAGTTCGTGTCTCCAACTGAAGTGTCAAATGCGAAATTTTTGTAAAATTTTATCATATCATCCAATTTTCTGGTTTCTTTTTGAGGGATACGTTATATTTTCACTTATAATAATGATTTTTATCAAACTAATTGCTTCATTTTATTTATAATTACATCTCGATATGTCAAAGTTCATGTAGGTTAGGATAAGTAACTAAAAATGAACAAAATTTACAATTAATATGCAAATATTTATATTATACCTTAACGTACATGTATTAATGATGATTTGCGATAATTTTCATACAATATCTCGCTGTAATTTTAGAAGAAATAATCACTCCCTGAAATAGTATTTTTCACCGAGCTATCTGTCACTTTATGAGTCCATCTGTCAAAAAAGCCGGTCATGCATAACCGTATAATTTAAAGTGTTTTAATTGAAAAGAAAATATATAGATAAATTAAGTTTTATAGTAATAGACATAATAATACAAACATTACCTTGTTATTCGCCTTATTTCTCAAGATTTATTGTTTTGAAATGTACCTGCAATGGTTGAAAGCAGTTCTCAAACAAAAGTGAAAATGGAATTAGTTTTTTTTATTTAAAATACGTTTTTATTGGAATGTATATGTACGAATCATTAAAATATACTGATTTATAACAAAATATATTATATTTACAATTTATAATAGCCTATTTATATTTTTGGTACCCTTACGTATAATAAACGTCAATGTCATAAAATTAAATATTTAAAATACACCACATTTAACATTCAGTGTATTTGTATATGTTTCGCTCACTATTATAATGTGTAAAAACATAATTACCTTTACAATATCTCTTTTCATTTTCAAAATAAATCAAGTAAAAGTTTCATATTGAATTGTCAAAAATGACGGATGGCACAGTAATTCTTTTTAAATTTAAACCTGGCATCTAGGATATTTTTTTCAGTTTTGTTCCAGTTTTCCTTTTTCGCTTAGTTTTCGATTTTTTACACAAAAACTATGCACGGTAAAAATATGGGATACCCAAAAGCGATTGGTCCTCATTAAACCGCATCTAATAAAATAATATTAAAATTATTACATGAATGGTTTGACCTGTACCCGTGAGCAAAATTTTTGCGATGCTCGAGATGAATCCAAATATAGATAGATATATAGATAGTGAATCTATCAAAATAGTATATGACTAGCGAATTCTCGGCTACGCCGAGCATTCCCTAGAGCTCCGCTGTCAGTGCAAAAAACAAATGCCGATCGACATGAAACAATTATTTCATATTTGCACGTCAGGCCTCACCGAGACCTTTCATTAGATTGCAAACACGATATACTTCTAATAATGTTTTGCAAAAAACAAAAGCCGGTCGACATGAAACATTTTTGTCATTTATGTACCCCAACTCTCACCGAGACCTTTCATTTGATACCATATACGACATACTTCTGACAAATTTCTGCATTAAACAAAAGTCGATCGACATGAAACATTTTTATCATATCTACACGCTAGCCCACACCCAGACTTTTCATTTGATACCAAACACTATATACTTGTGACAACCTTTTGCAAAAAACAAAAGCCGATCGACATAGCACATTTTTTGTCAATTCTGCACGCTAGCCCTCTTCGAGACCTTTCATTTGATACCAAACACGACATACTTCTGACAACTTTTTGCATAAAACAAAAGCCGATCGACATGGAACATTTTTGTCAATTCTGCACGCTAGCCCTCAACGAGACGTTTCATTTGATACCAAACGCCACACATTTCTGACAACTTTTTGCAAAAAACAAATACCGATCGACATGGCACATTTTTATCAATTCTGCACGCTAGCCCTCTCCGAGACCTTTCATTTGATATCAAACACGATATACTTCTGACAACTTTTTGCAAAAAACAAAAACCGATCGATATAGTACATTTTTGTCAATTCTGCAGGCTAGCCCTCAACGAAACCTTTCATTTGATACCAAACACGACATACATCTGACAACTTTTTGCATAAAACAAAAGCCGATCGACATGGAACATTTTTGTCAATTCTGCACGCTAGCCCTCTCCGAGACCTTTCATTTGATATCAAACACGACATACTTCTGACAACTTTTTGCAAAAAACAAAAGCCGATCGACATGGAACTTTTTTGTCAATTCTGCAGGCTAGCCCTCTCCGAGACCTTTCATTTGATACCAAACACGACATACTTCTGACAACTTTTTGCACAAAACAAAAGCCGATCGACATGGAACATTTTTGTCAATTCTGCACGCTAGCCCTCAACGAGACCTTTCATTTGAGACCAAACTCGACATATCTTTGAGAAATTTTTGCAAAAAAAGAGCTGATCAACATTGTCCTTTTTTTTTAATTCTACACGCCAGCCCTTATCGAGCCTTTTCATTTGATACCAAACACCACATACTTCTCACAACATTTTCCAAAAAACAAAAGGCCTTCGATATATAACATTTTTGTTCATTCTGCACGCTAGCCCTCATCGTGACCTAGCCTAATATAACAAATTTATGTCATTCGCGCACACCAGTCCGTATTGTGTCGTTTCCTTAAAACCCAAGGACGACCTACTTCTAACAACTTTTTACGAAAAACAAATGTAGATCGACATGACTCATTTTTTTTTTCATTTTAAAACTGGCCCTTATGGTTTTCTTTCTTTTGAAAACAAACACAGCAAAGTATTCAATTTATTTTATTTAGGAATATTTGACTTTTATTTAGTTACTTTATAATTTGGCAACACTGTTTGTATTAAAAAATAGTAGTTAATTTTTAAATTTATAAATTAATATTGGCAACCCTAATACAACTGCCACCGTCTTCAGTGAAGTTCATTTAGGAATATTTGTTTTTTGTTTAGTAATTTCATCACACCTTTGGCAACATTGACTTTTGACATTGAAAACGTCAAAATTTATATTAATTAAATATGTTATATTTTAAACTTAAATTAGTTGTAACACATTTGCTCAAGTCTATTATTCATGATACTGTTTTTAAATTTTTGATATCAATGTTCTATTAAAAGATATAATCATTTAAAGTTCATAGGCAGATTGTCAAAAGTGACGGATAACTGCGTGATTCTTCTTAAAGATAGACATGGCCTCTGGGATCCATTGTTTCAAGGTACCAATTATGCACAGATTTTGATTTTTTACATGAAAACCACTCACAGTAAAAATATGAGAGCCCAAAAAGGCCCTATTCCACTTTAAACCACATCTAATAAAATAATATTGAAATTATTCCATGAATGGTTTGACCTGTACCCGTGAGCAAAATTTTTGCGATGCTCGAGATGAATCCAAATATAGATAGATAGATATATAGATAGTGAATCTATCAAAATAGTATATGACTAGCGAATTCTCGGCTACGCCGAGCATTCCCTAGAGCTCCGCTGTCAGTGTAAAAAACAAATGCCGATCGACATGAAACAATTTTTCATATCTGCACATTCCAAACACAATATACTTCTAATAACTTTTTCCATAAAACAAAAGTCAATCGACGTGAGACCTTTTTGCAATTTCTACAGGCTAACCGACACCGAGATCTTTCATATGATACTAAATACTATGAACTTCTGACAACTTTTTCTAAAAAGAAAAGCCGATCGGCATGGAATATTTTTGTCAATTCTGCACGCTAGCCCTCAACGACACCTTTCATTTGAGACCAAACACTACACATTTCTGACAACTTTTTGCAAAAAACAAAAGCCGATTGACATGGCACATTTTTGTCAATTCTGCACGCTAGCCCTCAACTAGACGTTTTGTTTGAGACCAAACTCGACATACATTTGAGAACTTCTTGCAGAAAACAAACGCCGATCGGTATGGAACATTTTTGTCAATTCTGCACGCTAGGCCTCAACGAGACCTTTCATACGAGACTGAACTCGACATACTTCTAAAAAATTTTTGCAAAAAACAAAAGCCGATCTACATTAACCATTTTTGTTAATTCTGTACATCAGCCCTTATCGAAATCTTTCATTTGATACCAAACACCACACACTTCTGACAACTCTTTGCAAAAAACAAAAACCGATCGACATGACACATTTTTGTTAATTCTGCACGCTAGCCCTCAACAAGACGTTTAATTTAAGACCAAACTCGACATACCTTTGAAAACTTTTTGCAAAAAACAAAAACTGATCGACATAGCATATTTTTGTCAATTCTGCACGCTAGCCCTCAACGACACCTTTCATTTGAGACCAAACACTACACATTTCTGACAACTTTTTGCAAAAAACAAAAGCCGATTGACATGGCACATTTTTGTCAATTCTGCACGCTAGCCCTCAACCAGACGTTTTGTTTGAGACCAAACTCGACATACTTTTGAGAACTTCTTGCAGAAAACAAAAGCCGATCGGAATGGAACATTTTTGTCAATTCTGCACGCTAGGCCTCAACGAGACCTTTCATACGAGACTAAACTCGATATACTTCTAAAATTTTTTTGCAAAAAACAAAAGCCGATCTACATTAACCATTTTTGTTAATTCTGCACATCAGCCCTTATCGAAATCTTTCATTTGATACCAAACACCACACACTTCTGACAACTCTTTGCAAAAAACAAAAACCGATCGACATTGACCATTTTTGTTAATTCTACACGCCAGCTTTTATCGAGCTCTTTCATTTGATACTAAACACCACATACTTCTAACAACTTTTTCCAAAAAACAAAAGCCGTTCGATATGGAACATTTTTGTTCATTCTGCACGCTAGCCCACATCAAGACCTAGCCTAATACAATGTACACTGTCTGCAGTAAAGTTCATTTGGGCATATTTGTTCTTTGTTTAGTTACTTCATTACACATTTGCCAACATTGACTTATGTAATTCGAAAATACCCAAACACGACATTTTTCTGACAACATTTGGCAAAAAACAAGTTATAATGTACCTAGAACATTTTTGTCTTTCGTGCACACCAGTCCACATTGTGTCATTTTCTTAAAACCCAAGGACGACCATCTTCTAACAACTTTTTACGAAAAACAAATGCAGATCGACATGACACATTTTTTTTTGTCATTTCAAAATCGGCCCTGATGGTTTTCTTTCTTTTTATATCAAACACAGCAAAGTGTTTAATTTAATTAGGAACATTTGTTTTTTATTTAGTTACTTCATAATTTGGCAACAATGTTTGTATTAAAATATTGTAGTTAATTTTTAAATTTATAAATTACCATCGGCAATCCTAATATAACAGCCACTGTCTTCAGTGAAGTTCATTTAGGAATATTTGTTATTTGTTTAGTTATTTCATCACACATTTGGCAACATTGACTTATGTAATTCGAAACGTCAAAATTTAAAATAAATAAATGTGTTGTGTTATAAACTTAAAATATTGGTAAAACCTTTGCTCAGGACTATTATTCATGACACTGTTTTCAGATCTTTGATATCAATGTTCTATTAAAAGATACAATCGATTAAAGTTCATAGACAGATTGTCAAAGGTGACGGATGTCTGCGTGATTCTTCTTAAATGTATACATGGCATCTAGGATATTTTTTTCAGTTTTGTTCCAGTTATACTTTTTAGCTTAGTTTTCGATTTTTTACACAAAAATTATGCACGGTAAAAATATGAGACACCCAAAAGCACTTGGTCCTCATTAAACCACATCTAATAAAATAATATTACAATTATTACATGAATGGTTTGATCTGTACCCGTGAGCAAAGTTTTTGCGATGCTCGAGATGAATCCAAATATATATAGTGAATCTATCGTTTTAGTATATAAGACTAGCGAATTCTCGGCTACGCCGAGCATTCCCTAGAGCTCCGCTGTAAGTGCAAAAAACAAAGGCCGATCGACATAAAACAATTATTTAATATTTCCACGTCAGGCCTCACCGAGACCTTTCATTAGATTGCAAACACGTTATACTTCTAATAATTTTTTGCAAAAAACAAAAGCCGGTCGACATGAAACATTTTTGTCATTTATGTACCCCAACTCTCACCGAGACCTTTCATTTGATACCATACACGACATACTTCTGACAACTTTCTGCATAAAACAAAATTCGATCAAAATGAAACTTTTTTATCATGTCAACACGCTAGCCAACACCGAGACTTTTCATTTGATACCAAACACTATATACTTGTGACAACCTTTTGCAAAAAACAAATACCGATCGACATAGGACATTTTTGCCAATTCTGCACGCTAGCCCTCTCTGAGTCCTTTTATTTGATACCAAACACGACATACTTCTGACCATTTTTTGCATAAAACAAATACCGATCAACATAGCACATTTTTGTCAATTCTGCACGCTAGCCCTCTCCGAGACCTTTCATTTGATACCAAACACGACATACTTCTGACAACTTTTTGCATAAAACAAATACCGATCGACATAGCACATTTTTGTCAATTCTGCACGCTAGCCCTCTCCGAGACCTTTCATTTGATACCAAACACGACATACTTCTGACAACTTTTTGCATAAAACAAAAGTCGATTAACATGGAACATTTTTGTCATTTCTGTATGCTAGCCCACAACAAGACCTTTTATTTGATACCAAACATGACATATTTCTAACAATTATTTGAAAAACAAAAACCTGTCGATGTAAAATATATTTGTCATTTATGCAAGCCAGAAAACATTTATATAGAAAACATACATTTTTAAAGTAATTTTAGAATTTTACAAAATTAATAATTAATATCAAATATAATATTAATTAGAATGACATAATAACAATAATAAACTCTCAGATAGAATTTTTTTTTAATTTTCGTAAATGTCTAATTTTTGCCGAAAAAGGTACATATTATATTTAATATATTTCATACAATAGACGTGCGGTTCCATCGGTTGTGATTTTATCTGATTTAGAGTGGAAATATGAACAACTTTGTACTACTGTAGTTTTGCTCTAAATATATCAGGAGAGAGAGTATTCGCAATTTTTTGAATACTTGGTTTTGTTAAGTGATCATAACTGTCAAATGAAATTAAAATAAAATTAAAAAAATAATGAAATATGAAAATAAAAATTATAAACTGTTTTATTTCATTCATTATACTTTTATTCACATATTTAATTCAAGGCACTCTAATTCCAGGTAAAACAATGACTTGTATTATTATTGTCATATTTTAATTAAATTAATATAAAACTTCAGATGCATTTTTCTCAAAAAAATCGTTATGTTAGGGTATGATAATATTATATCATTGAATTCAGAATAATATTCTCTATTGAATAAGCAAATGAAAAAATAGGTTCACATTTAAAACAAAAAAGTTGGGACACGTATTTTGAGAAACACTGGTTTAAAAAATAATTAGTTTGTCTCATGTTAATAGTGTTGTAAAATAGAAATTTTTTGCTAATTTAACTGACCTTGTAGCTCTTATAGTTCTCGAGATAGCAATAGTGGACAAAATAAAATGAACACCTTTATACACATAATTTTTATAGGTTTAACAATACCGTTTAAACCAGTATTTGTAAAATTTGTTTCTGTATACATCTGAGAAAATCAATAATTTTAATAGTTTAAAAAAATCACATAGATGGCACTAATTAAAAATTTTATTGCATCTGCTAAGGAAGGAATCGATATAATTATTAAATTAATTTAATAATTTTATATTTAATTTCATATGTATATGAATTAAAATATTATTATTATATTAACTGGTAGTGATAGTGTTGTTATATTTATTTCCAAATCACAAGTATGATGTGAAAAGAAAAAAACCTGAATCTCCAGAGTAAATACTAAGGGCTCTTATAATATTTACTATTGAAAATTATGTTATGAAATAAATATAATAATATATATATAAATATGCGTTGATAACATAAATGTACAATTACATCTTATTTAGAACAAACTGTATGAAATATTTAAAAAAAAAAGTCGTGAATCTTTGGAGTAAATGTAGATAGAAACTTCTTATCTCTCTCTACGAATAATGAAATGGCAAACGGTAATATAAAGCATGTGCTTTGAAAAGAGGACTTGTGTGTAATATTTGTCGTACTTCTTGAATTTAACGTTATTATTTTCATGTTAAGTATGGTTGGTTAGATAATATTACAACATAACAAGTCCATTTTCGTGTATAAAATATTAGTTAAAACTTGAAATACTGATCTTGCTTCACTTTAGGTTTCCAAGCCATAACACATAGCTTGATTACAATAAAAATTGTAGCCATTGATTCTTATCAACAACATTTTCATTATAATAATCATTGTCATATTTTCTCGGTACCAATCTAATTCTATTGGTACATACGTACATCTACAATGAAAGAGTTCATTGCAGAATATATAGTATTATTGCGAATTTATCTATCGTATGACATTTTTATTACGGTTTTTATATTTAGACTTCTTCTTTCTACTGATTTTTTCTTTGCCCTTCCAACCCTATTTAATGTGCTTTCAATTTCGCTATAAGTATAATACTTATATTTTCAGCAATGTCAAAATGACAAGATAATTTGACAACTGTATTTTGGATGCGTTCAAACATGTGTTATACAGTCGGATTACTGAATGTGACCAGTGTAAATTTTTAAATTCAAAGAAACTGTTTAATAAATTTAATAAGAACACAAAATTTTTTTTAATAAAAATATTATAAATATACCTTAACAAATAACAATGAGCCTTTAGGGTCCCGAAAATTTACAAAAAGAGCAGCTAACAATGAAAACCGGCTGTTTACTTTTAAATTTTCGTGTATCTAAAGGCTTATTGTTAAACGGTAAATATTTTTGATTTCTAAGTAAATCATTTTAAAATATATCTTATCATTTTAATAGATACACTTCGTTTATGAAAATGAATTTTAGATGTCAGATTGTCAAATTTGAATTGAATAAAATAAGTAAAATAAATAAAAATTTTATTTACTCTCCAATGAATATAAAAGTATAATAATATATATATAGTAAAATGACATATTTTTATAATTAGAGAATAATAACTAAAACTTACTGTAGTTATTGCAAACCTTGCTCGCAACTTTCATCATCACAAATTTTGACATAAATAATCCATTATTAAAAACTTTATGGTTGTATATGAAAGAATATATAATATTTACTCTTTTTATAGCATTATTTATGATAAAAATAGATTCTTTTAATTTCATTTAATTACACTTTGAACCAGTAACCTAATATGACATCTGTAAGTGATAAAAATAAAAAATTTACCTAATAATATTTATATCGTACCTTAAACTAACATCCAACAAATTTCAAACATTTTTTTTGCATTATTTCCTAGTAAAAATATGAATTTTCATGTAATCCATTCACCTGGGAGCACATGTTATCAAAAGCATTTCTCGTTAAATATTTGGTTTCAGAAAGTGTTTATTGTTTGAAATATCAATGATAATTGAATAATTGGATAGATACTTTGTTTTTGTATACGTTTTCATTTAAAAAATCATCTCATTCCATAACAAAATACAATAGAAATTTTAAAAATCTAATTGTTGTTGTAATCAAATACTTTCATCTGAAATTTGATGAAAGAATACATAAAGAATGTATAAAATGCAGTTACTTACAGTTTAATATAATCCAGATACATAACTGAAAATAATTATTGTACAATAAATTATTAAACATTTCTTCCAAGGGGGTATGAAGGAAAGGTTTGTCAGTATTTTTAAATAAATGTGTTTATGACTGAATACGACGCGCCTTGTTTGATTTCCATAATTAAATTTTTGTCAATAGTGTTATTATCCATAATTTTATGTTATTCTTTTCTATGAATATATTCTTGTTTGGATAAATACGAGTATAACTGAAATGAAAACACATATTTAAATACATTCAAGAAAATATAAAATTACATACTTACATTATAAAATGTAGTGTAATTTTACTTTTAAACTAATTTTACTATATATTTCTCCAAGCAAATACAAGACTTGCAAGATGATTTTTTGATTAGAGCTGACGTTTTGACAAACGTCATATGTCATGAAAATTTAAATATTGTAAATAAGGTTTGCCGTAAATTATTATGTACAATGCACTTTTATGATAATCAGTTACACTTCAGTAGTGTTATTTTTAGTAATTTTATGATATTTCTCTTCTATAAATATACTCTTGTTTGGATAACCAATTAAAAATTGTAACTGAAATGAAAATACATCTTTAAATACAACGAAACAAATTTAAAATAATATACTTACATCACAAAGTGTATTGTACATAGTTTACTTTATATTTCTGTATATTTCTCTTTGAAAATATAAAACTTGTGCCACGAATTTTTTGATTGACTGACCCAACAGATGATAAACGTCAAACGTCATAAAATTAAATATTTAAAATACACCACATTTAACATTCAGTGTATTTGTATATGTTTCGCCCACTATTATAATGTGTAAAAATATAATTACCTTTACAATATCTCTTTTCATTTTCAAAATAAATCAATTAAAAGTTTCATATTGAATTGTCAAAAATGACGGATGGCACAGTAATTCTTTTTAAATTTAAACCTGGCATCTAGGATATTTTTTTCAGTTTTGTTCCAGTTTTCCTTTTTCGCTTAGTTTTCGATTTTTTACACGAAAACCACTCACAGTAAAAATATGAGACCCCAAAAAGGCCCTATTCCAATTTAAACCACATCTAATAAAATAATATTAAAATTATTCAATGAATGGTTTGACCTGTACCCGTGAGCAAAATTTTTGCGATGCTCGAGATGAATCCAAATATAGATATATAGTGAATCTATCAAAATAGTATATGACTAGCGAATTCTCGGCTACGCCGAGCATTCCCTAGAGCTCCGCTGTAAGTGCAAAAAACAAAGGCCGATCGACATAAAACAATTATTTAATATTTCCACGTCAGGCCTCACCGAGACCTTTCATTAGATTGCAAACACGTTATACTTCTAATAATTTTTTGCAAAAAACAAAAGCCGGTCGACATGAAACATTTTTGTCATTTATGTACCCCAACTCTCACCGAGACCTTTCATTTGATACCATACACGACATACTTCTGACAACTTTCTGCATAAAACAAAATTCGATCAAAATGAAACTTTTTTATCATGTCAACACGCTAGCCAACACCGAGACTTTTCATTTGATACCAAACACTATATACTTGTGACAACCTTTTGCAAAAAACAAATACCGATCGACATAGGACATTTTTGCCAATTCTGCACGCTAGCCCTCTCTGAGTCCTTTTATTTGATACCAAACACGACATACTTCTGACCATTTTTTGCATAAAACAAATACCGATCAACATAGCACATTTTTGTCAATTCTGCACGCTAGCCCTCTCCGAGACCTTTCATTTGATACCAAACACGACATACTTCTGACAACTTTTTGCATAAAACAAATACCGATCGACATAGCACATTTTTGTCAATTCTGCACGCTAGCCCTCTCCGAGACCTTTCATTTGATACCAAACACGACATACTTCTGACAACTTTTTGCATAAAACAAAAGTCGATTAACATGGAACATTTTTGTCATTTCTGTATGCTAGCCCACAACAAGACCTTTTATTTGATACCAAACATGACATATTTCTAACAATTATTTGAAAAACAAAAACCTGTCGATGTAAAATATATTTGTCATTTATGCAAGCCAGAAAACATTTATATAGAAAACATACATTTTTAAAGTAATTTTAGAATTTTACAAAATTAATAATTAATATCAAATATAATATTAATTAGAATGACATAATAACAATAATAAACTCTCAGATAGAATTTTTTTTTAATTTTCGTAAATGTCTAATTTTTGCCGAAAAAGGTACATATTATATTTAATATATTTCATACAATAGACGTGCGGTTCCATCGGTTGTGATTTTATCTGATTTAGAGTGGAAATATGAACAACTTTGTACTTTTGTAGTTTTGCTCTAAATATATCAGGAGAGAGAGTATTCGCAATTTTTTGAATACTTGGTTTTGTTAAGTGATCATAACTGTCAAATGAAATTAAAATAAAATTTAAAAAATAATGAAATATGAAAATAAAAATTATAAACTGTTTTATTTCATTCATTATACTTTTATTCACATATTTAATTCAAGGCACTCTAATTCCAGGTAAAACAATGACTTGTATTATTATTGTCATATTTTAATTAAATTAATATAAAACTTCAGATGCATTTTTCTCAAAAAAATCGTTATGTTAGGGTATGATAATATTATATCATTGAATTCAGAATAATATTCTCTATTGAATAAGCAAATGAAAAAATAGGTTCACATTTAAAACAAAAAAGTTGGGACACGTATTTTGAGAAACACTGGTTTAAAAAATAATTAGTTTGTCTCATGTTAATAGTGTTGTAAAATAGAAATTTTTTGCTAATTTAACTGACCTTGTAGCTCTTATAGTTCTCGAGATAGCAATAGTGGACAAAATAAAATGAACACCTTTATACACATAATTTTTATAGGTTTAACAATACCGTTTAAACCAGTATTTGTAAAATTTGTTTCTGTATACATCTGAGAAAATCAATAATTTTAATAGTTTAAAAAAATCACATAGATGGCACTAATTAAAAATTTTATTGCATCTGCTAAGGAAGGAATCGATATAATTATTAAATTAATTTAATAATTTTATATTTAATTTCATATGTATATGAATTAAAATATTATTATTATATTAACTGGTAGTGATAGTGTTGTTATATTTATTTCCAAATCACAAGTATGATGTGAAAAGAAAAAAACCTGAATCTCCAGAGTAAATACTAAGGGCTCTTATAATATTTACTATTGAAAATTATGTTATGAAATAAATATAATAATATATATATAAATATGCGTTGATAACATAAATGTACAATTACATCTTATTTAGAACAAACTGTATGAAATATTTAAAAAAAAAAGTCGTGAATCTTTGGAGTAAATGTAGATAGAAACTTCTTATCTCTCTCTACGAATAATGAAATGGCAAACGGTAATATAAAGCATGTGCTTTGAAAAGAGGACTTGTGTGTAATATTTGTCGTACTTCTTGAATTTAACGTTATTATTTTCATGTTAAGTATGGTTGGTTAGATAATATTACAACATAACAAGTCCATTTTCGTGTATAAAATATTAGTTAAAACTTGAAATACTGATCTTGCTTCACTTTAGGTTTCCAAGCCATAACACATAGCTTGATTACAATAAAAATTGTAGCCATTGATTCTTATCAACAACATTTTCATTATAATAATCATTGTCATATTTTCTCGGTACCAATCTAATTCTATTGGTACATACGTACATCTACAATGAAAGAGTTCATTGCAGAATATATAGTATTATTGCGAATTTATCTATCGTATGACATTTTTATTACGGTTTTTATATTTAGACTTCTTCTTTCTACTGATTTTTTCTTTGCCCTTCCAACCCTATTTAATGTGCTTTCAATTTCGCTATAAGTATAATACTTATATTTTCAGCAATGTCAAAATGACAAGATAATTTGACAACTGTATTTTGGATGCGTTCAAACATGTGTTATACAGTCGGATTACTGAATGTGACCAGTGTAAATTTTTAAATTCAAAGAAACTGTTTAATAAATTTAATAAGAACACAAAATTTTTTTTAATAAAAATATTATAAATATACCTTAACAAATAACAATGAGCCTTTAGGGTCCCGAAAATTTACAA
The DNA here is from genome assembly GCA_035578165.1 of Stenolophus ochropezus. Classification (NCBI taxonomy): domain Eukaryota; kingdom Metazoa; phylum Arthropoda; class Insecta; order Coleoptera; family Carabidae; genus Stenolophus; species Stenolophus ochropezus. The sequence continues at coordinate 314,739 of JAQOWZ010000049.1, forward strand.
AAAGAGCAGCTAACAATGAAAACCGGCTGTTTACTTTTAAATTTTCGTGTATCTAAAGGCTTATTGTTAAACGGTAAATATTTTTGATTTCTAAGTAAATCATTTTAAAATATATCTTATCATTTTAATAGATACACTTCGTTTATGAAAATGAATTTTAGATGTCAGATTGTCAAATTTGAATTGAATAAAATAAGTAAAATAAATAAAAATTTTATTTACTCTCCAATGAATATAAAAGTATAATAATATATATATAGTAAAATGACATATTTTTATAATTAGAGAATAATAACTAAAACTTACTGTAGTTATTGCAAACCTTGCTCGCAACTTTCATCATCACAAATTTTGACATAAATAATCCATTATTAAAAACTTTATGGTTGTATATGAAAGAATATATAATATTTACTCTTTTTATAGCATTATTTATGATAAAAATAGATTCTTTTAATTTCATTTAATTACACTTTGAACCAGTAACCTAATATGACATCTGTAAGTGATAAAAATAAAAAATTTACCTAATAATATTTATATCGTACCTTAAACTAACATCCAACAAATTTCAAACATTTTTTTTGCATTATTTCCTAGTAAAAATATGAATTTTCATGTAATCCATTCACCTGGGAGCACATGTTATCAAAAGCATTTCTCGTTAAATATTTGGTTTCAGAAAGTGTTTATTGTTTGAAATATCAATGATAATTGAATAATTGGATAGATACTTTGTTTTTGTATACGTTTTCATTTAAAAAATCATCTCATTCCATAACAAAATACAATAGAAATTTTAAAAATCTAATTGTTGTTGTAATCAAATACTTTCATCTGAAATTTGATGAAAGAATACATAAAGAATGTATAAAATGCAGTTACTTACAGTTTAATATAATCCAGATACATAACTGAAAATAATTATTGTACAATAAATTATTAAACATTTCTTCCAAGGGGGTATGAAGGAAAGGTTTGTCAGTATTTTTAAATAAATGTGTTTATGACTGAATACGACGCGCCTTGTTTGATTTCCATAATTAAATTTTTGTCAATAGTGTTATTATCCATAATTTTATGTTATTCTTTTCTATGAATATATTCTTGTTTGGATAAATACGAGTATAACTGAAATGAAAACACATATTTAAATACATTCAAGAAAATATAAAATTACATACTTACATTATAAAATGTAGTGTAATTTTACTTTTAAACTAATTTTACTATATATTTCTCCAAGCAAATACAAGACTTGCAAGATGATTTTTTGATTAGAGCTGACGTTTTGACAAACGTCATATGTCATGAAAATTTAAATATTGTAAATAAGGTTTGCCGTAAATTATTATGTACAATGCACTTTTATGATAATCAGTTACACTTCAGTAGTGTTATTTTTAGTAATTTTATGATATTTCTCTTCTATAAATATACTCTTGTTTGGATAACCAATTAAAAATTGTAACTGAAATGAAAATACATCTTTAAATACAACGAAACAAATTTAAAATAATATACTTACATCACAAAGTGTATTGTACATAGTTTACTTTATATTTCTGTATATTTCTCTTTGAAAATATAAAACTTGTGCCACGAATTTTTTGATTGACTGACCCAACAGATGATAAACGTCAAACGTCATAAAATTAAATATTTAAAATACACCACATTTAACATTCAGTGTATTTGTATATGTTTCGCCCACTATTATAATGTGTAAAAATATAATTACCTTTACAATATCTCTTTTCATTTTCAAAATAAATCAATTAAAAGTTTCATATTGAATTGTCAAAAATGACGGATGGCACAGTAATTCTTTTTAAATTTAAACCTGGCATCTAGGATATTTTTTTCAGTTTTGTTCCAGTTTTCCTTTTTCGCTTAGTTTTCGATTTTTTACACGAAAACCACTCACAGTAAAAATATGAGACCCCAAAAAGGCCCTATTCCAATTTAAACCACATCTAATAAAATAATATTAAAATTATTCAATGAATGGTTTGACCTGTACCCGTGAGCAAAATTTTTGCGATGCTCGAGATGAATCCAAATATAGATATATAGTGAATCTATCAAAATAGTATATGACTAGCGAATTCTCGGCTACGCCGAGCATTCCCTAGAGCTCCGCTGTAAGTGCAAAAAACAAAGGCCGATCGACATAAAACAATTATTTAATATTTCCACGTCAGGCCTCACCGAGACCTTTCATTAGATTGCAAACACGTTATACTTCTAATAATTTTTTGCAAAAAACAAAAGCCGGTCGACATGAAACATTTTTGTCATTTATGTACCCCAACTCTCACCGAGACCTTTCATTTGATACCATACACGACATACTTCTGACAACTTTCTGCATAAAACAAAATTCGATCAAAATGAAACTTTTTTATCATGTCAACACGCTAGCCAACACCGAGACTTTTCATTTGATACCAAACACTATATACTTGTGACAACCTTTTGCAAAAAACAAATACCGATCGACATAGGACATTTTTGCCAATTCTGCACGCTAGCCCTCTCTGAGTCCTTTTATTTGATACCAAACACGACATACTTCTGACCATTTTTTGCATAAAACAAATACCGATCAACATAGCACATTTTTGTCAATTCTGCACGCTAGCCCTCTCCGAGACCTTTCATTTGATACCAAACACGACATACTTCTGACAACTTTTTGCATAAAACAAATACCGATCGACATAGCACATTTTTGTCAATTCTGCACGCTAGCCCTCTCCGAGACCTTTCATTTGATACCAAACACGACATACTTCTGACAACTTTTTGCATAAAACAAAAGTCGATTAACATGGAACATTTTTGTCATTTCTGTATGCTAGCCCACAACAAGACCTTTTATTTGATACCAAACATGACATATTTCTAACAATTATTTGAAAAACAAAAACCTGTCGATGTAAAATATATTTGTCATTTATGCAAGCCAGAAAACATTTATATAGAAAACATACATTTTTAAAGTAATTTTAGAATTTTACAAAATTAATAATTAATATCAAATATAATATTAATTAGAATGACATAATAACAATAATAAACTCTCAGATAGAATTTTTTTTTAATTTTCGTAAATGTCTAATTTTTGCCGAAAAAGGTACATATTATATTTAATATATTTCATACAATAGACGTGCGGTTCCATCGGTTGTGATTTTATCTGATTTAGAGTGGAAATATGAACAACTTTGTACTTTTGTAGTTTTGCTCTAAATATATCAGGAGAGAGAGTATTCGCAATTTTTTGAATACTTGGTTTTGTTAAGTGATCATAACTGTCAAATGAAATTAAAATAAAATTTAAAAAATAATGAAATATGAAAATAAAAATTATAAACTGTTTTATTTCATTCATTATACTTTTATTCACATATTTAATTCAAGGCACTCTAATTCCAGGTAAAACAATGACTTGTATTATTATTGTCATATTTTAATTAAATTAATATAAAACTTCAGATGCATTTTTCTCAAAAAAATCGTTATGTTAGGGTATGATAATATTATATCATTGAATTCAGAATAATATTCTCTATTGAATAAGCAAATGAAAAAATAGGTTCACATTTAAAACAAAAAAGTTGGGACACGTATTTTGAGAAACACTGGTTTAAAAAATAATTAGTTTGTCTCATGTTAATAGTGTTGTAAAATAGAAATTTTTTGCTAATTTAACTGACCTTGTAGCTCTTATAGTTCTCGAGATAGCAATAGTGGACAAAATAAAATGAACACCTTTATACACATAATTTTTATAGGTTTAACAATACCGTTTAAACCAGTATTTGTAAAATTTGTTTCTGTATACATCTGAGAAAATCAATAATTTTAATAGTTTAAAAAAATCACATAGATGGCACTAATTAAAAATTTTATTGCATCTGCTAAGGAAGGAATCGATATAATTATTAAATTAATTTAATAATTTTATATTTAATTTCATATGTATATGAATTAAAATATTATTATTATATTAACTGGTAGTGATAGTGTTGTTATATTTATTTCCAAATCACAAGTATGATGTGAAAAGAAAAAAACCTGAATCTCCAGAGTAAATACTAAGGGCTCTTATAATATTTACTATTGAAAATTATGTTATGAAATAAATATAATAATATATATATAAATATGCGTTGATAACATAAATGTACAATTACATCTTATTTAGAACAAACTGTATGAAATATTTAAAAAAAAAAGTCGTGAATCTTTGGAGTAAATGTAGATAGAAACTTCTTATCTCTCTCTACGAATAATGAAATGGCAAACGGTAATATAAAGCATGTGCTTTGAAAAGAGGACTTGTGTGTAATATTTGTCGTACTTCTTGAATTTAACGTTATTATTTTCATGTTAAGTATGGTTGGTTAGATAATATTACAACATAACAAGTCCATTTTCGTGTATAAAATATTAGTTAAAACTTGAAATACTGATCTTGCTTCACTTTAGGTTTCCAAGCCATAACACATAGCTTGATTACAATAAAAATTGTAGCCATTGATTCTTATCAACAACATTTTCATTATAATAATCATTGTCATATTTTCTCGGTACCAATCTAATTCTATTGGTACATACGTACATCTACAATGAAAGAGTTCATTGCAGAATATATAGTATTATTGCGAATTTATCTATCGTATGACATTTTTATTACGGTTTTTATATTTAGACTTCTTCTTTCTACTGATTTTTTCTTTGCCCTTCCAACCCTATTTAATGTGCTTTCAATTTCGCTATAAGTATAATACTTATATTTTCAGCAATGTCAAAATGACAAGATAATTTGACAACTGTATTTTGGATGCGTTCAAACATGTGTTATACAGTCGGATTACTGAATGTGACCAGTGTAAATTTTTAAATTCAAAGAAACTGTTTAATAAATTTAATAAGAACACAAAATTTTTTTTAATAAAAATATTATAAATATACCTTAACAAATAACAATGAGCCTTTAGGGTCCCGAAAATTTACAAAAAGAGCAGCTAACAATGAAAACCGGCTGTTTACTTTTAAATTTTCGTGTATCTAAAGGCTTATTGTTAAACGGTAAATATTTTTGATTTCTAAGTAAATCATTTTAAAATATATCTTATCATTTTAATAGATACACTTCGTTTATGAAAATGAATTTTAGATGTCAGATTGTCAAATTTGAATTGAATAAAATAAGTAAAATAAATAAAAATTTTATTTACTCTCCAATGAATATAAAAGTATAATAATATATATATAGTAAAATGACATATTTTTATAATTAGAGAATAATAACTAAAACTTACTGTAGTTATTGCAAACCTTGCTCGCAACTTTCATCATCACAAATTTTGACATAAATAATCCATTATTAAAAACTTTATGGTTGTATATGAAAGAATATATAATATTTACTCTTTTTATAGCATTATTTATGATAAAAATAGATTCTTTTAATTTCATTTAATTACACTTTGAACCAGTAACCTAATATGACATCTGTAAGTGATAAAAATAAAAAATTTACCTAATAATATTTATATCGTACCTTAAACTAACATCCAACAAATTTCAAACATTTTTTTTGCATTATTTCCTAGTAAAAATATGAATTTTCATGTAATCCATTCACCTGGGAGCACATGTTATCAAAAGCATTTCTCGTTAAATATTTGGTTTCAGAAAGTGTTTATTGTTTGAAATATCAATGATAATTGAATAATTGGATAGATACTTTGTTTTTGTATACGTTTTCATTTAAAAAATCATCTCATTCCATAACAAAATACAATAGAAATTTTAAAAATCTAATTGTTGTTGTAATCAAATACTTTCATCTGAAATTTGATGAAAGAATACATAAAGAATGTATAAAATGCAGTTACTTACAGTTTAATATAATCCAGATACATAACTGAAAATAATTATTGTACAATAAATTATTAAACATTTCTTCCAAGGGGGTATGAAGGAAAGGTTTGTCAGTATTTTTAAATAAATGTGTTTATGACTGAATACGACGCGCCTTGTTTGATTTCCATAATTAAATTTTTGTCAATAGTGTTATTATCCATAATTTTATGTTATTCTTTTCTATGAATATATTCTTGTTTGGATAAATACGAGTATAACTGAAATGAAAACACATATTTAAATACATTCAAGAAAATATAAAATTACATACTTACATTATAAAATGTAGTGTAATTTTACTTTTAAACTAATTTTACTATATATTTCTCCAAGCAAATACAAGACTTGCAAGATGATTTTTTGATTAGAGCTGACGTTTTGACAAACGTCATATGTCATGAAAATTTAAATATTGTAAATAAGGTTTGCCGTAAATTATTATGTACAATGCACTTTTATGATAATCAGTTACACTTCAGTAGTGTTATTTTTAGTAATTTTATGATATTTCTCTTCTATAAATATACTCTTGTTTGGATAACCAATTAAAAATTGTAACTGAAATGAAAATACATCTTTAAATACAACGAAACAAATTTAAAATAATATACTTACATCACAAAGTGTATTGTACATAGTTTACTTTATATTTCTGTATATTTCTCTTTGAAAATATAAAACTTGTGCCACGAATTTTTTGATTGACTGACCCAACAGATGATAAACGTCAAACGTCATAAAATTAAATATTTAAAATACACCACATTTAACATTCAGTGTATTTGTATATGTTTCGCCCACTATTATAATGTGTAAAAATATAATTACCTTTACAATATCTCTTTTCATTTTCAAAATAAATCAATTAAAAGTTTCATATTGAATTGTCAAAAATGACGGATGGCACAGTAATTCTTTTTAAATTTAAACCTGGCATCTAGGATATTTTTTTCAGTTTTGTTCCAGTTTTCCTTTTTCGCTTAGTTTTCGATTTTTTACACGAAAACCACTCACAGTAAAAATATGAGACCCCAAAAAGGCCCTATTCCAATTTAAACCACATCTAATAAAATAATATTAAAATTATTCAATGAATGGTTTGACCTGTACCCGTGAGCAAAATTTTTGCGATGCTCGAGATGAATCCAAATATAGATATATAGTGAATCTATCAAAATAGTATATGATTTTGTAAAACATTGTAGTTTAATATTAATAAGTCAGTCATTAATTTAGCAGTTTGCGTTAGAAGAATGCTACTTTTGTTTTATATAAGGGACCTGTATTATTACATAAATTAATTGATGACAAATATTATAAACATTTTTTATTACTTCATGTAAGTGTTGTCATCTTTTCTAATAAATTATTAATCGAAAAATTATTTACATTTACGAAATAACTTTGCAAGAATTTGTGTCCACATTTGAAACATATGGCGAAGAATTTATGGTTTATATTATTCATAACTTATTACACATATGTGACGATGTAGAACGTTATGGTCCTCTGGAATCGGTTTCGTGCTTTTCATAAAACATACATTGCAACAAATGGTAAGCCGATTCGATGAAACTGAAAAGTGCTTAGAGAAGAAAGTATCTTTGTCCGTAGAACACTACAAACCACATGTAATAAGCAAAACAATATATGATTAAACAAATACCGCAATATCATTTGAATACGGCAGTTTTTCCATAGCATATAATTTAATATCTATCAATTCTCCAAACAATTGTGTTAACTTAAATGGAAAAATATTTTTAATTTTATCAATTATATGCGTACGAAAATGAATATAAAATTCTGGAAGTTCCATATAAATATCAGCATAATTTTTACGACTATCCAATTGATAATACTGAATTAAATATATATCACTGCAAAAATTTAGAAGAAACTAAGAAATTGTTCCTAGTGTCAGATATTTTACATAAATGCATAAAATTTCCACATAAAGTAGGATTTGCTGAGTTTCCAATCATACAGATAATATGATGGAAGTAAGATTTTTTATGAATGTAATGTATTGTTATTCAGGGTGGCCCAATGAAAATTATCAGCTAAATTTTTGGCCACTTAACATCAATTTTGCAAAAAACGCTCGAACACGTCAATTTTAGTATAAAGGGGGACACCAGAATGGATTAATACCAATGGCATAATTTCAACTCTAAAATGGCAGAAACTCAAGTATCAGTTTATTAGGTGTTCAAAATGACTACCACCAACTTCCATACAATAACAGAAATTTTGTGGGGTTATTTGAAGTCTAAAGTTTATGCCACGCTACCCGAATCTTTAGAAGATTTACGGCAAAATGTTGCAGAAAGTACGATCATACTTATTTTATTTTTTAACATATGAATAACTCATCTGTTTTTCAAGATTCCTCAGCCTAAACGATACATAAAATTATTATAATTTATATTTTTTTTTTTTATGTAGCTAGAAGTTATATATAAACGTAATTATGCAGATCGGTAGAAAATTATAAAATCTTTATATTTAATAATAACGTAATTTGCAAAAAAATGGTATTTTGAGGTATTTTTTTTTAGGAAAAACGGCTTAAAGCTTCAAGTAAAGTACTACTTCCGGTTAACCAATTGTAGTCAAATTGTAATGTTCATCATATTTGAATATAAGTCATAAATACCAAATATTATATTTTTACATGTATCGTATTGGAGTTATCGTGGACGAAATATCGACACAGCGACACACACAAACACCTGGACATACAGACGATCCGGTAAAAATAGTAAAATCGAATTCTAGGGACCCTAATTCGTGCTCATTTGTTGAAAACTCACACTCGAGAAATCTGATTAAAAACAATACATCTCTTATCTATTTATTGATAGGCAGGAGGTAAAAGGTTGAATACAAAAGTTTTTTTTACGTCACACGTTTAAGTTATCACGTTATCGATTTTTTTATATGAAAACCAACAATGTCTTTGATAAAGTTAGAAACCATTTTTACAAACATATTACAATTTGTGAAAATATTACTAGATCTCTCCGGGAAAAAGTTATTAAGTGAGTACAAACAGTTATGTGACAGTTAATATTATACTGGTTCCATTTGACTTGTTTGAAAAACGTCCAAAAAAATCCATCTTTATCTGATACTGTATTAATTAAAGTTGATGATATCATAACTTAAACATATGACGTTCCCTGTTTATAAAGGATGTTTCATCGAAATGGAACTTCTTAATTAATTGTTATAAATATTATAGCTCCTTATGAACATCAGGGTGAAGAAAAATTAGATGTATTTGTGAAGGAATCAGCAAAAAACAGTAAGGCAATACAAAGGTATTAATTAAAAGAAATAGCTATTTATGTATTAAGGGCGAAATGATATAGATTTTGGCCCGCGGTGCAAAATTGAAGCCCGACGCGCAGCGGAGGGTTACAATGCACCTAGGGCCAAAATATATTTCGCTCGTAATACATACAATATTTTTTGCACATCCGAAGTAGTATTACTTCATCACCGTGATCAAAGTAAAACGATGTTCAAATCAAATTCAAATCATAGTAGTCTATTTGACATATGTACGTTATCATAGATAACAATGAAAACAAGCAAGTAGTAAGTAAACAAAGTAGCAAAAAAGCGGTGACACGTCAAAAATTTATTATAAAAATGGGTGAAACTAGGCACGAAAAGTTCTAGGGCGAAAATGACTACTTTTTCGCCCTCGGGCGAAAAAGAGTGTCATTTCGCCCTTAAAACAATGTTATTTGTCCGACTTTTACGCCCGGATGTGCAAAAAATAATATATGATAGCGCATCATCATCTAGTTCGTCGGACAACGATGACGTAATTTCTTTTTCAAATATGTTTTTTAAAATTATTGATTTAAATTATTTGTTCTACAATTGTTATTTAACATCCCAAATTTTCACAAATTAGTGGAAAAACTGTGTGAGCCATGTTACAAAGTGGCAATAATTTTCAGAACTACTAAATTTGTTTAATTTAAAAATTAAATTTTCTTTTAAGATGTGTTACAGTAAAATACAAAGGGATTCAAAAAATTTCATCGCTATAGCCAGAAGTTGTTATAACCTATAAAAGTAAAGTAAGTAGTATAGCTAGACACGTTTCGCCTCACTTCCGGTGTTCTCGATGACCGTGGTCATCCACATCGACCATTCTTCAGCTGAAGACATCCGTTATGTTAGTTCTTCACGTGCTTCTTGCACAACCCTCTCGAATTCGCACCCCGTTTCATTTCACTCTGTTTTCGAACTCGATGGCCGTGTTCATCCTCACCTACCATTCTTCTTCGCCCGCACTTCTTGCACAACCCTTTCGAATTCATCCACCCTGTATGCTCCGCCCCTATGGCATGCACTCTCCACTTTAGTTGAGGGTGTCCATGGGGTGCACACTCCACTTCAGTTGGAGATGTCCATGGGGTGCACTCTCCACTTCAGTTAGGAGTGCCCGTGGGGTGCACTCTCCACTTCAATTAGGAGTACCCGTGGGGTGCACTCTCCACTTCAGTTAGGAGTGCCCATGGGTGCACTCTCCACTTCAGTTAGGAGTACCTATGGGGTGCACTCTCCACTTTAGTTGTGAGTGCCTTTTGGGGGGTGCACTCTCCACTTCAGTTATGAGTGCCTTTTGTGGGGTGCACTCTCCACTTTAGTTAGAAGTGCCTTTTGTGGGGGTGCACTCTCCACTTCACTCCATTTTAGTTGGCAGTCCCCAGGTTAAGAATCTGGATCCGGGATCTATTTCGTCGCGCGTGAAATATGAAATTTTTTGATTTTTGATCTGGGATCTGGGTCTGGAATCTGGAATATGAATTTTTATGATTTTTGATCTGGGTCTGGAATCTGGATCTGGATCTGGATCTGGATCTGGATCTGGGATCTGGATCTGGGATCTATCTCCCACATCCTTCGTAATTTTTTTTTTAGTTGGGGTGATTAGGGAGAGCTGTGATTTAAATAATTAACACATTTTATCTTTGATAATATTTATTGAACATTATAACCCCATGGGTGTGTATCTGTATATAAATAGTTTATAATTCGTTTGTCGTCAAACGGACTTAAAGCTAACTTATTTTGTTTTATTGTATGTACAACATGTTTCTTAGATCTAACAGAACATTGATTTATATTTATAGTTTTATTGTTAAATAAACAATTATAGTAATCACTAAAAGTTATAGTATTGAGTGCTGCTTTTGTTATACCCTTTGCTTTTTTATTGATTTTTTCTTTATTAACATCTTGCAAGACTTTGTACGTGTACATTTTTGATCGCAAACCAATAAACTCTGTCATAATTTCGCCATTATTTTCATCTTTCATGAGACCAATAATTTTTTTGTTAACAAGAGGTATGTTGAAAATATTATTATGTGGATAATCAGAAGTATCAAATTTATAAATATCTCGTTTCATTACGTTATAGATATCAATATTTTTAAATAAGTAAATAAGACTATCTGCGTCTGTGTACAATAATTTTGTATTGTTACAAACATTTTTCTTAATATAATTGTAGTGAAAGTCATAAATGTAAGTTTTCGAAATGTCTAAAATAGAGAAACCAACATATATGGGCTTGTTAAAAGTAATATTTTTTTTACTCATTTCTATTAATATAATGTCATCATCTAATATGGTACAACTATGAAAATTTGGTTGTTGTATGTAAGATTTTACACCGTATCTTCCCTCCCAATTTGAAACTATTTTTATATCTTTATATTTACGAACGTTCTCCATGGTTTTACCAAACACCGCGTTATTCATTAATTTATAAAAATTCTTTTTAAATTCATTATTTGATTGTTTTCGCATGTTTGTATTTATATCTATATATGTTTTTAACCATGGTCTTTGTTTAAATTTTAGAACTTTATGAATTTTAGATATTTTTAAACCCAATTTCAAACATTGTTTTAAATTTTGATAATAAATCACATAATTTTTTTTATCATACAAATTTGTTACTAATTTTGGTAATTTCGACTGAGGTGGTATAAAATGTTCAGGGCATAACGGCAAATCTTTATGATCATTGTGCAATTCTTTCGGATACTCTAAATCAACTTCAAAAATGTAGCCTATGGGAGATTCATTACTTAAATTCATCAAATCTATTCTGTATATGTCTAAAATATCAACCCACTCAAATTCCGAATAGGGTAAATAATTACTCATGGCAGCACCATATAAGTTATTTACATCAAAATACATTAAATAAGAGTCAGATTCATTACAATTATATTTCTCCCCCATATATTTATTATTCGCTTTCCCATATCTATTCGAACACAGTAACACTCCACCCCGGATTCCCTTTTCAATAAACAAAATTTTATCAATGTCTGTTAAAAGTTCCAATTGAATTTTACTGCATTTTAACATGGCACTAAATGCTAATCCGGGTGCAGTATAGTAGTGTAATGCATCTAACTGATATGTTTCTAAGCAACTTTCACGAAAATTTTCAAATATGTCACTTAGTAACAAAACATCAGTTTTTAAATATAAATCGGCATATTGTCCTAAATTTTGAATTTCAAATAAATTCCAAACATTTATAGCATGCTGATAGTCTTCATTTGATATGTTTTCCCTTTTGAGTGAACTGTAAAATTTGTCTATACTAGGTAGTTGTTCCTCATCTAGTTTATCCCAACTATCTAGATATTCATATGGGAATATACCTTTTTTTGTAACTAATATAAATTTCTCTTCTGAATCAGTATGAGCTCTTGTTATCAACTTTTCACTATCTGTTAGATAAGAAGCTAATTTTTGTAAACTGCTTGCCATAAAGCAGAAAGAGTCTATAAATCTGAAATTAATTTTTGTATTTTTTACGTATTTTGTGAAGGATATATATCGTTCTTTGTTTATTGGTAATAGCGATACAGAGCCTGGAATTTTTGTAGTTATTTCTTTTATAATAAAGTGTGCATCGTACGAAGATAAATTATGAAATACAACAGGTATTGCATGTGAATTTGTATAATTCAAATTGCAATTTTGATGAGCGGCTCCTCTGTATTCTCCAGTTAAATGTGAATGATCACGTACTTTTATGTTATGCAGAGTGAATACTTCATCGCAAATATGACATTTTTTACTATTTATAAAATTTATTTCTTCATTAGAAGTTAATTTCATCGGTTTAATATCTTTCATTATAGTGTCAATTTGGTTCGCTATATTGTTAAGTTCTTCAACAAACCAGTCAATGCAGTGTCTTCCACGGTAAATATTAAATTTTGAATATGAGTTATTGTATGAACATTTCAGGTAATACGCAATACTAAACGGTACATGTTTCTGTGTATAGACCGTATTTTTGCCATGTGCTTCTTCAACTTTTTCCAAAATTGATTCTATATCAGTATATATTACAAACGGTACTTTTTCTTTGTGATGAAGGTTTTTAAATTTCAATATTTTATTTTCTTCCGTAGGCACTGTTATTTTACACTCATTAACATTTCTACAGTTTTCTTTGTGTTTTTCTAAACTACACTCGCTTCTAAAATGATTTAAACATCTATCACAAAAGAATGGTCGATTATTTGAAATTTGACTTCTCAATAATCGTGAAAGATTTTTTATCCACATAAAATGATAATTTTCAAGAGATCTAAGTCGTCTAACAATGTCAGTGATGTCAATATCCATGCTGTCATTATCTTGAATCTGATCTTCTTTTTCTTCCTCCTCCTCTTCCTCATCTCCGGCATACATCATCAGTAAATGTATTGTTTTATCATATTTGCATTTGGTTAGACGTACTGGTACGACATCATGCTTTTTCTTGTCCACCTTTTCAAGTGTGTAGATATTTATGTTAAGTCTATTCATTTCTTCGAATTTCACAATATTTTTTAATTTTATTGGAAATTCTATTCCATCATACTTTAGAATTGTTGAAAAATGGGGGTATGCAGATGTACGATTAGAATTTTTACGTACTGGATATAGCGCTGATGTAACAGCCCAAAGAAAGCAATAATCGTCATCATTGTTAACATTAATAATTGCTCTTTTTAATCTTATGTCTGCAGGTAACGATACATAACCCTTTCTAGAAGCAGTGATCGGTGAATAATTGTTTATGTTTACTTTCAGGTGTAGAACTTCATATAAAGCCCAGCCTGAGTCTCGTTCTTGAAATTCTTCTAAATCGTTCATTATTTTATCTAATACATTTTCTTTATACCATTCTTTTATGTTTGTTGAATTGTCAATTACTTCGTTTCTTGTATTGAATGTTTTAATTTCACTTGTACCTGAACTTGGTAAAATGAAATGTCCACTAAATATAACATTCACTTTTAATACTGATGACTGTAATGCTTTCTTTATTTTATTTTTAAATATTGTAATTGCATGTTGTAGAAATATTTTAGGATCTTTAATTCCTGCTTTGTTTATTATCACACCGGTTTTAATATGTTTTTGAAAAACAGATTTTATATCTTGCCATAGTAAGTTATGTTTTGGTTTTCCGTTTTTAGATAATCCAGATCCAGTTTTAGTTTTTAAGTTTTTTATTTTTTCTTTATATGTTTTTAAAATTGTTAAATTAGCTTCAAGTTTTAATAAATTTTCTTCTTTATTATTTTTATAGCCTTTCTTTTTTATATATTTATTTAGTAATGAAATTATTTTATTTAAATTTTTACGCCATCTATTAATTTCATCATCGATTTTTATTAACTTTATTGCTTTTCGAATATGAGTTATTGTTTGATCACTAAGTGAACTTAGACTACTATTCATTGTTTAGCGGTACACAAAATAGTTATTCTTCCGAACAATGCTTTCAAACAATTGATGAAAACTGAGCGGTGTTTGTTTTTTATATTTATAAAATAATATCAGATAAGTTTTAATAATCTAACGTTATTTGCTGTCTTCTTCTTCTTTTAATCTTGAATTTGATGATTTTTGTTTATTCTCTGAACAGATTTCACCTGCTAATAAGCAGAGAAAACATCATTATATTATTTAATTAATATTAATATTATTACTTACATGAATACTTCTTGTATTTTGATTTTGGATAAGTTTTAAATGTGTGTATATATAATGAATATATTTTCTTCAGAACAATTGTTCTTGTTTGCGAGAATTCACTGTGAATATCGTTCTATATGAGTTGTAAACAGGAATTTGTGGTTTTGATAATTTTATATCAACTTGTATGTGGTTCATTATCAAAGTAAATATTTTATTAGTATACATCCGTAGCTAGAAATGGAAACCAGTATTTTATTTTAAAAAATACATATAGATTTCAAATAATGACTAAAATTCAAATTGTAAATGAATTACATAAACCAGCTCGTCGAAATTATCCACGTAGACGTGTAATAGTGAAGGGAATTAATGATTTATGGCAAGCAGATCTCGTAGAAATGATTCCTTATGCTAAGGAAAATAAAAATCATAAATATTTATTAACAGTTATTGATGTATTTTCCAAATATGCTTGGGCTGAACCGATAAAATCAAACTCGGCTGATGATATTGTTCTAACAATGAGTAAAATTTTTAAACAAGGTCGTATTCCAAAAAATTTACAAATAGATAATGGGAAATAATTTTATAATACTAAGTTTAATAGTTTAATGAAAAAATTTAATATAAATCATTATTCAACGTATAGTAATTTAAAAGCATCTGTATGTGAAAGGTTTAATCGAACACTCAAAACAAATATGTGGCGTTATTTTAATTATCAGGGATCTCATAACTGGTTAATAATAATGCATCTCGCATAACTTAGTATGTGACACCGTGAAGTGTAAATACAGGAAATAAGTTTAGACATCAACAAAATATATCGCTTGCGTCAACTGAGGTTTCAACTTATTATTTTTATTTTTATAATACATTATGTTTATAGATTTTTATTACAATAATTTATACATTCAACTCCAAAATTTATGGTATCTGTCAGATGACAAGACCAAAAAATGTGATTTTTCCCGGTGTTGAGCGCTCGCGTCGCAACAGCAACTGTCACCACTGACATGCTCGGTCCCAATAATTGATAAAATTTAATTTTCATGTCCCGTGTGACCAGTTTTTTTTTTTGTAAGCAATTAACAATTTTATTCTTTTAACAAAAATCGTGGGATTTATCCCAATAAATATATTCGTGATAATTGGGTTTAATTCTCATATATTTTAGTAAAATACCATATCCTGTAGTAGTATCTGTAAGCGAATAACTTCTACTTTTCTCGCCTACACCGCCTGCTTCAATGGCGGGTTTAATAATATCTCTTTATTTTTTACATCAATTATTGTTTAGTTTATTTAACTTATTATAACCATATCTGTGTGCATTTGTACTTAGAACTATGTCAATGTAATTTTTTTGATCTTCTTCTGTATAATTTTTATATTTTTTGAAAAGCATCTCATATAGACTAGGTGTACCTTCATACCATGTATCATATATCTTTAAATCGTTATTGTCAATTTCAACTTTTGAATTTCCATTTGAAGTCTGATGAATCTCTATCATTAGAAGTTAAGTAGAATTAAAAACATTCTGCACTAATGTTATCCAGTAAATCTGTCAAATCATCACGTGTTACAACAGATTTTTACAAAGAATCTTCAATAAATTTTATGGATAATTCTTTGCCATCTGTTTCCACATTAATTTCACTGTCAAGTACAAATAGTGTTGTTTTTGGTATTTGAAAAGGTGTCTAACTCACTTTTTTAGGTTTTTAGAACTTCTTACAGAAGTAAATGTAGAATAAAATGTGTGTTCCTTGTACAAAATAAAGGAAGT
The DNA here is from genome assembly GCA_035578165.1 of Stenolophus ochropezus. NCBI lineage: Eukaryota > Metazoa > Arthropoda > Insecta > Coleoptera > Carabidae > Stenolophus > Stenolophus ochropezus. The sequence goes on from JAQOWZ010000049.1 coordinate 331,507, forward strand.
ATTGTAATCGAGAAAAATTTCGATTTTCAGATTTTAACGGAAATACACGTTTTGACTAGTTTAGGTGTGACGTTTGTACGTAGGTATACGTATCTCGCATAACTTAAAATATTACTAACCATATAAAATTGAAATTTTGTATATTCAACTGCTATAACATCTAGTTGTATCCCTCCCTTTTGTTCTGCAATCAGCTGTGTCAAAAAGGGTACTTTGCTCGTAGTGTTTTTGAATTTTTGTCATAACTCAAAAACGATTAGTTGTAGAATGTTGACATGGTTACAATTTACCTGATCACAAGGATAATGTAATTTTGATTATTTCACACATGTCATTTTCATCCAATCAGAATGCTTCATTTGAGAGTCGTAGGTAGTTTTTCATTGAAGAAATTTGATAAAATTTTACTAGCGTATTCATGGTTACATTTTGTTGATAACAAAAATTTTATGTTTGAACTGTTGTCATTCGGGAAATAATCAAGCAAATTTAATTCGAGCTATGAATTTAATTGATCAAATTTATGAATAATTGTTGAGTAGTAACAGGCAAACGAGTGTCAAAAATGAATTTAGATCATGACAGCGAAGCTGGAGTGATTTAAGAGTCATTTTTGACCTGAATTGTCGTTAATTCGCAGGAATTATTCATAAATTTTATCAATAAATTTATAGCTCTTATTATATTACTTATGAAAAAACTTAATAAATAATAATAATATTATTAATAAATTGACATTGACAAATGTTAGAATATCTGTGAAATATGTACCAAGTAAATGAAAACAACATATCTTTCTTTACAATATTTGAAAGATGAAAATAATTTTATGTAGCGCAATAGGGAATAGTGTAGTTTAGTAAAATCCGGGATCTATTTCGTCGTGCGCGTAAAATACCGGATCCAGATTCTTAACTAAAGTGGAGAGTGGGGTAGGCACTGCCAACTAAAGTGGAGAGTGCACACTTGTACAAGGAAATAAAAATGAGGATGAACCTGTAAAAAAATCACCTAAAAGAAGTCATGATAATTTAATTTGCATTCTAGTTGTTGTGGATTGATAATTTATTATGAACTTGTATAAAATTCATTATTTTTTACTCTTTATCAAACTAAGTTGTAAACAGGAATTCGTGGTTATGATAATTTTATAAAATATCAATGTGGTTCATTATTTTTTTCTCTGATTAACATGTGTTCACAACTAACTATATATATATACAGTTTGAAACTAACACGTAGCAATCCACAACAACTAGAATGTAAATCAAATCATACAACAAGCCAAATCACGAAGTAAATATAATTTAAAATTCTTATTACTTATTCTTATTATTTTAATTTTATTATTTTTTGTCAGACTATACAGTTGATCAACATCCATAAATAAATAATAGTAGGGAGATATTAAATATATTTCGTTTGTATAAAAATTTTTTGTATATTTGTACTATTAAGAATAGTGCTGATATAAAAATAGCTATTTATGTATTAAGGGCGAAATGATATAGATTTTGGCCCGCGGTGCAAAATTGAAGCCCGACGCGCAGCGGAGGGTTACAATGCACCTAGGGCCAAAATATATTTCGCTCGTAATACATACAATATTTTTTGCACATCCGAAGTAGTATTACTTCATCACCGCGATCAAAGTAAAACGATGTTCAAATCAAATTCAGATCATAGTAGTCTATTTGACATATGTACGTTGTCATGGATAACAATGAAAACAAGCAAGTAGTAAGTAAACAAAGTAGCAAAAAAGCGGTGACACGTCAAAAATTTATTATAAAAATGGGTGAAACTGGGCACGAAAAGTTCTAGGGCGAAAATGACTACTTTTTCGCCCTCGGGCGAAAAAGAGTGTCATTTCGCCCTTAAAACAATGTTATTTGTCCGACTTTTACGCCCGGATGTGCAAAAAATTGATTTTTGAAACTATTTCTGGATTATATGTAAATAATGATAAGGTAATATTTACAACTAGAGACAGTACAATTGTTCTACGTATAAAATATAAAGAACCTGTTCATAATGAACTAATTGATTTACGTATTGAAGATGAAAATGGGATATGTGATTTTTTAAAATTCTACATTGAATTTTATCGAGGACAAGTGTATAGATTTAAATTAGATTATATAAGACCGAAAACTGATCTAAAATATTATCAATATAAAACTCATTTAAACAAACATTGTGATTATTTAGATGATGTTTTTAAAATTTTACCACAACCATGGGATCATATACTATTTTGATAGATTCACTATCTATATATCTATCTATCTATATTTGGATTCATCTCGAGCATCGCAAAAATTTTGCTCACGGGTACAGGTCAAACCATTCATTGAATAATTTTAATATTATTTTATTAGATTTGGTTTAAAGTGGAATAGGGCCTTTTTGGGGTCTCATATTTTTACTGTGAGTGGTTTTCGTGTAAAAAATCAAAAACTGTGCATAATTGGTACCTTGAAACAATGGATCCCAGAGGCCATGTCTATCTTTAAGATGAATCACGCAGTTATCCGTCACTTTTGACAAACTGTCTATGAACTTTAAATGATTGTATCTTTTAATAGAACATTGATATCAAAGATTTGAAAACAGTGTCATGAATAATAGTCATGAGCAAAGATTTTACCATTATTTTAAGTTTATTACACAACACATTTAATTATTTTAAATTTTGACGTTTCGAATTACATAAGTCAATGTTGCCAAATGTGTGATGAAATTACTAAACAAAAAACAAATATTCCTAAATGAATTTCACTGAAGACAGTGGCTATTGTATATTAGGATTGCCGATGGTAATTTATAAATTTAAAAATTAACTACATTAGGGATGGGATTTTTTCGACTGTGGTGTAGTGTAGATAAAAAACAATTAATCGAAATTTCAGTCATACAGCGTTTATTCCTACAAAACCGACGTTTCGGTATACACTTATACCTTCATCAGGGTAAGTAGAATCTATAGATTATAATCATGTACACAGCATACATTCGTAGATTCATTCGGTATTACATACATCGTACAAAATTCAAAAAAGCACATACGCATCTAAATTGTCTCACGGACGACAACCGAATGATTCGCGTGCAGAATTGACAAACATGTACTACGTCGATCGGTTTTTGTTTTTTGCAAGAGGTTCTCAAAGGTATATCGAGTTTGGTCTCAAATGAAACGTCTCGTTGAGGGCTAGCGTGCAGAATTGACAAAAATGTGCTATGTCGATTGGTTTTTGTTTTTTGCTAAAAGTTGTCACAAGTGTGTGGTGTTTGGTATCAAATGAAAGGTTTCGATAAGGGCTGGTGTGTAGAATTAACAAAAATGGTTAATATTGATCGGCTTTTGTTTTTTGCAAAAAGTTTTTAGAAGTATGTCGAGTTTGGTCTCAAATGAAAGGTCTCGTTGAGGGCTAGCGTGCAGAATTGACAAAAATGTACTACGTCGATCGGTTTTTGTTTTTTGCAAAAAGTTGTCACAAGTGTGTGGTGTTTGGTATCAAATGAAAGGTTTCGATAAGGGCTGGTGTGCAGAATTAACAAAAATTGTTAATGTTGATCGGCTTTTGTTTTTTGCAAAAAGTTTTTAGAAGTATGTCGAGTTTAGTCTCAAATGAAAGGTCTCGTTGAGGGCTAGCGTGCAGAATTGACAAACATGTACTACGGTGATCGGTTTTTGTTTTTTGCAAGAGGTTCTCAAAGGTATATTGAGTTTGGTCTCAAATGAAACGTCTCGTTGAGGGCTAACGTGCAGAATTGACAAAAATGTGCTCTGTCGATTGGTTTTTGTTTTTTGCAAGAAGTTGTCACAAGTGTGCGGTGTTTGGTATCAAATGAAAGGTTTCGATAAGGGCTGGTGTGCAGAATTAACAAAAATGGTTAATGTTGATCGGCTTTTGTTTTTTGCAAAAAGTTTTTAGAAGTATGTCGAGTTTGGTCTCAAATGAAAGGTCTCGTTGAGGGCTAGCGTGCAGAATTGACAAAAATGTACTACGTCGATCGTTTTTTGTTTTTTGCAAGAAGTTTTCAAAGGTATGTCGAATTTAGTCTCAAATGAAACGTCTCGTTGAGGGCTAGCGTGCAGATTTGACAAAAATGTGCTATGTCGATTGGTTTTTGTTTTTTGCTAAAAGTTGTCACAAGTGTGTGGTGTTTGGTATCAAATGATAGGTTTCGATAAGGGCTGGTGTGTAGAATTAACAAAAATGGTTAATATTGATCGGCTTTTGTTTTTTGCAAAAAGTTTTTAGAAGTATGTCGAGTTTGATCTCAAATGAAAGGTCTCGTTGAGGGCTAGCGTGCAGAATTGACAAAAATGTACTACGTCGATCGGTTTTTGTTTTTTGCAAAAAGTTGTCACAAGTGTGTGGTGTTTGGTATCAAATGAAAGGTTTCGATAAGGGCTGGTGTGCAGAATTAACAAAAATTGTTAATGTTGATCGGCTTTTGTTTTTTGCAAAAAGATTTTAGAAGTATGTCGAGTTTAGTCTCAAATGAAAGGTCTCGTTGAGGGCTAGCGTGCAGAATTGACAAACATGTACTACGTCGATCGGTTTTTGTTTTTTGCAAGAGGTTCTCAAAGGTATATCGAGTTTGGTCTCAAATGAAACGTCTCGTTGAGGGCTAGCGTGCAGAATTGACAAAAATGTGCTATGTCGATTGGTTTTTGTTTTTTGCTAAAAGTTGTCACAAGTGTGTGGTGTTTGGTATCAAATGAAAGGTTTCGATAAGGGCTGGTGTGTAGAATTAACAAAAATGGTTAATATTGATCGGCTTTTGTTTTTTGCAAAAAGTTTTTAGAAGTATGTCGAGTTTGGTCTCAAATGAAAGGTCTCGTTGAGGGCTAGCGTGCAGAATTGACAAAAATGTACTACGTCGATCGGTTTTTGTTTTTTGCAAAAAGTTGTCACAAGTGTGTGGTGTTTGGTATCAAATGAAAGGTTTCGATAAGGGCTGGTGTGCAGAATTAACAAAAATTGTTAATGTTGATCGGCTTTTGTTTTTTGCAAAAAGTTTTTAGAAGTATGTCGAGTTTAGTCTCAAATGAAAGGTCTCGTTGAGGGCTAGCGTGCAGAATTGACAAACATGTACTACGTTGATCGGTTTTTGTTTTTTGCAAGAGGTTCTCAAAGGTATATCGAGTTTGGTCTCAAATGAAACGTCTCGTTGAGGGCTAACGTGCAGAATTGACAAAAATGTGCTCTGTCGATTGGTTTTTGTTTTTTGCAAGAAGTTGTCACAAGTGTGCGGTGTTTGGTATCAAATGAAAGGTTTCGATAAGGGCTGGTGTGCAGAATTAACAAAAATGGTTAATGTTGATCGGCTTTTGTTTTTTGCAAAAAGTTTTTAGAAGTATGTCGAGTTTGGTCTCAAATGAAAGGTCTCGTTGAGGGCTAGCGTGCAGAATTGACAAAAATGTACTACGTCGATCGTTTTTTGCAAAAAGTTTTCAAAGGTATGTCGAGTTTGGTCTCAAATGAAACGTCTCGTTGAGGGCTAGCGTGCAGAATTGACAAAAATGTGCTATGTCGATTGGTTTTTGTTTTTTGCTAAAAGTTGTCACAAGTGTGTGGTGTTTGGTATCAAATGATAGGTTTCGATAAGGGCTGGTGTGTAGAATTAACAAAAATGGTTAATGTTGATCGGCTTTTGTTTTTTGCAAAAAGTTTTTAGAAGTATGTCGAGTTTGGTCTCAAATGAAAGGTCTCGTTGAGGGCTAGCGTGCAGAATTGACAAAAATGTACTACGTCGATCGGTTTTTGTTTTTTGCAAAAAGTTGTCACAAGTGTGTGGTGTTTGGTATCAAATGAAAGGTTTCGATAAGGGCTGGTGTGCAGAAATAACAAAAATTGTTAATGTTGATCGGCTTTTGTTTTTTGCAAAAAGTTTTTAGAAGTATGTCGAGTTTGGTCTCAAATGAAAGGTCTCGTTGAAGGCTAGCGTGCAGAATTGACAAAAATGTGCTACGTCGATCGTTTTTTGTTTTTTGCAAGAAAATTTCAAAGGTATGTCGAGTTTGGTCTCAAATGAAACGTCTCGTTGAGGGCTAGCGTGCAGAATTGACAATAATGTGCTATGTCGATTGGTTTTTGTTTTTTGCTAAAAGTTGTCACAAGTGTGTGGTGTTTGGTATCAAATGATAGGTTTCGATAAGGGCTGGTGTGTAGAATTAACAAAAATGGTTAATGTTGATCGGCTTTTGTTTTTTGCAAAAAGTTTTTAGAAGTATATCGAGTTTGGTCTCAAATGAAAGGTCTCGTTGAGGGCTAGCGTGCAGAATTGACAAAAATGTACTACGTCGATCGGTTTTTGTTTTTTGCAAAAAGTTGTCACAAGTGTGTGGTGTTTGGTATCAAATGAAAGGTTTCGATAAGGGCTGGTGTGCAGAATTAACAAAAATGGTTAATGTTGATCGGCTTTTGTTTTTTGAAAAAGTTTTTAGAAGTATGTCAAGTTTGGTCTTAAATAAAAGGTCTCGTTGAGGGCTAGCGTGCAGAATTGACAAAAATGTACTACGTCGATCGTTTTTTGTTGTTTGCAAGAAGTTTTCAAAGGTATGTCGAGTTTGGTCTCAAATGAAATGTCTCGTTGAGGGCTAGCGTGCAGAATTGACAAAAATGTGCTATGTCGATTGGTTTTTGTTTTTTGCTAAAAGTTGTCACAAGTGTGTGGTGTTTGGTATCAAATGAAAGGTTTCGATAAGGGCTGGTGTGTAGAATTAACAAAAATGGTTAATGTTGATCGGCTTTTGTTTTTAGCAAAAAGTTTTTAGTAGTATGTCGAGTTTGGTCTCAAATGAAAGGTCTCGTTGAGGGCTAGCGTGCAAAATTGACAAAAAGGTTCCATTCCGATCGGCTTTTGTTTTCTGCAAGAAGTTTTCAAAAGTATGTCGAGTTTTATCTCAAACAAAACGTCTGGTTGACGGCTAGCGTGCAGAATTGACAAAAATGTGCCATGTCAATCGGCTTTTGTTTTTTGCAAAAAGTTGTCAGAAGTATGTGGTGTCTGGTATCAAATGAAAGCTCTCGGTGTGGGCTAGCCTGTAGAAATTGCAAAAATGTTTCATGTTAATCGACTTTTTTTATGCAAAAAAATGTCAGAAGTATGATGTGTTTGGTATCAAATAAAAGGTCTCGGTAAGGACTGGCGTGCATAATTGATAAAAATGTTTCATGTCGACCGGCTTTTGTTTTTTGCAAAAGATAATAGAAGTATATCGTGTTTGGAATCTAATATAAGGTCTCGGTGAGGGCAGACGTGCAGATATAAAAAAACTGTATCATGTCGATTGGCATTTGTTTTTTGCACAGACAGCGGAGCTCTAGGGAATGCTCGGCGTAGCCGAGAATTCGCTAGTATCATATACTATTTTGATAGATTCACTATATATCTATATTTGGATTCATCTCGAGCATCGCAAAAATTTTGCTCACGGGTACAGGTCAAACCATTCATTGAATAATTTTAATATTATTTTATTAGATGTGGTTTAAATTGGAATAGGGCCTTTTTGGGGTCTCATATTTTTACTGTGAGTGGTTTTCGTGTAAAAAATCGAAAACTAAGCGAAAAAGGAAAACTGGAACAAAACTGAAAAAAATATCCTAGATGCCAGGTTTAAATTTAAAAAGAATTACTGTGCCATCCGTCATTTTTGACAATTCAATATGAAACTTTTAATTGATTTATTTTGAAAATGAAAAGAGATATTGTAAAGGTAATTATATTTTTACACATTATAATAGTGGGCGAAACATATACAAATACACTGAATGTTAAATGTGGTGTATTTTAAATATTTAATTTTATGACGTTTGACGTTTATCATCTGTTGGGTCAGTCAATCAAAAAATTCGTGGCACAAGTTTTATATTTTCAAAGAGAAATATACAGAAATATAAAGTAAACTATGTACAATACACTTTGTGATGTAAGTATATTATTTTAAATTTGTTTCGTTGTATTTAAAGATGTATTTTCATTTCAGTTACAATTTTTAATTGGTTATCCAAACAAGAGTATATTTATAGAAGAGAAATATCATAAAATTACTAAAAATAACACTACTGAAGTGTAACTGATTATCATAAAAGTGCATTGTACATAATAATTTACGGCAAACCTTATTTACAATATTTAAATTTTCATGACATATGACGTTTGTCAAAACGTCAGCTCTAATCAAAAAATCATCTTGCAAGTCTTGTATTTGCTTGGAGAAATATATAGTAAAATTAGTTTAAAAGTAAAATTACACTACATTTTATAATGTAAGTATGTAATTTTATATTTTCTTGAATGTATTTAAATATGTGTTTTCATTTCATTTATACTCGTATTTATCCAAACAAGAATATATTCATAGAAAAGAATAACATAAAATTATGGATAATAACACTATTGACAAAAATTTAATTATGGAAATCAAACAAGGCGCGTCGTATTCAGTCATAAACACATTTATTTAAAAATACTGACAAACCTTTCCTTCATACCCCCTTGGAAGAAATGTTTAATAATTTATTGTACAATAATTATTTTCAGTTATGTATCTGGATTATATTAAACTGTAAGTAACTGCATTTTATACATTCTTTATGTATTCTTTCATCAAATTTCAGATGAAAGTATTTGATTACAACAACAATTAGATTTTTAAAATTTCTATTGTATTTTGTTATGGAATGAGATGATTTTTTAAATGAAAACGTATACAAAAACAAAGTATCTATCCAATTATTCAATTATCATTGATATTTCAAACAATAAACACTTTCTGAAACCAAATATTTAACGAGAAATGCTTTTGATAACATGTGCTCCCAGGTGAATGGATTACATGAAAATTCATATTTTTACTAGGAAATAATGCAAAAAAAATGTTTGAAATTTGTTGGATGTTAGTTTAAGGTACGATATAAATATTATTAGGTAAATTTTTTATTTTTATCACTTACAGATGTCATATTAGGTTACTGGTTCAAAGTGTAATTAAATGAAATTAAAAGAATCTATTTTTATCATAAATAATGCTATAAAAAGAGTAAATATTATATATTCTTTCATATACAACCATAAAGTTTTTAATAATGGATTATTTATGTCAAAATTTGTGATGATGAAAGTTGCGAGCAAGGTTTGCAATAACTACAGTAAGTTTTAGTTATTATTCTCTAATTATAAAAATATGTCATTTTACTATATATATATTATTATACTTTTATATTCATTGGAGAGTAAATAAAATTTTTATTTATTTTACTTATTTTATTCAATTCAAATTTGACAATCTGACATCTAAAATTCATTTTCATAAACGAAGTGTATCTATTAAAATGATAAGATATATTTTAAAATGATTTACTTAGAAATCAAAAATATTTACCGTTTAACAATAAGCCTTTAGATACACGAAAATTTAAAAGTAAACAGCCGGTTTTCATTGTTAGCTGCTCTTTTTGTAAATTTTCGGGACCCTAAAGGCTCATTGTTATTTGTTAAGGTATATTTATAATATTTTTATTAAAAAAAATTTTGTGTTCTTATTAAATTTATTAAACAGTTTCTTTGAATTTAAAAATTTACACTGGTCACATTCAGTAATCCGACTGTATAACACATGTTTGAACGCATCCAAAATACAGTTGTCAAATTATCTTGTCATTTTGACATTGCTGAAAATATAAGTATTATACTTATAGCGAAATTGAAAGCACATTAAATAGGGTTGGAAGGGCAAAGAAAAAATCAGTAGAAAGAAGAAGTCTAAATATAAAAACCGTAATAAAAATGTCATACGATAGATAAATTCGCAATAATACTATATATTCTGCAATGAACTCTTTCATTGTAGATGTACGTATGTACCAATAGAATTAGATTGGTACCGAGAAAATATGACAATGATTATTATAATGAAAATGTTGTTGATAAGAATCAATGGCTACAATTTTTATTGTAATCAAGCTATGTGTTATGGCTTGGAAACCTAAAGTGAAGCAAGATCAGTATTTCAAGTTTTAACTAATATTTTATACACGAAAATGGACTTGTTATGTTGTAATATTATCTAACCAACCATACTTAACATGAAAATAATAACGTTAAATTCAAGAAGTACGACAAATATTACACACAAGTCCTCTTTTCAAAGCACATGCTTTATATTACCGTTTGCCATTTCATTATTCGTAGAGAGAGATAAGAAGTTTCTATCTACATTTACTCCAAAGATTCACGACTTTTTTTTTTAAATATTTCATACAGTTTGTTCTAAATAAGATGTAATTGTACATTTATGTTATCAACGCATATTTATATATATATTATTATATTTATTTCATAACATAATTTTCAATAGTAAATATTATAAGAGCCCTTAGTATTTACTCTGGAGATTCAGGTTTTTTTCTTTTCACATCATACTTGTGATTTGGAAATAAATATAACAACACTATCACTACCAGTTAATATAATAATAATATTTTAATTCATATACATATGAAATTAAATATAAAATTATTAAATTAATTTAATAATTATATCGATTCCTTCCTTAGCAGATGCAATAAAATTTTTAATTAGTGCCATCTATGTGATTTTTTTAAACTATTAAAATTATTGATTTTCTCAGATGTATACAGAAACAAATTTTACAAATACTGGTTTAAACGGTATTGTTAAACCTATAAAAATTATGTGTATAAAGGTGTTCATTTTATTTTGTCCACTATTGCTATCTCGAGAACTATAAGAGCTACAAGGTCAGTTAAATTAGCAAAAAATTTCTATTTTACAACACTATTAACATGAGACAAACTAATTATTTTTTAAACCAGTGTTTCTCAAAATACGTGTCCCAACTTTTTTGTTTTAAATGTGAACCTATTTTTTCATTTGCTTATTCAATAGAGAATATTATTCTGAATTCAATGATATAATATTATCATACCCTAACATAACGATTTTTTTGAGAAAAATGCATCTGAAGTTTTATATTAATTTAATTAAAATATGACAATAATAATACAAGTCATTGTTTTACCTGGAATTAGAGTGCCTTGAATTAAATATGTGAATAAAAGTATAATGAATGAAATAAAACAGTTTATAATTTTTATTTTCATATTTCATTATTTTTTAAATTTTATTTTAATTTCATTTGACAGTTATGATCACTTAACAAAACCAAGTATTCAAAAAATTGCGAATACTCTCTCTCCTGATATATTTAGAGCAAAACTACAAAAGTACAAAGTTGTTCATATTTCCACTCTAAATCAGATAAAATCACAACCGATGGAACCGCACGTCTATTGTATGAAATATATTAAATATAATATGTACCTTTTTCGGCAAAAATTAGACATTTACGAAAATTAAAAAAAAATTCTATCTGAGAGTTTATTATTGTTATTATGTCATTCTAATTAATATTATATTTGATATTAATTATTAATTTTGTAAAATTCTAAAATTACTTTAAAAATGTATGTTTTCTATATAAATGTTTTCTGGCTTGCATAAATGACAAATATATTTTACATCGACAGGTTTTTGTTTTTCAAATAATTGTTAGAAATATGTCATGTTTGGTATCAAATAAAAGGTCTTGTTGTGGGCTAGCATACAGAAATGACAAAAATGTTCCATGTTAATCGACTTTTGTTTTATGCAAAAAGTTGTCAGAAGTATGTCGTGTTTGGTATCAAATGAAAGGTCTCGGAGAGGGCTAGCGTGCAGAATTGACAAAAATGTGCTATGTCGATCGGTATTTGTTTTATGCAAAAAGTTGTCAGAAGTATGTCGTGTTTGGTATCAAATGAAAGGTCTCGGAGAGGGCTAGCGTGCAGAATTGACAAAAATGTGCTATGTTGATCGGTATTTGTTTTATGCAAAAAATGGTCAGAAGTATGTCGTGTTTGGTATCAAATAAAAGGACTCAGAGAGGGCTAGCGTGCAGAATTGGCAAAAATGTCCTATGTCGATCGGTATTTGTTTTTTGCAAAAGGTTGTCACAAGTATATAGTGTTTGGTATCAAATGAAAAGTCTCGGTGTTGGCTAGCGTGTTGACATGATAAAAAAGTTTCATTTTGATCGAATTTTGTTTTATGCAGAAAGTTGTCAGAAGTATGTCGTGTATGGTATCAAATGAAAGGTCTCGGTGAGAGTTGGGGTACATAAATGACAAAAATGTTTCATGTCGACCGGCTTTTGTTTTTTGCAAAAAATTATTAGAAGTATAACGTGTTTGCAATCTAATGAAAGGTCTCGGTGAGGCCTGACGTGGAAATATTAAATAATTGTTTTATGTCGATCGGCCTTTGTTTTTTGCACTTACAGCGGAGCTCTAGGGAATGCTCGGCGTAGCCGAGAATTCGCTAGTAGACATACTATTCAGAACATCTCATAAAAATTGGATATTAAATACATTTCGATATAAATGTAATTATTTTGTTGAAGAAGAAGAGCTACTATATATTTATAATAAATGTGTAGTGTTATGCCGTTTGACTGGAACTCATAAAGATTGTATAAATTGCTTGCACGTTATGAAATGCTACGATGACTTTGATATGACACCACCACATTCTGACTGATAGTGAAGAATAATAATAACATTATATATGTATATGTTGTAATAAAAAAATCATTTTTATGTACATATTTGTATATATTGTAATAAAAAATAAAACTATATTTATGTTTAAATTTTGTTTATTTGTTTTATTTATTTCAAACAAGCAATAGTGGGGTACATATACCAGGTAAATTCTTGAGAGCATAATAATTTAACATGAGAAAATCGTTTTTTTTTCATAGATTATTGTCCCCTAATATAATTTCAAGCGTTTATAATTACAAAAATCTAAAGGAAATTATTTATTTTATTAATTTTATAACAAATTTATTCATTTTTTAACTCTAATTTTTATTAAATTGTTCAAAATTTTACAACACTTCTAACCGTGAAATCATGTTTAACCATGATTTGTTTAAAACATAATTGAAAATTTAACGTCTATCTTTAATATCATAAAAATATTTACTATTGAGAAGATTCGCTATAAAAACCTTTTATGGTGGAAATAATATGTAATGGTACCAATTTCAATAAATAGTATTCACAAACTAATTCAAAAATATTTTGACAGTTATTTCTAAATTAATTTTTTCAAATTATCACGCACTGGATACTTTTTTTAACAAATCTTCAAGTGTGTTTATTCAATGTCTGAAGGCTCAAAATTAAAATAATACACCAATAAATTCTAGAAGATCATCATATATTGATCCCCGAAAATATTAAAAACAGACAAGCCATAATAAATATAAAAAAATCTTTTGGGGGCACCACATGACTTATGACTTCCTTCTATGCTAAATTATACACATTTTATTCAAACTTATTTCGCTTAAAAGTTCGAAATGGATCATTTTCGAAAATTTTACTAAAATGTTTATCACTATTCCCTATTGCGCTACATAAAATTATTTTCATCGTTCAAATATTGTAAAGAAAGATATGTTGTTTTCATTTACTTGGTACATATTTCACAGATATTCTAACATTTGTCAATGTCAATTTATTAATAATAAATTAAATGTTTCCCACTAAAATTAAAAGCCAACTAAATTATAATTTTTATTAAGTTTTTTCATAAGTAATATAATAAGAGCTATAAATTTATTGATAAAATTTATGAATAATTCCTGCGAATTAACGACAATTCAGGTCAAAAATGACTCTTAAATCACTCCAGCTTCGCTGTCATGATCTAAATTCATTTTTGACACTCGTTTGCCTGTTACTACTCAACAATTATTCATAAATTTGATCAATTAAATTCATAGCTCGAATTAAATTTGCTTGATTATTTCCCGAATGACAACAGTTCAAACATAAAATTTTTGTTATCAACAAAATGTAACCATGAATACGCTAGTAAAATTTTATCAAATTTCTTCAATGAAAAACTACCTACGACTCTCAAATGAAGCATTCTGATTGGATGAAAATGACATGTGTGAAATAATCAAAATTACATTATCCTTGTGATCAGGTAAATTGTAACCATGTCAACATTCTACAACTAATCGTTTTTGAGTTATGACAAAAATTCAAAAACACTACGAGCAAAGTACCCTTTTTGACACAGCTGATTGCAGAACAAAAGGGAGGGATACAACTAGATGTTATAGCAGTTGAATATACAAAATTTCAATTTTATATGGTTAGTAATATTTTAAGTTATGCGAGATACGTATACCTACGTACAAACGTCACACCTAAACTAGTCAAAACGTGTATTTCCGTTAAAATCTGAAAATCGAAATTTTTCTCGATTACAATACTTCCTTTATTTTGTACAAGGAACACACATTTTATTCTACATTTACTTCTGTAAGAAGTTCTAAAAACCTAAAAAAGTGAGTTAGACACCTTTTCAAATACCAAAAACAACACTATTTGTACTTGACAGTGAAATTAATGTGGAAACAGATGGCAAAGAATTATCCATAAAATTTATTGAAGATTCTTTGTAAAAATCTGTTGTAACACGTGATGATTTGACAGATTTACTGGATAACATTAGTGCAGAATGTTTTTAATTCTACTTAACTTCTAATGATAGAGATTCATCAGACTTCAAATGGAAATTCAAAAGTTGAAATTGACAATAACGATTTAAAGATATATGATACATGGTATGAAGGTACACCTAGTCTATATGAGATGCTTTTCAAAAAATATAAAAATTATACAGAAGAAGATCAAAAAAATTACATTGACATAGTTCTAAGTACAAATGCACACAGATATGGTTATAATAAGTTAAATAAACTAAACAATAATTGATGTAAAAAATAAAGAGATATTATTAAACCCGCCATTGAAGCAGGCGGTGTAGGCGAGAAAAGTAGAAGTTATTCGCTTACAGATACTACTACAGGATATGGTATTTTACTAAAATATATGAGAATTAAACCCAATTATCACGAATATATTTATTGGGATAAATCCCACGATTTTTGTTAAAAGAATAAAATTGTTAATTGCTTACAAAAAAAAAAACTGGTCACACGGGACATGAAAATTAAATTTTATCAATTATTGGGACCGAGCATGTCAGTGGTGACAGTTGCTGTTGCGACGCGAGCGCTCAACACCGGGAAAAATCACATTTTTTGGTCTTGTCATCTGACAGATACCATAAATTTTGGAGTTGAATGTATAAATTATTGTAATAAAAATCTATAAACATAATGTATTATAAAAATAAAAATAATAAGTTGAAACCTCAGTTGACGCAAGCGATATATTTTGTTGATGTCTAAACTTATTTCCTGTATTTACACTTCACGGTGTCACATACTAAGTTATGCGAGATGCATTATTATTAACCAGTTATGAGATCCCTGATAATTAAAATAACGCCACATATTTGTTTTGAGTGTTCGATTAAACCTTTCACATACAGATGCTTTTAAATTACTATACGTTGAATAATGATTTATATTAAATTTTTTCATTAAACTATTAAACTTAGTATTATAAAATTATTTCCCATTATCTATTTGTAAATTTTTTGGAATACGACCTTGTTTAAAAATTTTACTCATTGTTAGAACAATATCATCAGCCGAGTTTGATTTTATCGGTTCAGCCCAAGCATATTTGGAAAATACATCAATAACTGTTAATAAATATTTATGATTTTTATTTTCCTTAGCATAAGGAATCATTTCTACGAGATCTGCTTGCCATAAATCATTAATTCCCTTCACTATTACACGTCTACGTGGATAATTTCGACGAGCTGGTTTATGTAATTCATTTACAATTTGAATTTTAGTCATTATTTGAAATCTATATGTATTTTTTAAAATAAAATACTGGTTTCCATTTCTAGCTACGGATGTATACTAATAAAATATTTACTTTGATAATGAACCACATACAAGTTGATATAAAATTATCAAAACCACAAATTCCTGTTTACAACTCATATAGAACGATATTCACAGTGAATTCTCGCAAACAAGAACAATTGTTCTGAAGAAAATATATTCATTATATATACACACATTTAAAACTTATCCAAAATCAAAATACAAGAAGTATTCATGTAAGTAATAATATTAATATTAATTAAATAATATAATGATGTTTTCTCTGCTTATTAGCAGGTGAAATCTGTTCAGAGAATAAACAAAAATCATCAAATTCAAGATTAGAAGAAGAAGAAGACAGCAAATAACGTTAGATTATTAAAACTTATCTGATATTATTTTATAAATATAAAAAACAAACACCGCTCAGTTTTCATCAATTGTTTGAAAGCATTGTTCGGAAGAATAACTATTTTGTGTACCGCTAAACAATGAATAGTAGTCTAAGTTCACTTAGTGATCAAACAATAACTCATATTCGAAAAGCAATAAAGTTAATAAAAATCGATGATGAAATTAATAGATGGCGTAAAAATTTAAATAAAATAATTTCATTACTAAATAAATATATAAAAAAGAAAGGCTATAAAAATAATAAAGAAGAAAATTTATTAAAACTTGAAGCTAATTTAACAATTTTAAAAACATATAAAGAAAAAATAAAAAACTTAAAAACTAAAACTGGATCTGGATTATCTAAAAACGGAAAACCAAAACATAACTTACTATGGCAAGATATAAAATCTGTTTTTCAAAAACATATTAAAACCGGTGTGATAATAAACAAAGCAGGAATTAAAGATCCTAAAATATTTCTACAACATGCAATTACAATATTTAAAAATAAAATAAAGAAAGCATTACAGTCATCAGTATTAAAAGTGAATGTTATATTTAGTGGACATTTCATTTTACCAAGTTCAGGTACAAGTGAAATTAAAACATTCAATACAAGAAACGAAGTAATTGACAATTCAACAAACATAAAAGAATGGTATAAAGAAAATGTATTAGATAAAATAATGAACGATTTAGAAGAATTTCAAGAACGAGACTCAGGCTGGGCTTTATATGAAGTTCTACACCTGAAAGTAAACATAAACAATTATTCACCGATCACTGCTTCTAGAAAGGGTTATGTATCGTTACCTGCAGACATAAGATTAAAAAGAGCAATTATTAATGTTAACAATGATGACGATTATTGCTTTCTTTGGGCTGTTACATCAGCGCTATATCCAGTACGTAAAAATTCTAATCGTACATCTGCATACCCCCATTTTTCAACAATTCTAAAGTATGATGGAATAGAATTTCCAATAAAATTAAAAAATATTGTGAAATTCGAAGAAATGAATAGACTTAACATAAATATCTACACACTTGAAAAGGTGGGCAAGAAAAAGCATGATGTCGTACCAGTACGTCTAACCAAATGCAAATATGATAAAACAATACATTTACTGATGATGTATGCCGGAGATGAGGAAGAGGAGGAGGAGGAAAAAGAAGATCAGATTCAAGATAATGACAGCATGGATGTTGACATCACTGACATTGTTAGACGACTTAGATCTCTTGAAAATTATCATTCTATGTGGATAAAAAATCTTTCACGATTATTGAGAAGTCAAATTTCAAATAATCGACCATTCTTTTGTGATAGATGTTTAAATCATTTTAGAAGCGAGTGTAGTTTAGAAAAACACAAAGAAAACTGTAGAAATGTTAATGAGTGTAAAATAACAGTGCCTACGGAAGAAAATAAAATATTGAAATTTAAAAACCTTCATCACAAAGAAAAAGTACCGTTTGTAATATATGCTGATATAGAATCAATTTTGGAAAAAGTTGAAGAAGCACATGGCAAAAATACGGTCTATACACAGAAACATGTACCGTTTAGTATTGCGTATTACCTGAAATGTTCATACAATAACTCATATTCAAAATTTAATATTTACCGTGGAAGACACTGCATTGACTGGTTTGTTGAAGAACTTAACAATATAGCGAACCAAATTGACACTATAATGAAAGATATTAAACCGATGAAATTAACTTCTAATGAAGAAATAAATTTTATAAATAGTAAAAAATGTCATATTTGCGATGAAGTATTCACTCTGCATAACATAAAAGTACGTGATCATTCACATTTAACTGGAGAATACAGAGGAGCCGCTCATCAAAATTGCAATTTGAATTATACAAATTCACATGCAATACCTGTTGTATTTCATAATTCATCTTCGTACGATGCACACTTTATTATAAAAGAAATAACTACAAAAATTCCAGGCTCTGTATCGCTATTACCAATAAACAAAGAACGATATATATCCTTCACAAAATACGTAAAAAATACAAAAATTAATTTCAGATTTATAGACTCTTTCCGCTTTATGGCAAGCAGTTTACAAAAATTAGCTTCTTATCTAACAGATAGTGAAAAGTTGATAACAAGAGCTCATACTGATTCAGAAGAGAAATTTATATTAGTTACAAAAAAAGGTATATTCCCATATGAATATCTAGATAGTTGGGATAAACTAGATGAGGAACAACTACCTAGTATAGACAAATTTTACAGTTCACTCAAAGGGGAAAACATATCAAATGAAGACTATCAGCATGCTATAAATGTTTGGAATTTATTTGAAATTCAAAATTTAGGACAATATGCCGATTTATATTTAAAAACTGATGTTTTGTTACTAAGTGACATATTTGAAAATTTTCGTGAAAGTTGCTTAGAAACATATCAGTTAGAAGCATTACACTACTATACTGCACCCGGATTAGCATTTAGTGCCATGTTAAAATGCAGTAAAATTCAATTGGAACCTTTAACAGACATTGATAAAATTTTGTTTATTGAAAAGGGAATCCGGGGTGGAGTGTCACAGTGTTCGAATAGATATGGGAAAGCGAATAATAAATATATGGGGGAGAAATATAATTGTAATGAATCTGACTCTTATTTAATGTATTTTGATGTAAATAACTTATATGGTGCTGCCATGAGTAATTATTTACCCTACTCGGAATTTGAGTGGGTTGATATTTTAGACCTATACAAAATATATTTGATGAATTTAAGTAATGAATCTCCCATAGGCTACATTTTTGAAGTTGATTTAGAGTATCCGAAAGAATTGCACAATGATCATAAAGATATGCCGTTATGCCCTGAACATTTTATACCACCTCAGTCGAAATTACCAAAATTAGTAACAAATTTGTATGATAAAAAAAATTATGTGATTTATTATCAAAATTTAAAACAATGTTTGAAATTGGGTTTAAAAATATCTAAAGTTCATAAAGTTCTAAAATTTAAACAAAGACCATGGTTAAAAACATATATAGATATAAATACAAACATGCGAAAACAATCAAATAATGAATTTAAAAAGAATTTTTATAAATTAATGAATAACGCGGTGTTTGGTAAAACCATGGAGAACGTTCGTAAATATAAAGATATAAAAATAGTTTCAAATTGGGAGGGAAGATACGGTGTAAAATCTTACATACAACAACCAAATTTTCATAGTTGTACCATATTAGATGATCACATTATATTAATAGAAATGAGTAAAAAAAATATTACTTTTAACAAGCCCATATATGTTGGTTTCTCTATTTTAGACATTTCGAAAACTTACATTTATGACTTTCACTACAATTATATTAAGAAAAATGTTTGTAACAATACAAAATTATTGTACACAGACACAGATAGTCTTATTTACTTATTTAAAAATATTGATATCTATAACGTAATGAAACGAGATATTTATAAATTTGATACTTCTGATTATCCACATAATAATATTTTCAACATACCTCTTGTTAACAAAAAAATTATTGGTCTCATAAAAGATGAAAATAATGGCGAAATTATGACAGACAGTTAATAAAGAAAAAATCAATAAAAAAGCAAAGGGTATAACAAAAGCAGCACTCAATACTATAACTTTTAGTGATTACTATAATTGTTTATTTAACAATAAAACTATAAATATAAATCAATGTTCTGTTAGATCTAAGAAACATGTTGTACATACAATAAAACAAAATAAGTTAGCTTTAAGTCCGTTTGACGACAAACGAATTATAAACTATTTATATACAGATACACACCTATGAGGTTATAATGTTCAATAAATATTATCAAAGATAAAATGTGTTAATTGTAATAATAATAATAAATGTAATTATTTACATGACAGCTCTCCCTAATCACCCCAACTAAAAAAAAAATTACGAAGGATGTGGGAGATAGATCCCAGATCCAGATCCCAGATCCAGATCCAGATCCAGATCCAGATCCAGATCCAGATTCCAGACCCAGATCAAAAATCATAAAAATTCATATTCAAGATTCCAGACCCAGATCCCAGATCAAAAATCATAAAAATTCATATTCCAGATTCCAGACTCAGATCCCAGATCAAAAATCAAAAAATTTCATATTTCGCGCGCGACGAAATAGATCCCGGATCCAGATTCTTAACCTGGGGACTGCCAACTAAAGTGGAGTGAAGTGGAGAGTGCACCCCCACAAAAGGCACTTCTAACTAAAATGGAGAGTGCACCCCACAAAAGGCACTCATAACTGAAGTGGAGAGTGCCCCCCACCCCACCCCACACAAAAGGCACTCACAACTAAAGTGGAGAGTGCACCCCATAGGTACTCCTAACTGAAGTGGAGAGTGCACCCATGGGCACTCCTAACTGAAGTGGAGAGTGCCCCCCCCCCTCCCACGGGTACTCCTAATTGAAGTGGAGAGTGCACCACCATGGACACCTCCAACTGAAGTGGAGTGTGCACCCCCATGGACACCCCCAACTATAGTGGAGAGTGCATGCCATAGGGGCGGAGCATACAGGGTGGATGAATTCGAGAGGGTTGTGCAAGAAGTGGGTGAAGAAGAATGGTAGACGAGGATGACCACGGCCATCGAGTTCGAAAACAGGGTGAAATGAAACGGGGTGCGAATTCGAGAGGGTTGTGCAAGAAGTACGTGAAGAACTAACATAACGGATGTCTTTAGCTGAAGAATGGTTGATGTGGATGACCACGGTCATCGAGAACACCGGAAGTGAGGCGAAACGTGTCTAGCTATACTACTAAAGTAACTTTGGCGTATGGATTTTCAAACAAGTGATCACAATTTCGACGTTATAACCACCTTGTTGCTATAAGCAGTATCATTATAAAGGGATTTTACTGTAGTTTTTATTGTTTTTTTAAATTTTTACTTATTCTTTACAATGATTTTTTCATAATACATAAGTATTAAATGGGGTTTAACATATTTGAAAACTTTAATTGTCAACTAAAACTGAATTTAACTTAATAATGAAATTAACTTAAACTAACAATGAATTTGAAGATTGCGTGTTTATATTTAAAAAGTGACAAAAATTTATATTTATATTGATAAATCATCTCTGCTTGAATCATAGCGCAACTAACTTAAATTCCTCTTTTTCTTCTAGGCAATAAGATTTCCAGAAAGAAACTCTTATTTTCTTAAATAGAATAATTGCTCAACAAGAACAATATTCCCTAATTTTAGATGAACTCTTACGTGCACATCGAATTAACAGCGCAGCTATGGACATTGAAAAACCTAAATATATCGCTGACTTTCCACTAAAAGTTCAAGATGAATTTAATAAATTAGAATTTCTTCTGCAGAATGCATCTCACACAACATATTTGGTGAGTTAATAATTAACTCTAATTTATTTATTTATAACGCTTCAGATCATTTCTCGTATTATAAGTTTTATTTTTGTTCTTCCATCCTACATTTTTGTTCTTATTAAAGTTCTTATTTCCATATTCGGTATATATGTTGTTTCCTCAAGAGAGATGATTACAAAGTACCTTACACAATTAAAGACGGTCTTAAATTCGCCAAACTATGGTCAAATTAAAAAAATAAATAAACAGTAATTGTAAGAAAATTTTATGATAAAATTATGTTTTCAAGTAATATTTTTACAACTCTTATAAAGAAACGCATTTATCCTTGTTAAAAAAAATTTAATCACATTTTACGAATTAATCAATTTTACTTTTTAAATGTTCATATTTCAGAACCATGATTAATAGTGTGATTAAAAATCTTATTTAAAATAAGATCGAGCGAGTGTCACGAGTAAGAATTAAAAAATAAAATAAAAATATATACTTATTGTGATTGAAATTTATATTTTGGCAATAAAATCTCTCAGAGTGCTTAGTAAAATTCTTGTTTTTCGTTTAATTACCTGACAAAAGAATTACAAAAATTTGTTGTGTTGCCCGAGTACTCAGTATCTTATTCTGATTCGTTAACAAATATATCTTTTATTTCTTTGTCGTCTTTATAATTCGTAAAATATTAATAATAACTGATCATTATTACTTTACAAAATGAATAATAAAATGGTTCTTTATGGACATTGACAATATTTACTAATATAGAAATATCATCTAAATTTATTTTTCCTTAACATAAGTACATATTTATCAGAAGATATAGGATGCCGCTTTGGATGGTATTGCCTGTCGTTGGGCGCTTTGGATTTTTTTTGCAGGTTGGGTTATTTATTACGGTTGCCTTATTGGCTCTTTGTTGACAGGTGTTTCTTTTGTTATATATGAATATTTTGATTTCGCTTCAAGTATTCGGAAATTTGCATATTGTCCATTTATAGATTATGACTTGTTTAATTTGCATATAGTACAGTTTTGAAATTATTTCATCTAGTCTTTTGTTGTAGGCTTAGGTATTTTTTGGCGATACAAAGGGCGGGGGTGGAGTTTGTTTACAATAGAAATATTTAAGTTAGTATTGAATGTGAAAGTTATGAATAGACATTATTGACCGTGAGAATTTTTCTTAAAGGTATTTCATTCAATAACTGGACACCTGCAAAAGACAAAATACATCGTCTCTAATTTGCATATTGTTCAGTTTTAGTTTTTGTTGTTATTAATTTGCATATATTAGCATGTAGTATAGTTTTGAAAATGATTTTGTGTTTTATGGTGACATTTATTTTGTAGCCTGTCGCGAATTGTTTGACCACAAAGGGCGGAAAAAATATTTAAAGTTGGTTATCTGACTTAGTTGATTGTATCAGGTGTCTGTATGACCAAAAGGTGAGGTAATTGATTGTTTAGAAACTGCTATAAAATAAGTACAGAGATCATGGGCGCCCGCAGACTTTTTTACAAGGTGGGTCGAAATTTTTGAAAAAGATAAACATTTTTATGCATATATACAATATGTATAATGATTAATTATTTAAATAAAAATTGCATTCTTCTTGAATCTTGTCCAAATTTATCAATAACCTTTTGTGCCAAAACTAATATATCTTGATTGTCTGAAATTTCTTATCTATGGATGCTTAATAGACACAAACCGTTTTATCAATCTTCCGCCATTCTAAATATTTAATATTTAACAAATAAATAAAATCACAATTTTTCACTTCTTGAAAATTTTTAGTTTACCGCTTGTTGTGCCACATTTCGTACCAAATTTGACTTTCGGTAACAAAATTTTCAATATTATATACATCATGAATTTTTAATATCATTTGTTTTCGTTATTCATTTCTATGTTACGGCTATGATGAAGATAAAACAAAGAATAACTCCGTGTATTTTTAATGTTAAATCTAGATTTTAATGATTGTATTATCGAATTAAGATATGGAATGAATATAATTCACCGAAAATATTCTTCAGTTGCTGATGTTTGGCTTGTCTTGGTATTTTCAAAAAAAAGAGTGTCAAAACACAAGCACATATAAAATTTTTAAGGTTATGAGTTCAGCTAGTATTCACAGATTCACTGACTTCACATGTCATGATCTTGTCGTGCCATCTTTGAATAGGTACTACAAGACGAACAATCCAATTTCAACTTCAACTCTGACACTTTCTATCGATTAAGCCGCTTACCATTCTTCATTGAGTTATTATAATATTTCAGCTATTTCATTTGTTCGTATTTACATATATTAATACATATAAAAAATAAATTTGAAAAAATATTATTATCAATAAATATTATAAAAGAAGAGATACATTAGACTGAAAAAATATAAGTGTTTATTAAAAAAAGGTATACAATTCATAAATGAAATGGGGGTCCATCGACCCTTTCGACCCCCTGCGGGCGCCCATGCTAATTTCTATAATTTAAATTTTGTTTTTGTTATATTTACGTGGGAGTCCATGTTTCACCCCTACACATTAGTAGTAATAATAGTTAATAATAATAATAATAATAATTAATAATAATTAGTGATAATGACTGCTGAGTAAAAAATATATCAGACAAAAAATTATACATTAATTCAAAATGCGCCACTAGAGTTTGTTTACTTTTATTTTCATATGGGAATTAAGGCAAAAATATTTAATTTTATTTAAGTTGTGTATACATATATGTCATTAACTGTTTTTGAACAATGAAAGCAATATTAAGCAGTTTGAAGTATAGTTGTATTCAGAAATATTTGAAACTATCTTATGCAGGGTTTACAACCTTTCATACAGGGTTGGGTAGCTAATAGTCAGGTATCATAAATTATTTGAACTTATGTGGCAAGAACAGGGACGTATAAAACGATTTCATTGTACTTACATTGTATAAATTTTGTAAACTGAAAATATATATGTAATAAGAATAACTGTAAAATATCATGAACGCAAATTTCGAATATAGTCCACAGCATTATACGTCAAAAGAAACTATACCTGCCTCAAAGGATCTTTACCGCAAATCCTACAAAACTTTATAAGGGGCAATCCACAGATCCTATAATGAGATTCAAATATCTAAAAAGTTAATTTCACGAATCTATTCTTGATAACATAATTAATCAATTTATAAAATTTATAATTTAACTAAATAATTAATTATTTTTCAATAATGATATACAGTACTATCAAATCTCGTGCATAAATATAACATATTTGATTTTTAACTTATATGTATTATATACATTGATCTGGTTTTTAGTTTACTACATTGAAAAAGTTATATTTGAAAATTTGTTTATTCAAAAAAAAATATAGTAGAACCTTAGATCAAGGTCTGTCTGTGATATATATGGTAGGTTTCACACATATGAATTATTGGTATTTTTTGTAGAAAGTATTTTTTGCAGACGTTAGGTACAAATCTAATTGGACTTCTTCTGGTGAGACTATTACTCTCTTCATAAGAACAAAAATGGAAATTCAGTCTTTACTGCTATACGAGTCTCAAACCTGTATGGCTCTCCCAGAAATAGACTGAATGGAAATAAATCAATTGGTTGAAGATTCTTCCTATAACAAATTAACAAATAATGATAACTTCATCTTGTACAGGGAATGGAGAATAACATAACTTGGAGACTTATGGTTTTTCGAGTCCTAGATACTTTTGGAAAATTCAGAGCGAAATCAAAAAGTACGTAATTATCGTAAGTTGTATAATACTCGGAAAATAATATTGTATGAGATTAGAATTTTATTTTAATATTTTGTTACAGAAAGAAAGCTTTGAAATCTGGGAAATGTTATTACAGTTGCTTTTGCTAGTGTTACTGGAGTCCACATAAAAACAACGGCTGAACGAGTTTTTGAGTACTTTGTGCAGCAAATCGGAAATGTAGCGTATTTCTTGTAAAATAAATTAAAGAGAATTTGTTTTTAATAGTTGTTATATATGAAATTGTTTAGTTATTAAGTATGTTCAATAAAGTGAGTTATATGAATGTAGATATCATCTACACAAAGTAATTTGCAGTTTTTTTCAGTACAGGTAATTAGATGAATAAGATTAGACTATAAGTGTAAAATTAATAACAGAGTAAAACTTTTGCTTTTTTATTATTGACATTTTTGAGATAGTCTGGAATAAGTATAGGTATGCACAAGTAAGTTTAGTGTGAAATATATAATACTTTGTTTAATTATATAATAGTTATGTAGAAAAATAATTTGCATGTGTAAGACATATTACCTACATGTTTTAAAATAATATATGAATTAATATGTATAAATAAAAGTTCAAATAATGTACTAATCCAGTACTGGAATTCAATGATGAGAATGTACAATAACATCTATTGGATAGTAGCAGTAACACCGAGTAACACTAACCTGTGCTTTGGTAGCTATCCCTCCCATTGTTTAGGATGACGTCATTTTTTTGATTTGTACGGTTTTGGGTCTGTATATATTATGACATTATTTTTTGGACTTGTATATTGTAACGTTTTATTTATTTAGGTGAAGTGCAAAATTGATTAAAACAATAATATTTATATAACCAAGTTTAATAAAAGAAATGTGAATATAAAGAATAATTAAAAATAACTAACACTAAGAATTAACACTAATTTAAGACTAACAATTATTAATAAAGACTTAAACACTAAGATAATTTATATAAACAATTATAATGACGCGATATTTATTTCCACAATATTTATATTACCAACTATTTATATCACCCTCTATTTATTTATATCACCATGTGTTCACTACCTGTATCAATATATGACTGTCTCGCGATCTTTTGCTCGCGGTATTTAAGTAAAACAGTTTATTCTAGAATATTCTCTGATTCAGAACAATGGGGAGCGAACGGACGTGTTCTGACCTGTTCGCTAGCGGCCGCCGCCCGCGCCTCGACCCTGGGTTCGCTACATTGCCCCCTCCTTAAGACTGTTTCGTCCCGGAACAGTTCGTTATGACGAAATCTGCATGCATCACCCTTGGTGCATCTGGAAGTCTTGAAGAAGTAACAGTCGACGGTCCGTTTGAGCTCTTCTTGGCCGGTAGAGTTGAAGCTGCAGACTAGAATTTCCACTCCGGTAAAGCGGAAGATTGTTTCTAACATGCTTCTAACAATCCTCCAATCCAAACCATCTAGTCCACAGCCTATCTTCGGTACTGCCAGCTTCATGATGTCGTTCTTCAAAATATGGTCCTTCATATCGCACAACGTGTCCCATAAACTGCGGTATGACGGCTTCTGATATGAGTATTGTTTGGTAACCAGGTAGTAAAGGTACCGCTTGTTTTCTGCGTTATCATCCTTCAGTTGTAGCGTTTTTCCGACAGTTGGACGTTGGTTGGCCAGTTCTTGTACTCGTCCAAATTTTCTTTTAAAAACTGAAGCGATGCCGCGGGACATTTTAATGTCTTTCGCTACACAGTGAGCGAGGGAATATTCTGGGGACACGGTGAACAGATCTCGTTGTTCTTCTCGTGTCACGCCATACCGTGCTTTGTGGCCAGTGGAATGGCTTTCCGTAAAGTCTTCAAATGTAAGTTCCTCCGGTACAACCCGGCGAACCGTCGCTCCACGATAATCATCAAAGTTATCACCAGCGAAAGGGGCTAACCGATTGAAGTGGACTACTCTCGGCTTTCCATTAGGTGTTTTCCTAATTCTGTAGACCACATCATTTATTCTCTTTACGATCTCGTAGGGACCTTCCCAATTCTTTTGTAGCTTCGGTGATAAGCCACGCCGTCTTTGTGGATTGTAAAGCCACACCAAATTCCCAGGTTGAAAACCACCTTTTTCAGCCTTGACGTCATACTGGTCCTTCATCCGATCGCTGGCACCTTGAAAGTTTGTGCGGACTTGTTCATGGATGTCATTCATTCTTCTCCGTAAGTCCGTTACATAGTCCTCCCCGGCTAGATCTTCACCGGGTTTACTGCCAAATACCAGGTCGCATGGTAAGCGCAACTCCCGCCCAAATAAGATGTTAGCTGGTGTCTGCCCTGTTGTCTCATGCACGGATGAACGGTAAGCCAACAAGAACAGATGAAGATGTCGGTCCCAGTCTCTTTGATGGTTAGAGTCTACCTTTGACAAATACCGATTTATTGTTCTATTCATCCGTTCAACCATGCCATCAGACTGCGGGTGTAATGCAGTAGTTCTGGTTTTCTTTATTCCTAATATCTTACAGATATTTTGGAACAGAGCAGACTCGAAATTCCTTCCTTGGTCGGAATGTATCTCTCGCGGTACTCCAAATCGGCAAATGCATTCTTTTACCAAGACTTCAGCGACCGTTACGGCTTCCTGGTTGGGTAATGGATAGGCTTCGACCCACTTAGTAAAGTAGTTTATTACTACTACTATGTATTTATTTCCATCATCAGTTTCGGGGAATGGTCCGGCTACGTCAATCACAATGCGTTCAAAGGGACTTCCAACGTTATATTGGCGCATAGGAGCTCTTCTTTTCCTATGTGGCCCGTTACTTCCCGCGCAGACCACACATTTCTTGCACCACTCTTTAACATCTTCTTTGCAATTTACCCAGTAAAATCGTTGGCGCAATCTCTCGAGGGTTTTATTTACTCCAAAATGTCCAGATCCGTTGTGGATCTCCTCCATTACTTCCGGTACTTTATTCCTAGGAATTATCAGCAGGGTTCTACTCACAGTACCTTCAGTATTCTCTATGGCACGTTTCAGGAGTCCCTCTTCAACCACAATAGAGTCTCACTGCGCCCAATACGATTTTACACTTTGTGAGTGTCGTGCAACATCTTCCCAAGCTGGTCTGCTATCGCCACGTTTCCAATCCCGTATGATTTTCAAGTCCAAGTCATTCTCTTGGTCCTTGCGAAGGTCTTCCGTTTGCCAACTATCATTCACTACTGTTGTTCTGGCGATGGTAGAGAGTTTTCTTCTAGACGACTGCAATGCTTGCATTCGTCCTGGCAAGGTCTTCTTGATAATGCGTCAGCATTACGATGGCTTGTACCTGCTCGATGCTCAATAACAAAGTTATATTCTTGCAATCTTTCAATCCATCTACCTGCCTGACCTTCAGGATTCTTAAATTATAGCAGCCATTTGAGAGCAGCATGGTCAGTTCTTATAAGAAATCTTCTACCGTACAAATATTTGTAGAAGTGCTCCACGGATTTCACGACTGCCAAAGTTCTTTTCTGGTGACGCAATAATTCCTCTCTGGTTTTGACAAGGTCTTACTAAAATAAGCAATAACCTTCTCTTGTCCGTCTTGTATCTGGGAAAGAACGCCACCAATTCCAACGTTGCTGGCATCTGTATCTAAAACGAATTCTCCTTCTGGTAAAGGATAACTGAGGACAGATGCGCTTGACAAGGAATATTTAAGTTGTTTGAATGCAGCTTGACAGTCCATCTCCCAGATAAATCGTCTACCTTCTTCAGTAAGCCTTGTCAATGGCTTCGCTATGTTGGCAAATCCAGGTACATAACGTCGGTAGTATGTACAGAGACCAAGGAAACTTCTCAATTCATGTTTATCCCTCGGTACTGGCCAGTCACTCACAGCCCTTATTTTCCCCGGGTCAACTGCAATACCCTTACCAGAAACTACGTGTCCAAGATAATGAACTTCTTTTTGAAATAAGTGACACTTCTTTGGACTGAGTTTCAGGTTAGCCTTCCTCAATCTTTGGAAAACCTCTTCCAAGTTCTTCATGTAGTCCTCGAACGTTTTTCCTACCACAATAATATCGTCGAGGTAAACCAAACATGTTTTCCACGACAGTCCAGCCAACACGGTTTCCATAAGTCGTTCAAACGTTGCAGGGGCATTGCAGAGCCCAAATGGCATAACAGTAAATTGCCAAAGACCGGTACCGATGGTAAATGCCGTCTTTTCTTTGTCTCTTGGGTCTAAATCTACTTGCCAGTATCCGCTCTTTAGATCAAGAGTAGAGAAGATCTTTGATCCTGCCAATGTGTCCAGAGTATCGTCTATTCGGGGTAGCGGGTAGCTATCCTTCTTCGTCACGTTAAGTTGACGATAATCGACGCAAAATCTTGTAGAGCTATCCTTCTTCTTTACTAGCACCACTGGTGAAGCCCATGGACTGCTTGAAGGTTCAAT
The DNA here is from genome assembly GCA_035578165.1 of Stenolophus ochropezus. Taxonomy (NCBI): domain Eukaryota; kingdom Metazoa; phylum Arthropoda; class Insecta; order Coleoptera; family Carabidae; genus Stenolophus; species Stenolophus ochropezus. The sequence continues at coordinate 361,412 of JAQOWZ010000049.1, forward strand.
CACACCTTCCGTCCTCATGTCCTCTATAATTTCTTCTGCTTCTTCCCGCTTCGCCAGTGGTAATCTTCTTGCTGTTTGGCGGATGGGTCTTGCGTCTCCGGTGTCTATTTTATGATGGACTACATTAGTTCTTCCTTTATCCTTCTTATCAAATTGGAACACATCTTGAAAGTTCCCAATTAAATTCTTAGCCTTGGTTTTCTGGTCTGCGGTCAAGTCTTGAAACGATGTTGACAGCTCCTTGATTAGAATATCTGGAACTTTACAGGATGTGTTGTCTTTGGCCGTCATAGTGCGAATAATCGATGATACCGTTGAGCATTCTCCTACTATGGTCCCTTTCTTCAGTATAACGGGATAAAAATTTATGTTCATTACTCGAACTGGGATTATCTTGTCGCTTTTGAGCAAGGCTTTTCCAATTACAACTCTAGTCCCAGTTTTGGCATCATCGTTTTTGCTGCTGGAGCATGACAATGTTTCCCTCACAGAAGCTACCCTCTAGCTGTGCTTCCACGATTGATACGCTTCTTTCTGAGAGGGTTACATCTTGCGTTATTAATACTCGCATGGCATTGTCGTCTCGTGGATTTAATACCAGTTCTTCATCATTGACCATCATCACTCCATTCTTCAGGTCAAGTTTAAATCCATGCTTTTTCATAATGTCCATGCCGAGAATGAATTCATCTTCTACATCAGCTACCAGCACACGATGTTTAATGCACGTTTTTCCACCAGTGATTCTCAAATCTATTTCTCCAGATGCGGTAGCTTGTTCTCCGGTGGCTGTGCGTATCTGCCACTTTGTTGGAAGTAGATGTTTTCTTCACAGTTTTCTTGCTAAGTCGGGTCTGATTATTGTTTTTGTCGCACCCGTATCCAGCAACATTTTAAGCGGCGTCTTATCCTGTCATCTAGATCCTCAGTGTCTTCATTCCTCTCAGCATCGATAATTCGCACTCGCGATTGGTTGTGTGAAGCTTGTTTTGCAACTTCATGATCTAAGGCATATGAAAGTGCATCAACCAGAGTTTTTGGTCGAGCCAATCGTAGTGCCTGCTGAGTTTCATTGTCTCGGACCCCATAGATAAATGCTTGTGTAGCTAGGTATTCCAAGACGCTGTCAGGAGCTGTAGGGTGTGCAAGATGAACCAGGCGAGCTATGTCGGCTTCAAATTCTTGCAAGTTCTCTTTAGAATTTTGATACCGGTTTCTTAATTGCGTTTGGTACACCTGCTCCAGATGCGCATTGCCATATCGCATATCCAACCGCTTAACAAGTTGGTCATAATCTTCCTGTTCATCCTCTTTTAGCGTCTGGAGGATATCGATAGCTTCTCCACGCAGCGAAACTGTCAGCGCAGTAGCTTTTTCTTTGGAAGTCCAACCATTTGCTTTGGCAGCGGCTTCAAATTGTTTTACATAATTCGGCCATGATGACTTCCCATCGAATTCGGGTGTTTTAATGTGCAGTTTTGAATTATGTTCCGCTTTTACTGTTTTGTTTACTTGAATAATATCTGCCACATCAGAATTTGAAACCGCTGGCGTAATTTTAGAGAAATTTTGCTGTAACTCTTCAACTTTTTTCTCGTAAATTTCTATTCTCTCTTCTAATATTCTAGAACTTTCTTTCAATTGTTCGTTCAGTTTTTCTTGCAAACTTCTAGAATTTTCCATTAATTTCTCTTCCCATATTCTAGAATTTTCTGTTAGTTCTTCTTTTAAAGTTCTAGAATTTTCTGTTAATTTATCTTCCAATTTTTGTTCTAAACTTCTGGAATTTTCTATTAATTCTTCTTTCAATGTTCTAGAATTTTCCATCATTTTTTCTTCCAATGTTCGAGAATTTTCTTCAGATTTTCTAGAACTTTCCTCTAATTTTTGTTCTAATGTTTTAAAACTTTCTTTCATTTCTTCTAATTTTTGTTCTAAAATTCGAGAATTTTCTACCAGTTTTTGTAAGTTTTCATCAGATTTTTTAGAACTTTCTGCTAACTTTTCCTCCATAATTTTACCAAAATCGGGCAAGCTACCCGTAATTTCGAATAAAAAGTCATCAGGATTTTCACCAGCTTCTACCAAAGCTTGCCGTAGACGATGTTGTAAAACAGACTTGGTTCCTAATGTCTCCAACTCTCGTTCTTCTAGCTCCCTCTTGAGATCGGCCACTTTTAATTCGCTTAATTTTACTTGTTTAGTAGTCATTTTATTTATTTTAATTTACACTTCACAGTTTTTTCAACCCCACACCTGAAACCAATTGTAACGTTTTATTTATTTAGGTGAAGTGCAAAATTGATTAAAACACTAATATTTATATAACCAAGTTTAATAAATGAAATGTGAATATAAAGAATAATTAAAAATAACTAACACTAAGAATTAACACTAATTTAAGACTAACAATTATTAATAAAGACTTAAACACTAAGATAATTTATATAAACAATTATAACTACGCGATATTTATTTCCACAATATTTATATTACCAACTATTTATATCACCCTCTATTTATTTATATCACCATGTGTTCACTACCTGTATCAATATATGACTGTCTCGCGATCTTTTGCTCGGGGTATTTAAGTAAAACAGTTTATTCTAGAATATTCTCTGATTCAGAACAATGGGGAGCGAACGGATGTGTTCTGACCTGTTCGCTAGCGGCCGCTGCCCGCGCCTCCGCCCGCGCCGCGACCCTGGGTTCGCTTCAATATTTTGGTTCTGCACCTCATACCATTAAAATAAGTATTAATTTTTACGAATTATGTTTTTAGCGTGGCTATGTTAATCGATGTTATTATAGTCGAATTCACGTATAAATGGCATTCCAATGTGATGACGTCACTCACAACGTTTATATGAGATAGTAGTAAAAATTGAAATTTTTAACATCTGTTCAGTTGGCGTACTGAACAGTTCAAAACGTCAAAATTAAATAAATGTAATAAATTCAGTTTTACTAATCATGTCATAAATAGTTCGTTGAATTGCAGATTGAGTAAATTCATTAATTCCTGTAACTTGCTTTTTACGATTTTTTTTTTTTGCGATGATAAGGTTCCTCATTTCATTTCATTCTGGATGTTTGATATTGTGGGATGTGTCACACCCAAAGCAGCACAAACTCTCTGAGACAATAATAATAATGAAAAATGTATAAATATAAATAACATTTATTGTCATTAAACATATAACCTCAAAATATAATACTTACATCTTCTGAAGAAGAAAATGGAATTAGAGAACCAACTAAACGTTTGAAAGAATGCAGAAGCATTCAAAATAATTTGTTTGCATCGTCTAGATATTTTTTTACCACTCATGTTCAAATACAAAACGACGAAGTGCGAACGTAAACATAGAAAATATTTAAGCAGTTCAAGTTTAGACGTACGTCAACATATGCTTTATGATATTAGCAACACTCCAAACAATCGCGTAGCTAATAATACATTTGCGTCACTTAATACATACACTCTTGTGACGTCATCACATTGGAATTTCAAAAATGTCATTTATACGTGAATTTGGCTATAATTAAAAAATGTAGGCAAAAAAACATAATTAAAAAACTACTGATGCTACGACAAAAATACATAGCACCTTTTTTGTAGAGAATTTACTCTAGTTTAATTTTGTATACGTTCAATTTTTCGATAAACTCAATAATGAGGTCTTGCACGGTTTTTTGTTTTTAGCTTTAATCGATAGAATAATGAAAAATATTACACCGGTATTTTTTATTTTTCCCCAAATTAATCTTTAATAATGAAAAAACTGCAATTAAAAACGATGTGCGTGAAAACGCAGCTGAATTACCCCACTTCCCCTCTTGTCTAGTGACGTATCAGGGTTCTCGCCTAACTTCACTTCGTTTCAAACGTCAAATATAATATTTTAACTACCAAATTGACAAATGGAATAATCTTGTGCAAATATTGTGGCACACAAAAGCCTTACAATGCTTTCAAACACGCACTGTCCACTTTCAAACAAGTCACCAAGCCTCTTCCATGCGTGGATAACTTCACCCCAAATCAAAATTATATTTCAAGAAATAAAATTGTGTTATATTATTACATTTAATATATATTTTTCTTATATTTATAAACATTTGATCTGAAATTTTAATTTACATATTTTTTTCTTTTCTAATTTTTATGTCTTCCAAAAAAACCTACACACGTCTAGCATGGCTGATTTTTTGCAACTTTTTAAAAGTATGATACTTTAAATCGATTTTATGTAACATAAAATGTAAATAACAATGAATTAAATCATATAGAGCGATAAATTAGACTTTATAAGTTCAATTTAAACAATAAAAAGGTTCACTTAATTTTTTTTGCAAGACCTCATTCCCAAGTTATTTAAGAAAACATGAACCTCTAAGTGGCTCCCCTTCACCTTACGCTCACCCCTATCCATGGAGACTTTTAGTAAGTTGCGCAGAACACTCGTATTAACATTTGTTCCAAGTTTCAAAACTTCGGGAATTTTTTCTTCTATTTTAGCTAATTTGACCGGACTAACAAAAAATGACAGCTACATATAAATGGTAGACAACTAATAGATACAGCATCGCAATAAGAAGAATGGAATACAAAATGTAAATTGCTTAATCCCCGTTTTATGGAACAGCAGCGAACCGGGACATTTTACTATGTAATAATTCAAAACTTAGTTTGAACTCCGAGTCGAGACAGGTCTATTGCCCCTGTAACTGGGCCTTAGTATTTTAATTTGATACTGGGTGCCTATTCTGTAACTTATAACACTAGTGATACGCGTTCAAAGGTGTTATAATCTGACTACCATCTAGCGGTTTTTGAGTGCAACAGGCCAATATGACGACACTCATTTTGTAAACGATTCACTAGCGCGAAGGGTAGTGTTATATTCATTTCACTAGTGTTATACTGACGTTTGGTTTGTGCGCTTGACGGTATTGAAAGAACAAAGTAGGAAATAACAAACAAATTACTAAAGAGAATCTTCAAATGATGCAAATGTATGCAATTGACAATAAACACAATTTTGCACAATTTGATAGTTGTGCCAGGGAGTAGTGCCAACTTAAAAATTATTTTACTAAAACTTTCAAATTCAAAAGTTCCGAAGATTACAACATTGAACATTTGACACGAAACGTGAAACATATAACACTTCAAATCGTTGAAAAGTTATAGAATAGTTACCCAGATACTAAATATACTTTACTTCAGCTTGTCTGCAATCTGGTTTATGTTACTCATTATAAATAATGATTAATTATTAAAAATATAAATTTTATGTAATTACAAATAAAATAAGTACCTGTTTTTGCCGTAAACACAAAATGTGTTCCTTGTCTATACACCTTACTTCACAAAAATAATAATAACCTTAAGTTTCTAGTTCCAGTATCGCGATATAAAAAATTAGGATTTCTACCAAATTCGGCATCTTACTGCATTTTTTTTTATTAATACTTTTTTATTAGTCACGGGGCAAAAGTCTAATATAATGTTAATTATGTAATATGTTTGTCTACTTTTCTTTGACACTTGAATATTGAAATAACATTCAAATTAGTTATCCCCTTTCTGTTTATTTATTTGAATCGCAGATTGCTGCAGCCTGACGAGTACATGATGTAGTAGTGAGTTCTGAGCACAAAACATTAACATAACGAGAAGCGTAACTCAAGTGATCAAGTGAGCAGCATGGAGTTGCTGCCATCTGAAGTGTAAAGGGTAGAGTTACTCCCCGTCTAGTGAATCATTAAATTTCGTATGTCACATAAACGTCAAATGTACTTATCAATATTCATTTGTTTATCTACTACTAGATTTTTAATTTTAAATAAGAGATATAAATTAATTATTATTATATTTATTGCCTGCGTAGGTATTACAAAATTATTCAAATTCATTTAAAATAAACTAATACGATTAGTGCAGATAGCAGAAGAGATGTTCTGTCGGCAAATTTTGTAGAAGTGATATTCTCTTGACGAACTGAATACAAGAGGTGTCTTTTCGGAGAAATATATAAGATGTGTTCTCTTAGCGAATTTTGTAGAAATAATGCTGTCTCAGTAAAATTTATAAGATGTTTTTCTCTGTGACACTCGTGGCAGAGTTGTTCTTTGGTCAAAATTTGAGAACTGTTTCTCTCGGCGAAATTTACAAGATATTTTCTGACACTCGTAGCAGAGTTGTTCTTTGGCCAAAATTTGAGAAGAAATGTCCTCTTGGCGAAATATATAAGATGTTTACTCGGTGACATTTGTGGCAGAGTTGTTCTTTGGTCGAAAATTGAAGCAGGGATATTCTCTCGGCGAAATTTATTTGTTTTCTCGGTGACATTCGTGGCATAGTATTTCTTTGTAGAAGAGAACATTACACTAAGATTCGAATTCGAAATTCCATTCTTGAAATTTTAATTCTACCATTGCGATATGAAAGATTCTCATTTGTAAAGGAGTTTAAAAGTGACTGAGAGCCAGAATGAATTATAATGCGTTATAAAAAAAAAAATAACAAAATGATCTTTATAAAGAAAAGAAAATGATAATTTTTCAATTAATTAATTCTCCAAATTTTTTTTTTTGCGTGGCTCTCACATTCACTCTCCTTTTATTCCCGCTGCTGGAATATTTATAACCCTGTTTATCTGTTGATCTATAAGTAGTAAATATTGGTAGTTATTTTTCATATATGTAAATAAAATAATTCCGATATTACTTTACGGTGTGTGCATTATAAATTTCTTAACTTTTACAGCGATATTTGTTCAATTCAAAATAATTTTATTCTTATTGTTTGACAATGTTGACAAGTTGACAATTATATTGGCTGTATTTATTTAGGAAATTTGAAACAACCCTAAACTGGCACCAAATAAACCACCAAATTTTATAGTTGGTGAAAATTTTAAATGGTAAATTTAAGTGATTTATTAAAATTATTTACTTAAGTTTTCCGTTTTAACCTATAAAATATATAACTTCTGACAGATATAGAAAATGAAGCAATGTATAAAAAAGATAGAAAGCAGGTACAACTCACCAACTCAGCAAAATAGCTGGGTGAGTTGGATCAGTTCGAGATCAGTTCTGGGTTATTTCAAATGTGCAAAGTAAACAGAATTAACCTACCAGGTTTTTTAAAATGTCCCAAATAAATACGGCCATTATATTTATTTTAAATTGTTTGCCCAGTTTACTTTATTTTAAATTTCAAAAAATATAAAATAAGTACTACAACTAAAAATTACTAAATTTCTCCCCTAGATTTTGTGTACTACTAATGTCATCTAAACTGTAAAGGGTAGAGTTATTCCCAGCCTACTTTATGCTGCCAATTTCCCTATGCAAGTTGTGAGTAGCCTATATTTTTGAAACTCAAGAGAGTATTTACAACCTTTTACGAATTGTCAGCTACGAGAGCATTTGCGATGAATTTCTTTATGTCATGATTCGTGAAAATGGAGAATTTTGATTCATCTCACATTATGACAGAATTAGTTGGTGAAATTTTAGATACATTCTTGAAGATAACAAATTTAGTAATGTTAGATTGAAACATGTTTCTAAGAATTGCAAGGCATGAACTAACCCATTCCTGAGGCCAGTCTACCTTGCGGGCGAAAGGTGGATGTTGAGTTTTTTTTCTTTCTTCTATTTCTTCCTATATTTTTGCCTTCTTCTCTGTTTCTACTTTTGTTCTGGTTTCATATACATACTGTAAGTAATGGTTTTTCATTCTTTAAACATGAGCTGTTTCAAGATTTTGTCTGGGGGCTGCATTTCTAATTTTATCTTATCTAATATTCCCCAATAATAATTTCTATGATTTGAATTTTGTTTCTTATATTAGTACGTTTCTTTTCTCAACTTAAGCAAATCATTATAACCTTATCATAATAAACCATCCTTTAATGAAATTGTAATAACTCGTGATAAAATCAAAACAGACCAGAGTATAAATAAAAGATTACTAAAATCTTTGCTAACCTAACTTGTTTAAATCAAAAGAAATTGTATGAAAAACTGATTATATTTTTTTTTATTAAAAACAAAAAGTGTTCTATGCCCTAACTGTAAAAACAAGATAAAAGTGTGTCTAGTTCTTTGACAAATGATAAGAATCATATAGCGAATGATTCCGTTAAGTTAAATTGATAATTGAAACCTAAATATCCGAATCTGTACTCATCCTTTACAATAATAGCTCACCGTCACCATGGTAACAAAGACACTATTATAGATCTATCTATTTATCGTTCAGGAAACTTCATTAAAACTTTTATTTCCAATAGTTTTAGTTATTAAAGGGAATGATATTAGATTTCTGACTTCGTAAGGAAATAAAATACACATCTGCAACGGTGCATTAAATGAAGTGAAGAAATAACGAAACAATTTATATACAAAATAAGTGCTTCGTTCGTGCTCTTTAGTGCTTCTTCATTTCAAAAAGAATTCGATTTTTTCCTGCTAAGTTAGCTAAGGTAATTTAATGATCTTATTGTCAAACGTTAGTGCTCCATTACTGCTCTTTTGTGCTTCTATTAAAAATATCACATGTATCACTTTGTCGCAACAAAAATATTCGACTCATATAGGGTTAAGACAAAGGTATTGGATTCTTGAGTACTGGAAAAATATCAAATATCTAGCGAATGTCGTTTATTACTCTGACTTTTTCTTATTTTCTAGAAAAATTACTATTACCGAAAAACGTGCTCTATGCTGGCGCTCGATTCGTCTAGCTTGCAGATTAACAGGCAGGGATTGACAAGGTTAAAGTTTAATTTCTTCGCCGCTGGAGTATAAATTTTTATGTTTACGCCGCCGGCAATAAAAGTAAAATAAATAAGTATCCGTAAGAACTATATAAAACCAGCCAATAAGAAATAATTTGTACAATAGATTTCTGTAGTATCGCCCTAAATGTTACAATAAAACTAGAAAACCCAAGAATGAAGTTTGTAAAATTTATCAACAAATGATAGATAGTCTATAAATTGAACCTGAATTAGTAAATTATTTGTTAAAATATCTATGTTTGAAGAAAATACGGTATGTGTCATTCAGAGTAAAAGTGTCTTTGTGTGTGTCACATGCCATAATCCGACTCGTTTCGCTCGTCGTGCAAACTTCCACAATCACTACACAAGGTATCACCACAGATAACTTAATACAGATCCATAGCCTTATGGGTATACGTCTGCTCTTTATTTGAGTGTAGTTGTTGCAACTGTGGTAGATGTCACTAGAGTAGAGTACGGATTAAATTAGACCAGACGAGTAATGTACGTCAATAATATTTGTTTGGCTAACACTGTAACGTCTCTCATTCCCCACCGGTCGGGTGCTCAGGAGTTACCAGGGTTCAGGAGCGAGGATGGGAGTCAGGACGGACTGGTACTAGAGGAATAAGCAAACACTTCTGTTTCTACCCAAAAATATAAATAAATATATATTCTATATATGAAAATAAATACAATTTATTGTATAACAATATAAAAGTAAGAATGGCCGTTTAGCGTCTGGCGGCTGTCGAAGCTACTTCTCCGGGCTGGGGCAACCTGTAACAAAGCAGACACGGTGATACGGCGAGGCGGCGGTTACGGTCCCGGATACGATAATACGCGTTCGCGATAAAGCTAATGGCGCACCTTGCCGTGCTGTACTCGGGTGTTGACGAACGCGACACGGTTCCCACGCGGTGACTCGGGGCCGACGCGGTGTCGCCGGTGGAGTAGGTAGTGAGGGAACGTTCGGCTCAGCACGCCTTCGGTAAGGATGGCTCAACACGCCCTGGGGAACGGCTCAGCACGCCGTATGCGGAGAAGCTCGGGTAAGAATGGCTCAGCACGCCATATGTTAGGAAGGCTCAACACGCCTCAGGTGAGGAAGGCTCAACACGCCTCGGGTACGGCTCAACACGCCTTGGTAAGGATGGTTCAACACGCCTTGAGGAACGGCTCAGCACGCCGTATACGGAGAAGCTCGGGTAAGAATAGCTCAGCACGCCATATGTTAGAAAGGCTCAACACGCCTCGGGTGAGGAAGGCTCAACACGCCCTGGGGTACGGCTCAACACGCCATATGTTAGGAAGGCTCAACACGCCTCGGGTTAGGAAGGCTCAACACGCCCTGGGGTACGGCTTAACACGCCGTCGGTAAGGAAGGCTCAACACGCCTCGGGTAAGGAAGGCTCAGCACGCCTCAGGTACGGCTCAGCACGCCGTATGCGGAGAAGCTGGGTCAGAACGGCTCAGCACGCCGTATGTTAGGAAGGCTCAACACGCCTCGGGTTAGGAAGGCTCAGCTCGCCTTTGGTAGTTGGGCTGGAGGCGGATGGGAAGGAAAGGTGCTCGCCGGACTAGTGTCCGTGCTTTTATAGCCGCAGCTACGGAGTGGGGGACAGCGCTAGTAGTGGGATCGGGGCCCGACGCGGCCCGATGGTTCCCGAGACTAGCCGGACAGCTAGTTAGCAACGTTAGCTTCGTGCTATGAAGATGCTGACGTTACAACATTAACTTCATAAGCATAGCCTTATCGTTTGGAAGGTTTGGAGCTGTATTTTACCGTAGACGCAGAAATAGACCAAAATGTTAAAAATATTTACGCAAATCAAAGTTTAACTTAAATTCCAAAAATTTATCAAAAAAACATCTTATTGTATTTAATTTTAAAATATTACCTGAATAATTATATTATGTTTATGTTATTTAAATAAAAAAAGTCATATAAAGTCTACAAGAAAATTAAAATAGGTTGTAGAAAATGAGTGACTGTTTTCTTTAACATTGCAGATAGCATTGCTCTTAAACAAGTTCGTATTTAAACAATAATTCAGAATAATAATAAGTTCTATTTAAAACCCAATAATTGTCTTAAATGTTAGGACGCGAGGTCTTAAATATCAAGTAAATATGTGTATCAACAATGACAATTTTTATAAAAAATAATCCAGATTTTCACATATTATATGTAAAGATAATTTAAAAAAAATTAAATAAACTAATAAGTATGTTTTATTTATGTGTATTAAACTGTTATTCAAAAATAATGATATTCTGCGTGCCTAGATGCGGACTATAACATTATACTTTGTTCTGTGAATAGGTAATAATTAAAAGCTTTGGAGAACTCTCTTTCGGAAGGTACAGATTTTCTAGGAATCGTATTCGAATCTTAAAAGTATTCGAATACCAAATATTTGATTCTTAAAAATACTTGATTCTCCCCATCACTTATTGTAGAAGTAGATGTATATGAAACCGACTTTTTACAACCTTTTATGGAGGGGTAGGAAGCTTTATGGTCAGGAGTTATAAATTATCCCAACTCAAAGGTATCACTTCAAAACTTTATAAGGGCCAATCGGCTTCTCTGAAAGTGAATTTCATATATCTATGCCTCTACTATAATCATCGAGTGATGTGTATGGTCAAAGTCACATAAGATTTTTGTCATAGTAGTTCCAAATTTATAAATAATTTCTGTTACTCTCTCTGTTGGTAGTGTACTGTTATTCTTCTATTACAAAGTTCTTCCAATAAATTTAAAATGCCGAAGACTGTTAAGTGCCAAGTCAAAAACTATGGTAATTTAAGTTTATTTAATCCTGAACTGCAATTTTTCTATTTCCCAAAAAATGATTTACAGCGTGATAAATGGATACAATATACGGGTAACATACATTTAGTTGGACTCCCATACGACAAGTGTAAATACAAAGTTATATGTGAAAAACATTTTTCAAGCAATATGTTTGTAATTCAATTCAATTTAATTTGAAAAATAAGAAAAAATTAGTTGAAAATGCAGTTCCGACCGAAAAAATTTAAAGTAATAAGTCAGCATCATCAATTTTCAAACCTTCATCAATATCTCCACCTATTAAATTAAGAACTCCAACTAAAACCTACCCCAGTAAACAATAAAATTTTCATACTCCACCAGCACCTAGTTCGTCATCGGTAGTACAGAATGAAAAAAGTATGTGGAATTTGACAATTTCACCATTTAACACACCAAGTAAATCAGGTTCACCTATAAAATTTCATATAAGAAAGACAAATGTACGAGCACAGTTATTTAAAACAAGTGAAGCAAGAAACAATCACATAAATAAAATGGAAAGAATTAAAAATCAAAATATTTTATTAAGGAAAAAAGTTCGGAATCAAAATAACATTATTAAAAGATTGAAATAAAAATTGTCAGCTCAGTTAACTTTAAAACAAATATTAGAAAAATCTCTACATACCTATGAGGATTGCAAAGTTCTATGTAAAATGCAGCTATTACATTCAAAATATACCCCATGGACAGCTGAAGAGAGGATATTTTCATTGGATTTCCATTACCGATCACCAGGAGGTTATCGCTATTTACGTAATGTTAAAAAAATTAATTTGTCTTCCGAATCTACAATTAGACTGTGGTCTAGTAATTTTAAATTAGTGCCAGGATTTAATGAAATTTTAATTTCTGCATTACAGCAAAAGGTTAATTCATTATGTGAGGATGATAAATTTTGTATAATAGTTGTAACGCCAGCATCTGCATAGCGCGAAGCCGACGTTGCTAACTGGCTGTCCGGCTAGTCTCGGAACACATCGGGTCGCGTCGGGCCCCGATCCCACTACTAGCGCTGTTCCCCACTCCGTAGCTGCGGCTATATAAGCTCGGACACTAGTCCGGCGAGCACCTTTTCCTTCCCACCCGCCTCCAGCCCAACTACCAAAGGCGAGCTGAGCCTTCCTCACCCGAGGCGTGTTGAGCCTTCCTAACATACGGCGTGCTGAGCCGTTCTGACCCGAGCTTCTCCACATACGGCGTGCTGAGCCGTTCCTCAAGGCGTGTTGAGCCATCCTGACCGAGGCGTGTTGAGCCGTACCCGAGGCGTGTTGAGCCTTCCTCACCTGAGGCGTGTTGAGCCTTCCTGACCGAGGCGTGTTGAGCCGTACCCGAGGCGTGTTGAGCCTTCCTCACCCGAGGCGTGTTGAGCCTTCCTAACATATGGCGTGCTGAGCCATTCTTACCCGAGCTTCTCCGCATACGGCGTGCTGAGCCGTTCCTCAAGGCGTGTTGAGCCATTCTGACCGAGGCGTGTTGAGCCGTACCCGAGGCGTGTTGAGCCTTCCTCACCTGAGGCGTGTTGAGCCTTCCTTACCGATGGCGTGTTGAGCCGTACCCGAGGCGTGTTGAGCTTTCCTCACCCGAGGCGTGTTGAGCCTTCCTAACATATGGCGTGCTGAGCCATTCTTACCCGAGCTTCTCCGCATACGGCGTGCTGAGCCGTTCCTCAAGGCGTGTTGAGCCATCCTGACCGATTCGTGTTGAGCCGTACCCGAGGCGTGTTGAGCCTTCCTCACCTGAGGCGTGTTGAGCCTTCCTTACCGACGGCGTGTTGAGCCGTACCCGAGGCGTGTTGAGCTTTCCTCACCCGAGGCTTATTGAGCCTTCCTAACATATGGCGTGCTGAGCCATTCTTACCCGAGCTTATCTGCATACGGCGTGCTGAGCCGTTCCCCAGGGCGTGTTGAGTCATCCTTACCGAAGGCGTGCTGAGCCGAACGTTCCCTCACTACATACTCCACCGGCGACACCGCGTCGGCTCCGAGTCACCGCGTGGGAACCGTGTCGCGTTCGTCAACACCCGAGTATAGGCCGTACAGCGAGAACTGGCGACTGGCTGGGCGGAGCCGCGCAAGTAGGTTTAACTAGGCGGTATTTAGGAATCGGAGGTACAGTATGAGATACAAGTTTGGAAACCAGCGGTCGTTCAGTTATTACAAATATGCAGTGTCAAAACATAATATAAATACTTACCGATTATAGATAACCTATGTAAAAGATATTTTGTAGTTTACAAGCAACATAGGATTATGCAAGATGGATGTGCAAAATTAATAAAGTACAACAAGAAACAAGAAATTTATGAAGAACAATAATCAAATATATAGATATATACATACGAAATGTTAAAACAAAAAGTTGTAGAATATTGTAAGAATAATATTAATAATTATTAAAACTTAACAAAAATAATTATAAAGAAGAAATTTTGGGCTTTTAAGGTCCGAATCTAAATCAAAGCAATATTAAAAAAATAACAAATAGCAGTTAATATATGCAAGATATAATAGTCCTATCGATTTCTTCATCTATTGTTCATGTCCGGTAAGCCTGGTATGTTTCAGCTTTATCTTGAAACTCATATTGAACAATAAAATCACAATACAAATAGAAAAAATCACAGTAATTATGATGTCACACCAATATATTTCCTAGCAAAATTTTCTACGTTGTTTGTACTATTCACAAATAAGAATCGTAAATCAAATTAGCGTAGCAATAAATGAAGACCCCTCCCACGACGAATTTGTGTGTCTGCGCAAAGGTAATTCACTCGCCAGTTCTCGCTGTACGGCCTATACAGCACGGCAAGGTGCGCCATTAGCTTTATCGCGAACGCGTACTATCGTATCCGGGACCGTAACCGCCGCCTCGCCGTATCACCGTGTCTGCTTTGTTACAGGTTGCCCCAGAGAAGTAGCTTCGGCAGCCGCCAACCACTAAACGGCCATCCTCATTTGTTATATTTTGTTATGCAATAAATTGTATTTATTTTCATTATATATATATATATATATATATATATATATATATATATATATATATATATATATAGAATACATAATTATTTATATTTTTGGGTAGAAACACAAGTGTTTGCTTATTCCTCTAGTACCAGTCCGTCCTGACTCCCATCCTCGCTCCTGAACCCTGGTAACTACTGAGCACCCGACCGGCGGGGAATGAGAGACGTTACAATATAAAAATGCATAAATAACATATACTGCAAATTTTCAAATCAACAATTAATTTCAATGTTCTTACTTGTAAAGTGTTAAATTTTTTGATGAATTATATATTTTTCCCACAGTGCATACACAAAAAACCATTTTTTAACAAAAATATATTTCTAAATTTCACACAAATACCTCAATTTTCGCCAATATGGCGGCTTTCAATTGGGAACACACCCGTGTGGCTGATGCCCAATCCAGTGTTATATAGACTACGTTTACACCGTGCGTACCAAGCGTTTGGTCTCAATACCAAATGACGTCACAAGATGGCGACGGACGGTGTAAACCTTCGAGCATATATTAACTAGAGAGAGTATGGGTGCTTTTGTTGTGAAGCCAACATGTGGGGTTCGGGGAGCGGTGCGGTTCCCCTATAACGGAGTATAGCGGGTTGCTGTTGGAGTACACTTTGACCTTCGAACGTCGAAGACTGATAGATGCATTAATATTTGAATGTAATAATTTATTTATTATTATTATTTTAGGTTTTTGACAAGTTTAGATAAATATTTTAAAATTATTACGAGTATGTTATGTGAATATTTATATAAAACTATCAATCACGCATAGATGCACAATTTGAAAAAATATTTTTATTTATTACTTACCATTGTCTATTTAAAAAATCATTCATACAAAATCTAACAAAAATTATTACTGAAAAAAAATTGTATTCGTATTACATAAAAATTGAAGGATTTTCAAGGAAATCAGGAACCATTTTTTTATATAAACATATATATATTTTTGTACAAAGTATTTTACTGATTTTTAAAAAGAATGGTTTTTGTTAATTTACTTCTAATTCTGTCTTTAATATCGGAAAATTTTTTACTTGTGTGAAACAAACGCAAATTAAAATATTGTTTTGTAATACTTTTAATAATTTGTATTCCATGGTTATTTAGAGGTTGATCTTCTAATAAATGATTTAAATTAAATTCATTTAAAATATTGTGTGCCATCATGTTCATTAGTCGAATTAATAAAAATTCTAAAATATTTTTCCTTCTTAAACCTTGTGCTTTTTGTTGTCTGTAGCATTTTTCAGCTAATTTGCATAGTTTAATTACAAATTTGGACACAAAACCACGCATACGGCACGCTCAAATGACATTTGTAAACAAAGAATGCAACAAGCAATACACCGTTATAGGGGCATCACCCTCCCTCCCACTTCATCATGTTTGCTACAAAACAATGTCTACCCTAGGTGGCGTATACTGTCTCTAGTTAGTATATGCTCGAAGGTGTAAACACTCCATACCAAACCTTTGGTACGCAATTGGTACACAAGTTTAGTACGTTCCAAGGGGGATGTACCAGACCCTACTCACACACGGTGTAAACAGCAAACGTACTAAACCGATTATGCTGCCATCTGTGATAGGCAACTGAAGTAAAATTATGTAGTAATATTTAGGTTAATTTTAGTGTCATTTATTACACAACTTTATTTGACGGTGTCAGGCTACTGAGAAGTATTTTAAATAATATTTATAACATTACTTAGGTTATATTAATCGAGTTCAATAAACTTTACAATTAAATAATTTTAGGTTAGGATGCCAAAGATACCAAACAGTGTACCAGCAATATTTGGTCTTATTTTTTATACACCGGTGTAAACACACCGTACTAAAATAAAATTTAGTACATATTTGGTACGCGTACCAGTATAGTACGCACGGTGTAAACGTAGTTAGAGATCAGTGATATAAACACAAACATGCAGAATGAACCACGGGAAGTAAAGACAGTAGATACAAATCAACAAACAATGGATTGTAAAGTCGGACAACAAGTAAAATTGCTAACAGATTCTGATGAGCAAGAACAATCAGAACCAAAAATTATTAAGTATAAACCTATAACTGCGGATATGATCAACGTAGCAGAAGACATAACTCCAAATCAGAACAAAGAATTGCACGAAATAATTGTGAGTTTCGAGATTGCTTTGCATTAACTTTGCACAGATGTAAATCATACACTGTTTCAGCAGCAGACCGAGAAACCATCACTCAAATAGTAAGAGAATTAAAGGAATGTGGACTGCTAGTCCATACGCCTCTCCAGTACTTCTTGTTATAAAAAAGGTGATCCACGTCTTGTAGCGGATTTCAGAAGACTGAATAAGCAGACCGTCCCTATGAATTTTCTCATTTCAGGACTAGATGAACAGTTTCAACAGCTTGCTGGTAACAAATTATTTGCAAGTTTAGATTTAGCAAATGGATACATGCAAATAACTTTGATTGAATCAGCTTGTCAAAAAACTGCCTTTATGACTCTTGATACTACGGGTGAATTCAAGAGAATGAACTTTGGCCTGACAAATGCTCCACAGAATTTGTACGTTTAATGAATATCGTTTTAGGCCCTTTGAGAAACAACATTTGTTGTTGTTACCTAAATGATATAATAATTCCAGCCAAAAATTGGAGAGAGTTATTATCACGAATTAGACTGGTAATGGAAGCTGTGCGTGAAGCAAAACTAATATTAAATTTGAGAAAATGTTAATTTGGGAAGCCGGAAATTGACTATCTTGGATACAGAATTTGCGAAGATGGACTAAAGCCAAGGAAAAGAAAATTCTGAGCTGTCGAAGAATTCTCAGAGCCAAAAACGGTACATGAAATCAGAAGATTTCTTGGTTTATCAGTCTTTTTCCGCAGAATTATTGCTGGATATGCAGAAGTTTCCAGTCCTCTGACAGAATTGACTAAAACGACAAACCATTTCAATTTGACGAAAAATGTTGACAGTCGTTTGAGAAATTAAAAGAATTATTTTTAAATTTGCCAATTTTAAAACTATACGATAATAAACATGAGACCGAACTACACACAGATGCCAGTTCGATAGGAATAGCAGGAATGCTTCTACAAAAGGATGAGGATGGAAAGAAGAGACTTGTCTATTGTGTCTCTAAAAAGACTACAGAATCCGAAAGTAAATACCATTCGTCAAGGTAAGAATTGCTAGCTATTGTCTGGAGTGTTGAAAGACTCAGTTGGATTGGAAATAAATTCAAGATAATCACAGATTGTCAAGTTAATAATAAGAAGAATATTCACCCTCAAACTGCAAGATGGTTTAATATCCTTCAAGAATATAATTTCTAAATTGAGTATCGGAACGGAAATCAAATGCCTCCTGTAGACTCGTTAAGTCGAGGACCAGTTGAAGATGCTACAGATACTCAAGATCACATCATCCAAAATAGAATAAAAATCTCATTGACAATGACAGAAAATGCTCAGATAGTCATGATACAAAGCAGTGACGAAAAACTACTTTCAATAATAAAAATATTAGAGAAGCCAAAAGCAGAGAGAGATAAAGACGAAGAAAATGTATTAAAAGAATATGAGTTAATAGAAGGCAAATTAATAATAAAAAAAGTACAGGGACAAATTAGAAAACTAATTGTATTAGAAAAAGTGTCTTAGTTAAAAACCGTGATTTAGCAGGACATTCACGCTTGCGCATAAATATGCTGTTACACTAGGAATTGAGATGAACATATATTTCATCTCCCTTCATCGTGGTCGCTATTCTGTATAGTAAAATACGAGTATCAGCAGTATATAGATAATAGGTATATGGCATATGGTTCATCTCTCTTCCTAGTGTAACAGCATATTTATGCGCAAGCGTGAATCTATAAGCCGTACTGAATATTTTTTCTAAGGCACGTTGCGAACTTATGGCGTTTTTAATATACATATATTTTCATGGGCGCACTTATTTTAGGAGACTGTCTATTACGCTATAATTATAAAATTGATACATTGCATTCAATGCATTTAAATGAAACATTTTGTATTAATCATTAATTATCTTTTTGCACGATCGTATAAAATTAAATAAATTCAAAATTAGTGAAAACTCTTGAGAATCGGACTTGAAGAACTTTTTAAAATCTGCTATAGAAAAAAATTATACATAATGAAAATGATTTACACTTTTATTGTAAATAAAAATAATTGATTAATTCTAATTACGTATGTCAAAAATATCATATTAAAAAATTTAAATTAAAATAAAACATAAATAATGAAAAACTGAATGTACTATAAAATAAAATATGTTAAAAATAACGAGAAATTATAAAATGAACTATATTAGTAACTTTATTTAAGAATTAGTAATATTTACAAAACATTATTATAATTAGTAATAATAATAAAAATGATAACATATAAAATCTGAATGTTCAGTACATACAAATATAGGTTTATATGATTTGAAGCAGAATTGTCAAGAACAAAAACTATTTGCCGAAATATTGTAGAAACACAAATGCCTAACTTATAAGGTATTTGCAATTCCCGGGCCGTCAAGGCAAATAAAGTTTTGAAAAATATTGGTGCTGATATTTATTTATAAGTAAATAAATATTAACTTGGCTTTTCTATATTACGAAATTAAAACCCCTTAAAGGAGTTGAATCCGAAGAAAATTTTGATTCAAAATTTAGGTATTCTTTTGTATGTATAATTTTAGTTTTTAATAATTCAATAATTTTGTATTAATTCATAAATTTTGTGGTTAATATTATTTTAAGTTTTATTGTTAACGGTTACCATAACAAAAAAATAATGGTAATTCGCCCCCCCTAAGAAAAGTTTCTGGATCCGCAACTGACAGAAACATCTTTCAAAGTTCAAATAGTTAAACGGCTGCATACAGCTTTAGCCAACCGTATTGCAGAAATTAGACATGCGCATAACTTGAAGGAACCAGAAGGAAGTGAGATAAAAATATATTCTGTCTCCCTTCCTAGTGGTCGCTAAATCTTCTTCATCAGCAGTATATGGTATATGGTGTCCTGTATTGCTGTCCTTGTCATAACAGTCTCACTCACTTTGCTTCTCTGATTTAAATCTCCAACACACAAGTGAAATATCTGCGTAGTTTTATAGTTTGTGTCGATTTGACGCCATTTATGAGTCACTTGATCCTTCGTTATAATTTTTTAATTTCTTACCCGTTTTCTATAGTGAAAGTTGGTGGTATGGTGGTGTGCAGTTTTATATTGGTAAGTAATTATTATATTCAATTTATAATTTATTAAGTTTTAAAATTTATTTACTTGAGGGAAATTTATTTCATTTTTCATTTTTATTGCGTAATCTCTATTATTATTTTATTTTTTTCTCATATTTTTTATTTTTACAGATTCTAAAATACCAAAACCCCAATATTCCTAGAAATTCCGCCAAGCTTGGCTAAAAAACCCTCTATTTAAAGACTGGTTGCAAGCAATCGAGAGTACACCAGGGACCACTGTAAAATACAAATTTTGTTCGCAAATTTTAACCACCCGATACTCAGAGCTGAAATCTCATGGTCAATCTAAAAAGCATAAAAAATAATTATAAAGGTGGATTTATAACAAACATAGTAAACACAACATAACATAGCATAGCACAGCACAGCTCATATTTGAATTTGAATATATGGACTTTCGTATACGCATTTATAACTGATATAGAAAACACAGCATTGGCGAAAAAACAGAACTATAGATAGCAGACTGGACGGTAGCAAGATGGCGGAGGAATAAGGAAGTTCAGTCATTTCTCATTGCTGGCCATATACATTCAGAAGTGAGTGCATTGTTTAAACATGGAGAAAGTTAAGGTAGAATTAAGTGATATTTTCGAATATATAGCTTCTGCACGCCCTATAAAAGAAGGCGAAGCAGGACATGTATTGCTATGTGGTGTGAAAGATGACATATCTGGTGCAATACTGGGATCGTGTTTGCAGACTAGTCATTTAAGTGGAGATCCTCATATGATGAGATGAACTGGTAGATGTTTCTGGCTTATCATATTTCTTCATTGGAATTATCTGGGATGGAACAACTCCAGTTTTTAAAAACCTTTTCGTGGAATATTAACGAACTGAAATCAATGAGGTTATAGCAACTTATATTTGTTTTAAATCCCACTAGCAACTTACACGGATAAAAATCAGCTGGTAGGAAATGATCGGAACAGACACTCATTCTTTTCGACACTGGCTTACCAATCCAAAGTGCAACTGCCCATTTTTGGGACATTATTTTGTGTGGGAAATAGTGTAAGCTTACAGTTTTTGATTTATAGTTACTGCATTGTGGCACTGAGCAGTACCTATTGCATTTACTGATCATTATATAAACCTGAAAATGTAATGTACACTATATATCTCACATTCTTTTGCAACAAATTTAAATTAAATTTGTTTAAAATTACATACGTTTAAATGGACGCTAGCTCCGTTTCCTTATTTCTCTAGTTCATAAATCTGCCGCCAGACGTCACCCACTTTGAACTTTTTCGCCAATAGCATAGCATAGGGAATTGACGAAAGTTTAATTTTTGCTATGTTTTTCGTATGTTCGTGCACGCTCGGCAAACTTCGGAATAGTTCGAGTAGATGAAAGAGATGTGAATAGTTTGTTTTCTTTTCTTTTGGGGTTATGTGTGAAGTGTGAAACTTCTTTTCATTATTATAATATATATATATATATATATATATATATATATATATATATATATATATATATATTGTCATGGATGATATCAAGTTAATTATGTTGGTTGAAAAATATTATTAATTTTCTATCCATTATTAAATAATATAACAAAAACACAAGCTAATAGCGTAAGACACGGAACAAGTTAAAGTTCTTGACAAGTACTTTTTCCTACAGTTCTTCTATATGTGTTTTTCCTATGTCTTATGTCAAGTTATAAAACCCCCAAATAAAATTCTGTGTTTTGCTATGCTATGCTGTGCTATGCTATGTTATGTTGTGTTTTCTATGTTTGTTATAAATCCACCTTTAATGTATTGGCACCTCACTTTGCAAAAAAAAATATGTGATGACATAGGAGATTATACTTTCAGTCTTTTATTAGACGAGTCTACGGATATTACAACAGATAAATATCTTGGTTGTACAATTATATATTATAGTTGTAATAAGAAAAAAATTGTAAATTCTTTCCTAGAACTGGCTGAACTTGAAACATTGAATGCAGATGGCATTGTAAGAGCTATTTTAAAAATTTTGAAAAAATATAACTTAAAAATCGAGAACTTGAAATGGTACTGACAATACGTCAGTAATAACGGATTAATAATGGTATTTATGTCAAATTAAAAGAAATTTTTCTAAATTTAATTCTCATGAAATGTGTATGCCATTCTCTTCAAAAACTTAATTTGTCAAATTCAGTTTTTTTGCTCAAATCTAGTGAGATATGCATTTTTGCGTGAAATACATGAACATGATTAAAATGGGCAACTAATGCGGCACTTTGCCCAAATTTAACCGACTTCGTATCTCGTGACATCGGCTAGCCTCTTTCACACTAGATGATTACGATATACTGTCATTACGATACTCTGTCGTAATAGCTCTGTTCGATGAGATGTGCTTAAAGTTCTGACAGAAAAGTGCAGTGTGGTGTAGTGTACAATAGTACAGTTTAGTTCTTGTGTTTTCATAAAACAATTTAGTGTACGTTTGGGCAACGGTCACATTGATCAGCTGAGTATCGTATAGGTGGCGTAGTAGAAATGTCTGCTTTAAATACAACAATATTTGAATTAATAAATGATTCTGACGATCAATCGTGTCTCGAATCTTCGTCAGATTCAGAAACCGAAATACAATTAACTTGTTTAAAACAAAACAAAAGAACGTGCATTAGAAATTATTTTGAAGAGATTGTGTCATCATATACTGATGACGAGTCGTGTTCTAAATATAATACTTCCTCTGAATTCATTGTATTTAAAAAAAAATCTCTGAAAGTTTTAGGTTAGATTAAATGTCAACTACCGACCGAATACTACATAAATTTACCCCCAATCCTACTCTGCACTTTCTACACCACCTCGCGAGTCAGGTCAGGAACGTGTGCACTAGTTCTTAAAAATTTTCTCATCGAACAGCCTGCCACAAGCTGCTTGTTTCTCATAAAACATGTTAGTGCAAGAAAGTTAACACTAGGACAGTCTAGTACACTTCATCGAACTGAGCTAATGATAGCTGTCTATTCACACTAGAAACTATTGCCATCTATTGCATTTATAAGACATTGCATTTTTTTTGAAAATTGGCAAGCCTGAATTTCCTAGGTTTGTTTAAATCTAGTTAGTCCGTGGTTAAATTCTACACAACAAACAACAACATTGTATTGTAACTTGTCTATCTCTAATCATTTTGAGATTATGTTTGGTTTGGTTTATTTGTTGTATAATAAATTTTAATCTTCGTCTACGACTTTTTTTTGCAGTTTGATATATTTGATATAATTCAAATATTTGCAAAAAATAATTACAGATATTATCATCATCATCAAACAACTTAACCTTGTGTTTATAATTGATAACTAAATTTCAATTTATGTTGGTACTAAAACGTCACGTGATCCGATCGTGATGTTCGATTTCATGCGTTCACACTAGGACATTACGATGGGGTAACGTTACGATCCTATAGTTATCATCTAGTGTGAAAGCGGCAACAAACTATCATTCATTTGAATGATGGAGGGTGAGAAAGAATAAATTTTACCACGAATGATGAAGCGAATAATATATGTCACACTATTTGATAAGAAAACTGATGAAAATGATTTCGTTCTTTTAACAATTTTAAATTTCAAAAAAATAAAATTTGTATAGTACAAGTAATTGTACTGTAGAAAATGTTGTTATTAATTATTAATTAAGTATTTCAGAGATTTATATCATAAACGAGATTCACATCTATAAACAATTATAAAAGTGAAAATTTATCTGTCCAGTTAAATAATAATATTTATGTAGAAAAAATAGAAAGCGTACCAAACACCACAGTGAACAAGAGAAGTTGAGTACATTAGTTGTCTGAAATAAGCTGTGAGCCGTGACTGATTGAGAATGACGAAAAAATCGCGGCCCGCAAAAATTTTATCATTCGCAGATCACTTCTTCTTTATCATGCACGGTTATTCATATGAATGATAGAGTGACATCGACTTTATGGTTCTCGAGATCCTAATGGTTAGCCTCTTAAAAAGGACACCTGTGTAAAAATAATGTATTTGAAACTAATAAAGACAATAATGCGGAACTTTGTGTTATTGAAAGTTTATGATGCAAAATGTAAATATTATATTTATTTTTAATAAATAATATTCCTAGAATTTAATATTTTAATAAATAAATCATGTTTTATAACCTATATGTCACGTGTATTTATATTATTATCACAGCTATTTTACAATTGAGGTTATTAAGAATGAAGAATGATTTTATATTTTTCTGTCGCTTTACTTTTTGAATTGAGTATACATCATAAATTCTGATTTGTTACACATTTTGTAAACGGCCAAACATAATACACGTCATCTGATGTAAAATTTGCGTACTATATTGTACGATTGTACCATGTGCTTGAAAACAAGACAAACAAAGATACTCGGAATAATTATTTTGTTGACATTTTTACTCATTAGTTTCGTTCGTGGTGTATATTAAATATATCAGTTTTCACTAACTTAAGACATGAATACTTTAACAAACATGTGTTTTTTGTGCGCAAAGGACTACAATTGTGTATTTATAGATGACGAAATCGTATCCCAAGTGGAGTATCTACTTCTTGAAATTGTAAGTAAATTTATAATTTCTCATTGAATGAGAATCAAACTGTTATAAGTTGTGTATATTTATTATTCATGGTCAGTGTTAACAATATTGTAATATTATATTAAATGTTTTGTAATTGAGGTTAGAATGTAGAACATTGGCACCAATTCATATGATCGACTAATCGCTCATCGACAATATTTTTAACAAAGCTCTGCCAAGTTTCTTCTGTAATTATTTCATCGTATGTTTATCTAAACAATTTTATAGAAGTATCACATATAAAGCTTGATTCACAACAAATTTGATACTATTCGCAATACAAATTTTTAGCAGTATTCATACTTACTTAAAATTAAAGTATAAGAGTAAAATTATTTTTTTTCTATAGCAGATGTTAAAGTGCAATTTTATCAACTCAAAATAGTGGATAAAGTAGCACTTTAACCGCAAGGGTAGATAAAGTAACACTTTTATTTGTTCGTCACTTGTAAACTTCAATTTATCAAGGCACTCTAGTAAGTAGTTAAGTTTGATTTAACAAGTTACTAACTTGTTAAAATTTAACAAGTTAGTAGATTAGCTGTCACTGAAATAGGTTAGGATTTATTTATATTAACCTCATTTTTTTTCTGCCAATCTTTGAAATCTTTATATTCTCGTTCGTATCTTGACGATGATAAATTTGTAAGTATGCTGTTTGCTTCACTAATTATTGCTTCGGGCATATCCATTTTCCTGATTTGCGCCAAAAGTAAATAAAATAACAAAAGCACAACAATCAAAGCCATTTTGACAAATGTAGTTCATAGTATCCGTAAGAGATGGCAGCACGCAGCACTCGTTGTCAATATAAATTTAAGTAATGTGTTTTTAACTTATTTTAATTTATTTACAAGTGAAAAACAAATAAAATATTGAACAATACACGCGAGGTAACGGGTTTAACTGGCTTCAGAAGGATAACAGGCTCGTCTTCGACTCGCCAGTTCAATTCTTCTGTCCGCCAGTTAAACCCTACTTACCTCGCTAGTAATGTTAAATACTATAACAGCAAGGGTAGATAAAGTACCTACTTTAACTTTTGTTTATTAGAAGTACATTTCCATAACAACGCACACTACTGACATTTTAAAATTGTTCTTAAATAATAATTTAATTTTTCTCTTCAAAACTTGCTATAGAAAAAAATAGAATTTTATACACGACGATAAAATTAAATTATCGACTCGCGAAAAATAATTCACTTTCCGCTTGTCGATAAAATATTATTTTATCGTCTTGTATAAAAAATAACTATTAATAAGTATTTTATTTTAAAAATAAAATTTGAATGATTGTAACTAAGATAGGTTCAAAAATATAAAATTATATTTTAATAGTACTAAATTTTCGAAATTTCTTTCGGAATGTGCATGTACGCGAAGAGAATTTATTAGCAATGCAAAAGAAAATACTAGATCTACTGGTACACACGATGGTAGAAGAGTACTGGATTTTTTTTTTTATTATTATTATTATACCTACATACGTGATAGCAAACTTGGAACTATGCCAGATTAGGGGGTAAAATCGTGTTATAAATATGACTTCGCATGAGTAATTCCATTAGTATTTAAATAAATATAGTATTTGATTAAAATAACGCATTTGAATTAAAAAATTAATTGAATTACTAAACACATTTGAATTACCAAAAATCAATTAGCTACTACAATTACTTCGTATTGAAACTCGCAAGTACCATATATTTTTTATCGAAAACTAATTTAATTAGAATTTCAATTACTTTTAATTGAATTAATTCTCAGCTCTTAATATACCAATGTTAAGACTATAAATCAGTCTTCATCAGGCTGATAATTCGCATTAAATATTATTGAAATATTTGTTAAATTAACAATTAAAATAATATATAGATTTTCAATTTTTATTCCATGTTGAAAAAGGGCCCCACCAAACTTTTGCCTAGAAATCCTTACCAACATAAATCCGGTCCTTACTTGTGGGATGGAGTGCAGTGGACTACTGCAATAAAATAAATTTTCTGTTCTGTTATATTTATTTCCTAAAAAAGTAATACAAAAATAATTTAAATTTTTAAAAGTAATTGTAATTATAGTCAAATCCACGTATAAATGGCATTCCAATGTGATGACGTCTCTTACTACGTTTATAAGAGATAGTAGTAAAAATTAAAATTTATTAACATCTGTCATAATTTGATATTTTTAAATTAAATAAATGTAATAAATTTACTTTTACTAATCATATCATAGATAGTTCATCAAATTGCAGAATAAGTAAATTCATCAATTCCTGTAACTTGCTTTTTACGATTCTTTTTTTTGGCGATGATAAGGTTCTACATTTCATTTCATTCAGGATCTTTGATATTATGGAATGTGACACACCGAAAGCAGCACAAACTCTCTAAGGGCCGGTTTTTCAATCTCTGGTTAAAGTGCCGGTTACCTTAACCATTGGTTAACAGAAAAATATCGCATCGAATTAGTAAATAATGTACATTTTTGACAACTTACATCAGATTTTCGATGCGATATTTTTCTGTTAACCGATGGTTAAGGTAACCGGCACTTTAACTAGAGATTGAAAAACCGGCCCTAAGACAATAACCAACAATAACAATATCGAAAAATGTATAAATATAAAAAACACTTACTGTCATTAAACATATAACCTCAAAATATAATACTTACATCTTCTGAAAAAGAAAATGAAATTAGAGGACCAACTAAACGTTTTCCTTCATAAAAGAATGCAGAAGCAATGTCTAGATAATTTTTTATCACTCATATTCAACTACAAAACGATGAAGTGCGGGTATAAACATAGAAAATATTTATGCAGTTCAAGTACAGACGTACGTCAACACACGCTTTATGATATTAGCAACACTCCAAACAATCGCATAGCTATTAATGCATTTGCGTCACTTAATACATACACTCTAGTGACGTCATCACATGAGAATTTCAACAATGCCATTTTTACGTGGATTTGACTATACAATAAGATCAGTAGAAACAACATCCAAGTTCATTAACTGGAGTGTAATTTAAGTAATTAATTATCAATTAATTAGTAAATATGTAATAAATAAATTGTAATCCATTAATATTAAGGCTATAATTATGTTTTTTTTTGGGTTGTGTTAGCTTAACCCCAATTATTTTTTTAAAAAATAACCGTAATATTTTTTTTAATAATTAATGAGTACTAAATATTCTCATAATTGTTTTTTGTTGTACCGCAATGGTTGGCTTAACGTACATTCGTGGGCCAACTTTCGGCTGAGAAGAGCATTATTGACCAGCGCCTTGTATCTCTCGGTTGTTTCTCACCTCGAGGCACAACTTGGCGCTAGGTCAATAATGATAGTCTTCTTAACTTTGGTGTATAATACATTATTATATTTCAGACAGTAACCAAAATGTGCATTCCACTACGCATCTGTTCCATGTGCAATGCCGCCCTCTACTCCTTCAATAAGTTCAAGCAATCCAGCGTAGAAGTCAGTCGACGTCTAGAAACCAGCATTCGAGAGAGCGGAGCCAAGAATCAGTCGTCTCTCCTCCAAAGTTATAGTGAAATACATCAAACATCTCTGCAGTTCCAAGCAGTGTACATTAATGAAGAACAACCAGACACAGACATGTTTTTCACAGAATCGATCAATCCGTTGCAGAAACATACATTACCGCATCACTTTAACAACGAAGAAAATGTGTATATTAAGGAAGAAGTGATGGACGAAATATCTCCAGATCGAATAGTTTGTAAAACCGTGTTACGTAATTTAACAAATGATAATTCAGATTATCAAGTACAGTGGCGGCTTCAGAAGCGAGCTAGGGCGCGAAAACCCTAAGATGCAAAAGGTAAATAATAAAAAATAAATATTTTATTTTAGGCTAAACAGTTTCGTTATACAGGATATCCGTTTTAAGAGGCTAACCATTGGGATTAGAGATACGAAGTCAATTAAATTGGGGTAAAGTTGCCGCATTAGTTGACCGTTTCAGTCATTTATTTGTTTCCGAAAAAATGCATAGCTCACTAGATATAAGCAAAAAACTTATTTTGGCCAATTTACTTTTTGACTTAACTTTTTTATTTCAATTCATACAAGTTTCTAGTTTGCACTTTTTTACGAAGAATTCACAGCGGTCCTCAAAATTTTTGTAACTTGAATACTTTTGGAGATATTCATACCAACTTTCAATTTTCATATGGAGCTCAAAGTTGTGTTTAGTGCTCCTAAATACAGATCTTTTCTCATTTCAACTATGTAAAACATGTGTACATTACAATGATAAACTAAAAAAATGGAAGATTATTGATTTTATTCATTTTCGGTCAAGTGTGCTGTGGAAACAAAATCAAAAATCTTTTGTTTCAAACAAAATTTGGACTAAAATTAGTGGTTAACTGGGCATTTTATTGATAATTTTGAAAGGAAGCCAAGCGGGATATGTTAGGGGTTTAGTACGCTGCTCATCGAAATAAGCCGATGACTTTAGAAACACATCTTCATCGTTACCCACAAAGGCTACGTATTTGCTTTTATTTTGTGTAAATTTAGGCAATTATTGAATTGAAGTGTTAAAAATTTGTTTGAAACAAAAGATTTTTGATTTTGTTTCTAAAGCACACTTGACCGATCAATAATTCTCTAATTTCGCCGTTTGACACGATGCAATTTTATATTAAAAATAATGTGCCTAATTTTGTACAAAATTACAGTTACAGTTGTACAGAAAAAAAATAATCTTAATTTTTACTATTAAAATAACTTCAGTACGTCTTTATAAAGCAATGCGTGCATTTGGTCTTTTTTAGAATAACTTGGCAACGCCGTAGAAAACTAAAATAAAATTCATATGTCCATATAGGAAAATAAAATGCAATTGAAAAAATATAAAAATATATAGTGTTCCATTAAAAAAAAGACAAACAATTCTCGCCGATCCGTAATGCAACACCCTCTATATGTGAAAATAATTTTACGTTATACTCCTTGAGTAGACGAATAAATTCTGTAAAATAAATTTAAAGGGCGTTTTAGACGATCATAAGTTTACATCAATTTCTACAACTTCGTATTGTTCAATGTGATTCTGACACTTTACACGTTCAAAGAAATTTGACTGTTCATAGTTCATATGCTATGACATAAGGTGGCTTTACACGATCAAAGAATTTGAACTATTTTATGTCATATTTTTAAATCATATTTTTTGATCAAATGGCTCCGCTTTACACGTTCAAATTTTTTTAACTATTTTCCCTTATAAAGTAGGGGTATCAATAAAGAAAAGAAAAATATAGGTTGATCACAATGATATATGATTTCACATTTTTTTATTTTTCACTTTTGACATTTGATAACAACATAATCCCTAGAATTAACTAAAATTTGAAGTAAACGACCTTGAAATTTAGGACATGCTCTAAGTGAGAATTTCTGTCATAGCATATGAACTATGAACAGTCAAATTTCTTTGAACGTGTAAAGTGTCAAAATCACATTGAACAATACGAAGTTGTAGAAATTGATGTAAACTTATGATCGTCTAAAACGCCCTATAGAAATTGCATTGAAATGACAGATTGACAGCACTTGTTAGTACTGAAACACATAACCACAAATCATTTTGTGTATACAATAAATAAAAATATTTGTACAAATAGAAAATTAATTATTGATTTTATGATTTTCGTACGAAAAATATTGTACAAACCTCTTGCGTGAACTGGGTTTCCGGAATCGTTCTATGGCAGCGCTCGCGAGCTCGCGCCGCCAAACACTCCTCCGGAAACCAGTCGTTCCCGCATTTGGTATGTAAATAACTATTACGTGCCTTGTAAGCTCAGATATTGGGTATGAAAAATAGCGGTAGCCATGGAATTAAAACAAAAATGAACATATGTTTAACGGTTTATCTGTCAAGTTAACTGCATTAGTTTATTTTTATTATTATTTGTAATTTCTGTTGAAGTGAACAGTATTCCATAAATTAATTTTGAATGTAAAAAATAAAAATATAATAAAATTGCTATTTTTTTAGCTTTAGTTGACAACACAGTAATTGTAAATAATAAAAATAAACTAACGCAGCTAACTTATCGAAAGCTTTTATTTGATATCAAACACGACCTACTTCTCACTAATTCTTTCAAAAAGCAATAGTCGATTGGTCTGACAAATTTTTGTCATTTTTGCAAGCCAGCCTTCGTCGAATGCTTTCATTTGATATCAAATGCGATTTATTTCTGACTACTTCTTGCAAGAGACAAAAGCCGATTAACATGGCAAATTTTTGTCATTTCTGCAAGCCAGCCTTTCTTGATTGCTTTCATTTGATACCAAACACGACATACTTCATAACACATTTAGCAAAAATGGCATCCGTATTTTGGAACGTTAAAATATTATTTCTTTACGTACTTCATTTGTTATAATAATTTCTTATTAAAACACGTTATTTTACATTTAACAAAGTAATATACTATCTTAATCTAGAAAATAGTTGTAGCAGTAGTTGTTTATTGTATAGCCTAATTTAATATTCTAAAACTATTTCTGATTATTCTCGTAATAATTGTTATACAACCCCGTACCATATTTATATCGTTGAAATAAAAAAGCTCTACCTAATGGACTAAAAATTTATATGCCTAGGTTACAATTTAAAAAAAAATGTATCTTTTGAGAATAGCTGGTAGAATTTTTTGTTTGTTAATCCTATTAAATGAGATCCTTTTTCCTGGTCATTTTTTGTACATAATATTTTTCTCTAAAGTCATTAGTTTTCTCAAAAAACGTTGGTTGTTTTAAAGGAAATATGAAATACCTGTATATCTCAAGACAGAATGACATTTTTCCTTCTGATTACGAATTACATCTCAGGAAAAATCATGCATTTCTCTCCCTCGATTATTGTACTACAAATAATATTAATTTTTCTATTTCCACAGAAATTACAAAAGACGTAGAAGAAAAAGAATTCAATTTTCTGCCAGTGAAGTCACGAGAAAAATATGAAAAAGAATATGATGCTTTTAAAAATTGGATGAAGGAAAACGATGTAACAGTTATTAATCAATCTGTGATATTAACTTATCTTCAAGAAAAGGTACGAATGAACTAATAGTTACATTAATATGTGGGAAAATTCTTCTTTTCCCCGGCTGGGTGCCGTAAATAAAACTCGCGTTGAAGAAGAATAATGAAGAACGCTTTTAATCACTCGTCTTTTACACAAAATAAACTGACCAAACCGACGGTCTCTTTCAACGGGCCAATCCCAGAGAAATAGAGGTAGGGAGAATGGTCGTACACCCTGCGCGGGTATACAAGAATAGAAGGACGCCATTTTGCAGGTTCATACAGGCGGCAATTTTAAATGTAGAATTACAAAACAATATAATTATGACATAAATTTGTACAAAACTTTATTTAAAATTTGACGCTATTAATCACATAACAATAATAATATTTAATAACTAAAGTTGATAGATTTATGCATAAAAATATTATAACATTATGCATTAACATTGGTTATCATTTTATGCAAAAAAATAATCAAAATATGCATTTGTACATTTTATTGAATATCCAGGTTTTTATAAAAATATATATAAATGTTTATAAAAAACAATAATTATTGTACTAAATGTGTCTTTATTTAAAAATTTTTGTTACAACATCCTAAATATTTTTGTACATTAACAAATTAAATTACGATATTACAAAGCAGACGCACAACAATCGGTACCAAACATCAAAATTTTGCAAGACTTCGTGAAATATGCATTTTTAAATTCAAAATAAACTTATTAAAAAAATATGCATTTGCATAAAATTATCAACTTCAACTAATAACTATTGATGGTGAAATAATGTAAATTTATTTAATTCTCTTCTAACCAATTTTCCTTTAATAAGTTCTGTGTGTCTTTTAGACAGATTAAAAAACCTTATCCTGGTATAACAGTAAATAATGTCCTTTACTAAAATAATACCATGATTTTGTTCTATTATTGAATCTCTTAGAAAATGGTCATGTAAATTAGGAAAAAGATTGTTAATATTATAATAAAATGATTGTGCTACGGCTGTGGCAAAGAAAATGTAGATGTTAAAAATTACACCGATTTCAGTAACACAAGAAAACAAAATGATGAAATAAACAATCCTGACCGCATGTTTACAAAGCAAATTGACAGATGACCTGCAAAATGGCTACCTCCTGTTTGTACATCGAAAATTGCATGCGCAGTCGTCGAAGCGTATTCTCTCTACCTCTATTCGCGAACGAAATTACCGTTAGCGTCGCTGTGTGCGTTTACAATATGGCGGCTCTAATTCGTATTCTGTTGCTATTTCCTATAGGGTTATGTACATTCTTCACTACAGAGTTACTAAGTTAAATACGTATTAAAGATTGTTATTCGTATCATTCAGATAAGTTTCAATACTTCGAGTTAGTATTATATACTTTAGATATTTTATATTAATCTCTAATAATTCATATTTTAGCAGAAAAATTGACATTGTCAATCAATGACTTGAGGTTATCGTTCCAAGAATTATTTAAATATTTGGATGCTACGAATGAATCCCGCAGTTTTTTGGAAGGCGAACAAGTGCTAAATAAAGGACTTGTTTTATGTAGTGTCACAAATATTAGTGATACAAAATGTAACACTTTTGCACTTTGCTTACAAACTAGTGCTTGGCTTCGTCACATGAAATAAATGGGTGTTTAATATTAAAAACCAATGTGATTTATATAGACAATTTTCTTTGTAGTTGTAAGGCTGGTAAAGGCGGTAAATGTAAACATATTGCAGCCCTATTAATTTTTTTGTTACTAGATGTATATATATATATATATATATATATATATATATATATATATATATATATATATATATATAATGGTTTAACACTCCTTGTGGAGTTGCACCGCTTCTATACAAAGCTTTCTAGATCTTTTTTATGAAGGGGATCAGTCTTCGTGTCTATTTTAAATCTTCTCTACTATTTTTTTCCATTTCTTCCTATCTGATGTTTTGTCTTTCCAGTTTGTGGTTCCCGCTGATCTTAAGTCTTCCTTTACTTCTTTAATCCATGTTGATCTTGGTCTTCCTCGTCTTCTCTTGTTGCCTGTACACCACTGCATTATCGACTTTATTGGGTCTCGTTCGTCTGCTCTCCACACGTGTCCGAGCCATTTTATTCTTTGTTGTTTAATTTTTTTTATAATGTCTTCTCCTTTTAATTCCTGTTCGATCTCATGGTTCATTCTTGTTCTATATTCGTATTCTGATATCTTTGTGGGTCCTAATATAGATCTTATTATTTTCCTTTCCGTTATTCTCAGTTGTTCTTCATCCTTCTTCGTCATTGTAATTGTTTCGGCTGCATACAGTGTTATCGGTCTTATTATAGTGTTGTAAATTCTCATTTTCGTGGTTTTTGTTATCATTTTGTTTGTCAATAGTTTTTTATTTGCGTGGAATGCTTTATTTGTTGCTGCTATGTTTTCTTTTATTTCCGCCTCTCTGTCTCCTCTATTTGTTATTAGCACACCCAGATACCTAAATTTGTCTACTTGTTCGAAAGTGTGCTCTCCTATTTTAATTTGTTTATCTTCTACTTCTTTACCTATTACCATTATTTTCGTCTTTGTGTCGTTTATTGCCAACCCTGTTTCCCTTCCTTCTTTTATTATTTCTTTTAAAATTTCTTCCATTATCTTTCTATTTTTTGTTACGACTGCTAAGTCATCTGCGTATGCTATTATTTGACTTCCTCCAGTTCTGAGAGTCCTTTTCTTTATGTTTTTTAAAACGTGTTCTAGTGCTAGATTAAATAGCTTGGCAGATAGTGCGTCTCCTTGTCTTACTCCTTTGTTTACTATAAAGTCTTCTGTCTCTCCTTTTTGGGTTTTGATATTTATTGTTTTATTCCTCATTGTCATTATTATTAATCTCCTTAGTTTTGCTGGGATTTGTAGTATTTTTAAGGCTGTCATTAATTTTCCTCTTTTGATGGAATCAAAAGCTTGTCTAAAATCAATGAATAGTACCTCGGTGTTAAGTTTATGGTGTAGTGTTTTTTCAATTATTTGTTTCAGTATATGTATAGCGTCTGTCGTACCTTTTCCTTTTACAAAACCGCATTGATATTGATCAACAGTGGTTCTTGTTTTCTGTGTTAGTCTTTTCTGAGTAATTGTTGACAGAATTTTGTAAGTTGTATTCAGTAGTGTGATACCCCTGTAATTTTTGCATGTATGTTGGTCTCCTTTTTTATGGATCGTTATAATTTGTCCCATTTCCCACTCCTTCGGCATTTCTTCTTTTCTCCATATTTTTAATATTAATTCATATATGTTTTGTTGTATTTTTTCGCCTCCATACATTATTAATTCCATATTTATTTTATCTTTTCCAGGAGATTTTCCATTTTTGCTGTTTTTTATTATTTCTTTTACTTCTTCTAGGGTGGGTTCTATTAATTCTGTTTCGTTTGATTCTTGTGCTTCGTGTTCTAAATCGGGATCTATATCAGTTAGTAGATCTTTAAAGTGTTCAGTCCATACTTTTTTATATTGTTGGTAATTTTCTGTCAATCGACCGTTTTTATCTTTTATGCCATAGGTTTTAGATTTATATGTTCTATTTTGTTCATTAATTTTTTTATAGAACTTTTTTGAATTTCTGTTTACTCTTTCTTCTTCGATGTCTTTTATTTTGCTTTCTATCCAAATCCTTTTGCATTTTCTTATTAATTTGTTGCATTTATTTCTTATTCTTTCATATTCTATTTTGTCTTCTTGTTTATTCGTTTTTATAAATTTTAGTCTTGCTTGTCTCTTTTCTTCTACTGCTTTTTTAATATCTTCGTTAAACCATTCTTTTTCGTTTTTGATATTCTTGTTTTCTTTTCCTAGCTATTTTTCTGCTGTTTCGGTTATGCATTGTTTTATCTGTTCCCAATTTTCTTCTATATTTTCTACTTCCGTAACTTTCTCTGTTAACTTCTGTTCTAGTTCAGTAGCATATTTTACTTTTGTGTTTTCATTGGTTATGTTCTCTATATTCAATCTAGTTTTTATTACCTTTGCTCTTGTATTTCTTTTAGCTTTGTTTCTCAAAGAGGCAGTGACCATATAGTGGTCTGAATCTGTGTTTGCTCCTCTATATGTTCTTACGTCTAGTATTGATGACTATTTTCTTTTTGTTATTAGTATGTGATCTATTTGTGTTTGAAATCTATTACCTGGGGATGTCCATGTTATTTTATGTGCTCTTGGGTGTTTATGCTTCGTACTACTTATTATCATGTTTGTCCGTACTGCCAGTTCACATAATGTTTTAATAGTTTTAATTTTTGCTTTTGCCTGTGCATGTGCTTTTTTAGGAAGAGAATGAGTGCATTTTTATTTTTTACACTTTGCTTTACTATTATCTGTTTTTGTGATTGAATTGAAATGTCAATGAACGCAGAAAAAATCTATAAAATTAAATTTTACCGAAATACAAAAAAAAAATAGGGTAAGCTGCATATTTACATATTTTCATATATTTACTGACTGGTTTGCCAGTACGAATTTTATAAATCCAGGCTTTTCGTTTGTCTACTTGTTCTGATATGACCTGTTAACTAACGTAACATTCCGTGGGAAACCATGAAAACCTAAATTCTTGTTTTTACTTCCTTTAGAATGACAGCCGTAAACACAACAATTTATATTATTTGGTGTAGGTATGGAAGGATTCATATCGGAAAATAATTAAATGAAAAGCAAAGGAAATAATATAAAAGTAATAAAGAGGTTAGGTTAAAAGTAAAATCGGAAAATTGAAGTATCAATAAAATTTTTATATCAGATATGTAATTTTAAATGATAATAATAAAGGAACACACTGAAATTTTAACTATAAAATCACGATGAAACAAGTACAACTAGAAACAATATCAACACATAACCATTAGCCTAAACGTGTTGACATGAAAAGTACAAATTTGAAGGGTTCTTAAATCTACCACCAGAGGGCTACGAGATAATTGCGTTCGCGAATATCTCTGGTCAATCCCCGCCCCTATCAACAACTTCTCCATCGCTTCCTGTCGCTCCCGCGCGCCCTCTACTTCCTCGCGCGCGAAACCTTGGAATTCCAATCCGTCGGGCTGCCATAATTATAATATATTAATATACAATTGAATTGTATTTCTTCGAAGTATCCGTTATTACAATTACACTAGTAAAAATAAGACAATGGCGTATTTCACTAATTTCTGATTTTTCATAATATGATATTCTTAAAAAAATATACGTTTTTTTTTATTTACTCATACAACGTCCAGGTTCGTTAATAGTTATCTTTGATTCTAGATTGCCAAATTTCGCAATCAAGTATCAAACAACATTTTTAATATACAATTAATTAATAAAAAATTGTGTCAACACAATACCTCACGGCACTCTAATAATATATTCTACATAAGTTTTTCAATACATTTAATTTGTAGTTTTAAAATTAGTTTATTATTGCAGTTAAGTATATTTTTAAGTCATTTCATACCTAAAATTTCCTACATAAAATTTGTATGACCAATATGGCACCTATTTTTGACGTTACTAAAACCGGAACCGAACTTACTTTAATTCACGCATGCAAATACATTCCTAATATATTTCTTCCATCTTTTTAAATTTTACAATAAAATTTTCATTTTTATTTATTTTGGCCAATTTACTTTTTGACTTAACTTTTTTATTTCAATTGGTACAAGTATCTACTTTGCACATTCTACAGACACTTTTTACGAGAAAGTAGCACTGGTCTTCAATATTTTTATAGGTCCAACACTTTTCGAGAAATTCATACTACTTTTCAATTTTCATACGGGGATCAAAGATGTCTTTAGCACTGCTAAATAGATGTTTTCTTCTTTTTCCAATGATAAAAGTACATGTACAAATGTACATTAAAATGAAAATAAACTAAGAAATTAAAAAATAATTTTGTTATTTATTTCTTTCAAGTGTGCTTTGGAAACAAAAACGAAAGTCTTTTGTTTCAAACAAAATTTTGACTAATCAATTCAATTAGGAGTTTAATATGCTGCATATCGAAATAAGCAGATTACTTTAGAATCATATCTTCAGCTTTATCCAGAAATTGCTACAACCGCTCCCGACATATTTGCTTCTGTTTTGTAGAACTTTAGGCGAATATTAAAGTAAACCATTAAAAATTTGTTTAAAACAAAAGATTTTTGATTTTGTTTCCAAAGTAAAGTACACTTGAATAAAAACAATAATTTTCTAATTTCTTAGTTTCTTTTCATTTTAACATGTATTTTATATCGTTGGAAAGAGAAAAAAATCTTTATTTAACAGTACTAAAGATAACTTTGAGCTCCATATGAAAATTGAAAGTTAGTATAAATTTCTCAACAAGTGTTCGAGCAATAAAAAAGTGTCTGTAGAATGTGCAAATTAGAACTTGTATAAGTTGAAACAAGAAAGTTTTAAGTCAAGAAGTAAATGTTCCAATTTAACCGATATCGTATCTCTTACGGTTCTCGAGATCCCAATGGTTAGCCTCTAAAAACGGACATCCTGTATACGCTCTGTACTGTGAACCTAGGGCGCAAAATACTTTGCCGCACGTTGCCCGAAAAACATAAGTGTTATAAAAGACATGTTTTGCGTATCGAAAACAATGTATAAATGAAATATAGTTAAAGTACCTATTTTTGTGTTACAGTCAAAAGTTTAGAAATCAACATCGATCTGGTCAAAATACTTCATGCTCAAGGCTACTCTGCCTCTCAAAGAAAAATTAAACATTGATAGATATTCCAAGGTAACGGCTTTTCTGAAGAGTAATTCGGTAGGATATAAGCCGACGAAATCAAAAGTGCTTTCGAGAAACGACGTTAATACGTTTATAGGACAGGCTAATGACGACATATACTTGATGATAAAGGTAGGAAAATTTCTAGTATTTTTATTATATTCCGAAAATGAACCGCGATGCGGTTATGGTATAACCATGGTTATGATTACAGTAATAATATTTTTTTAATAAATTAAAAGTGTCATCAGCATAAAAAATCTTATTTAACACACTTCCAGAAACTCTTGCGAGATCTCGTATTATTTGCAAAATAAGCTCACTCTCGAAAAAATTTAGTTTCTGAACTAGTGATACAATAGTTATTTGTGTACCTAGTGTGCAAAATACTACATTGCCGCAAGTGCATAAAGTTTGAAATATGCTAGAGCGGCAATGCTATTTTGCACTCATGGTACACACATTGTTTTTCCTACAACTGTTTTAAAATTAAAAAAAAGGAATTAATAACATAAGTGTAATATTGTAATCATTCGAATATGTGTTATTTCATAATTTATATATAAAGTTAATGGCGATTGTCAACAGTACATCAGTTGCAGTTGTGTGTTATATTTACAAAATACCACTTTTAAGCAATCTAAAGTGTTTGGCAGTTGCCACCCTAGGTTGCTAAATACATTACCGCACGTGGTTGCTAGGGAAACTACTTTACCGCACGTGGTTGCTAGGGAAAATACATTACCGCACGTGGATGCCATGGAAACATTAGAGTAGTTTAGAAATTACATGTTTTGCACATCGAAAACAATGAA
Organism: Stenolophus ochropezus; assembly: GCA_035578165.1. Lineage (NCBI taxonomy): Eukaryota > Metazoa > Arthropoda > Insecta > Coleoptera > Carabidae > Stenolophus > Stenolophus ochropezus. Next base: position 400,671 of record JAQOWZ010000049.1, read on the forward strand.
GAAATGTCAAGCTTTTTTGACAGTTGTAGGAAATAGTTATTTTTGACAAATAAGAAAACTGAATAATATCAAATAGTTATTTGTATCACTAGTCCAGAAACTAAACTATTGCGAGAGTTGAAAGCCAGGCCTGCAAACAATGCGAGATCTCGCAAAAGAGTTTCTGGACATGTGATTCACAAGATTTTTTGCGCCGATGACTTTTAATTTATTAAAGAAACATCATTACTTAAAATTTTATACACTATAAGTTTTTGTCAGAAACATTTTCGGTTCACATGGATATATAAACAATTCACTTGTTTCATTCAAAAAAATTAGTGACATTTGTTCTAACCTAAAAAATTAAATGAATGTGATTTTCTATTTTTCAACAATTTACCTAATCATAATCATACAAGAAGAGTATAATATAAATAATTTTTTTTTCAAATTTCAAAGTTTTATATTTACAATAATATACAATTAAAAATTTTAACAGAATGTAATGCTAAAATATTTAAGTTGGCATCCCTACATTTTGCCGACCTAGGCCGCCAAACAGAGGGTTTCTGGATGATTTTGAGTTCTGTAATACTAGTCATAATGGGACGGAGGCGCGAAAAGTTAATTTTATAATGTAAAACACAAAACTATTAACGTAAATGTCGACATTAGAAAATACATATGTTCCAAAGAAATCCCAGACATTCTCAGAAAAAAAATATAATATTTTGTATTTATATAAAATTAATTCCTATAAAAAAAAACCTAAATCTTTAACTGTAACCGTCATTCCAAAAGGCTTTGACATATAACCTCAAATTAAAAATGTCTAATTTTGGTATTTATGATAATTTCTATAAAAAAAATCGAAAATTTAAATTACATTCATATTTATTCTTATTTTTAAATATAATTAAAATTATGATGTAATTTAGAGTTAACTTAAACAGTATTTTTTTGTAATGAAATTATTTTAACTTTAAATTTTATCAGTAGATGTGACGTGTACGCTTGCACCGCTAAAGTACACAATTTGTCACTTACATACCACGGATACAGAAAAATACTGTTACAATGTGTTTCTTTGTTGTAGGTTGCTCTTATATTTGGCATTTACGGAGCATGTAAACGGGAAAAACTGCACTCTCTCCGAGTGCTCGACATTGTGGAAAATGCCAACTCTTTATCACCCTTTCTGAAACAAAGACGCAGCGTAAACGAGTATTTTCAGTGGGTGCGCAAGACGTTGCCGCGAACCCGCTGGAATTGAACCACAGATACATCTCTCTTCGTCCGCGACACATCCCTAGAGTGACCATTTATTTTTTTAATGAAATCAGTATAAAACCCATGTTCTAGATTTAGATTATTTATAGTGTCTTTTAATATAATATTTGAAAAAAATGATAAAAGAAAAATGAAATTTGATACTGTTTTATAGCTTTTTACCTCCCGCCTATCAATATAATAGATAAGGGAGGTATTGTTTTTGGTCAGATTTCTCGAGTGTGGGTTTTCAACATATGAGCACGAATTAGGGTCCCTAGAATACGATTTTACTATTTTTAGCGTGATGTCTGTATGTCCGTGCGTGTGTGTGTGTGTGTGTCTGTGACGATTTTTCGTCCACGATAACTCCAATACGATACATGTAAAAAATATAATATTTGGTATTTAAGAGTTCTATTCTAATATGATGAACTGATTAGATTTTGACTACAATTGGTTAACCGGAAGTAGTACTTTACTTGAAACTTTAAACCGTTTTTCCTAAAAAATACCTCTAAATACCATATTTTCGCAAATTTCATTATTATAAATACAAAGATTTTTTAATTTTCTATCGATCTGCATAATTATGTTTATATATGACTTCTAGCTAGATAGAAAAAAAATATATAAATTATAATAATTTTACATATCGTTTAGGCAGAGGAATTTCGATATGTCAAATTTGATGTAAGTAAGTGTAAAAGATAAAATAAATAAAAAATAAAGTAATTTTATTATAAAATATAAAAAGATGGAAGAAATATATTAGGAATGTATTTGCATGCGTGAATCAAAGTAAGTTCAGTTCCGGTTTTAGTAACGTCAAAAATAGCTGTCATATTGGTCATACAAAATTTATGAAGGAAATTTTAGGTATGAAATGAATTAAAAATATTCTGAACTGCAATAACAAACTAATTTTAAAACTACAAATTAAATGTATTGAAAAACTTATATAGAATATATTACTACAGTGGCGGGAGGTATTCTGTTGGACACACCAGATTTTTTGAATTTTATTTCTTCGTGGCATTTAATATTTTCTGGCAAAATATTTGATAAATCTAAATAAAACTTTTACTATATTATTATTTGCTGAAATTATCAATTATTGAGTTTTGCCTTTATTTAAAAGTAGATTATTTGACGAAAACCAAAATTCTGCTTTTTACAGAGTAGCTTTACAATCCTCTGCCTCTCTATATTGCTTTTAGTCACATTAGGTTACATGTTAGGGCAAAAGGAAAAATTACATTTATACTATTACTATAATTTTATTCCTATTACAGTTTTTCTCAAAATCAAACAGTATAACCAAGTCACTTACTAGTCCAACGTTAAAGCAATTATTTTATTATTGAATCGATAGATCGAAATTTTAGTTAATACTTAAATTACTTATATAAAAATGTATAAACATCTATCAATAAATAATTATAAAAAATCAGTACATTCAGTACAGTATGTACAATATCAGTACAAAATATGTTGCAAATTATTTTTTGCAATACCTGCACAGTAAGTTACCCATTAATAACAAAATTTTAACACAGTAAGTGGAACTTTAATTGCAGATTTGGTTTCCATGGTTATAGTAAACACTTCCCGTGCACGGTGGACAGTAAGTGTGTTACTTACAATTCATGGTGAATGGTAAGTATTTAGTTTCCACATCATCATAAACATTCATGGCACTCTTACTCTCAATTGCAATTCAACTTTTATTTTTGACATCAATCTGACAGACGTTAATTTTGAAACCTATTTTTCTTTTTCTATTATTTTTGTAGGTATTGCAAAAAGTAGCTTACTAACCTTGAACTGTAAGTGATCTTTGAAGTCTCGACCTAAAAACTGTCACTTACAGTTCATGGTACGTAATATACTATATCAGTACAAGGGTCTGAAAATCAGTACTGTACTGACAAAATCAGTACGAATGGTCACTCTACACATCCCACACGACTACTTGTTCATTTCTATCGATGGCGGAGATGCTCTCCGCAGCGCGTGGGGCTACACTGTCTTGGGAAGATGCCCAGAGTCGTGGCGGAGTTTCTCAAGCTGCTTCAGGCGCACGTCGGCTAAGCTTGTAGGGGAGACGTGAGCCGAGCTTAGTGTTGCATATGTAAATAATAAATACATAAATACGTACGTTTTGAGCTTTATTTTTGACTTTTTATTTTACTTGCAAATATTTTAAAATTTTCTTGCACAGAGAAAAAAATACACTCCGCATTTTTATTTTTTTGGTGGTACCAACTTTACTACAAAACAATTCTTTACATGACACACGCCAATCTACGAAATATAATATACAGACTGTCCGTTTTAAGAGGCTAACTATTGGGATTTCGAGAACCGTAAGAAATACAAAGTCTGTTAAATTCGAGCAAAGTTGCCGCATTAATTGCCCATTTTAATTATTTATTTGTTTTCCTGAACAATGCATAGCTCATTACATGCAAGCAAAAAACTGATTCTAATAGATTTGCTTTTTGACATAACTTTCTTCGTTCAATTCATACAAATTATACTGAGTCATTTTTATTGTTACTTATGCATTTTTTAAATTGTTCAATTTTCCCTACTTTTATCAATTTTGTATTGCGCAGTAGTAAATTATAGTTATTTATTCACAATCATTATAGTAATATGCCGATTCCTAACTTTTTGGAGGTTTGGAAGTTAGTCATTCCTAACCGTATTGACAAAACTCTTGGGTTGGAAGTAACAAATTGCACTTCCATCTCTTGGGTTGGAAGTATTTATGTAGAAGTTGCCTAGTAACATTGTCATAAATGTCACTAAATGACAAATAAAACACAATTTGTTCTCATATCCTACTACGCCAACTTAACTTTATTGAAACAAAAGCGATATTGAATCGCCCAATTTATTTTAATAATTATTTATTAAAAAAAAGGATGATTGTGAATAAAATAGTATACATACCTCGGTGGGAGTTTCATTTCGCCTCGCGCTATATCTCACCTCGAGGCTTCGTTTCTCGGTAATATATATAAGCCCTCGGCTGAAATGAAACATTTCCCACCTCGCATGTAAATAACTATTGTACATCAAGGGAGTAAAGTATATTTTTTTATTACGCATATGGAATTTATTCTATGAGGAGAATAAACCGTGTGACTAATAAAAAATACTTTAGTCCTTAAATATACATTATATTTTTTCCGAAATCGTTAAATTATTAATTAAAACATAAATAAATAGCATGATGTGTTTGTAAAACATCAACTAGCTATAGAGACTGGGATGGCTGTGATTACAATCGTATTGTCAAAGTGGCACGTATTTCTTTATAATTTTCATTTATTTTTACACCTTAGACGTCGTTGACTTGAAATCAGATAAATTATTATCAAAAGTAAATAATAAATAAATTCACCAATAATATAGAATGACATTTTTGTTATTTTAGGAAGTTTGACAGATAAGTCAGAAAAGTTAAATTTTGACATAGAGTCTGTAAAGTTGTACTTTAGCTTTAGAGTGATATCGTGTACATTAGTGTTGATTTCGATTAATTTATGTATTATATTGGTGTTTCATTAAATAATATTGATATAGTATATAATTAATATTATTAACAATAAACTGTAATATAACAAGGACTATTAAAAGAAATAAATAGAGACTATATGCCATATACCTATTAGTACTAATAGGTATATGCTATATGCTATTTCTCTAAAGTAGTCTTTCTCTTTTTAAAGCATATTTCAGTAGCCATCTTTCTGTATGTCTTCGCTCCTTCTATATTAAACTTCGTATTCTGATTCGTTGTTCAATTTGTAAGTGATGCGATTGCCATCTACAGTACAATTTGTGAATTTAGTATAAAACCAGACAAAGCTATTCAGAATAGTTTTGTGTTGACGCCGGCCAGATATATTTTCTTGTTGGTGATATTAAAACATCGCGCTGCTAACTTTATTACAAAGTTTTGAATATATTGTTTATACAAATAGTAAAATATAAACAGTATAATGGATTTGTGTTTTATGTGCACGAAGGACTACAACTGCGTCCCTGTGGACGACAGAATAGTGTCCGAAGTGGAGTATCTTATTCCTGAAATTGTAAGTCATATTAAACTTTACATATGAAGCAATTACACATATCTCATTTATACATTATTTGATTTGATGTTATTAATAGTTCGTAAGTGAGGTTAGGTTAAGAGAAAATATGATTGTCGTACAATCGACAATCATTTGTTCGACAAAATTTTTAGTTTAGGTTTGTCTGGTTCTTGTGTTTCATTATATTTATTTTGATATTTACATACACACCCTTAATAAGCAATTGAAATTTATAGTTAAAAACTAATCCACTTTTGGAATACTTTCAAAACAAAGATAAATTGCACATCTGTTTCGGTAGTTAGACGGAAAAAGTGGATAACTGCGGTTAAGGCTGCCGTTTGAAGTGTTGAATTCGTAATTCTATTTGCATTTGAAAACCAGTAGATGAAATGTTTTGAAATTTTGATTATGTAATATTAGAATACTGTATCTAGGGGCAGACATATTTTATATTTTTTTTATTATTTGTTATGTCCGAGAATTGAAATGAAAATTATTATTTGCAAACTTTATTAAAAAATAAAATATGTCTGCCCCTAGAATAAAAAATAACAAATTCAGTAAGATAAAAGTTTTTAAATAATAATGTCTCATTTGGAAATGGGAGTAGAATTACGATTTTCCCATTGGCAAGAGCCAACAAAGTGTCTGACATCTGGTGGCAAAATAAAACATCTAAGACGTAGGGAAAACGTTGTACTCTCACATAGGGTTATAAGTAAACAACAACCAACAATGACCAGCAAGTGGAAGAGATATTGTTCTGTATTTGTTTACTAGTGTTGACATTCCCTTCATTATTTCCCAAAAAAAGAAATATTGAAAAATAAGTAGAAAAAATCGCATTAAAAATCGGAAAGCACTTATCACCGTTCATGGACATTTATACACAATATTTTTTACCTAGCGATTTTATTCCATGTAAGTATTTATAATAATTTATGCTTCAAAACATTATTAGATTGTTTTGTAGTCATTAAAAGAAAACCATAAATTACCGCATAGAAAATTCAACAGAACCTCTGTACAGAGAAAAAAATAGAGAGACATTACAGGTAAGTAGTAATTATTATTCTTTAACATTATATATTTATTTTGAATTGTTTATAGGAAAGATAGAGAAGAAGAAACGATAAAAATACCAGAAATTGAGCCACATCAGGAGAAAGACGTGCAAAACAAAGAACATGATGTACATGTTTATATTTATGTACATATCGAATAAAATCTGTAACATTAAAAAATAAGGAATTTATATGTATTATGAAATTAATTTTTTATGGTGTATTTATATTAAAAATCAATAAATATAATAACAAAGCAACAATTGCTTGCACTACTCTCCATCTGCTTTACAGATGCATACACATTTCTCCGAAGTGACAATTGCATTTAATGTTATTACGATTAATTCAAATTAGATATTTGAAGACACAGTCCAATTATTTCTATATTATTCCGTTTGTCTGCCTTGTAATGGCATAAAATAATATGTCCAGCTAAAAATAATTAAATAAGTAGTTAACAAGCACCGCAATTGTGAATCTTATTTTTCTTTTATAATATGCTTCTATTTCGACCATAGACCGCACAGCATCATTTAAATAAATGTATATATCTAAAATTGCGATAAACAAATTTGAAAAGAATTAAAAATAACAAAATATCCTCAAAACAAAGTATCAAAATAACACTAGCACTTATGTAAAATACAATGTTTTCCCTATAAGTCAGCCAGCAGTGCTGCCATCTCTAGGATGTGGCTCTCGCGGATAAGACGCAATGTTAATTTAGTTCAGAGGTTTGGCGTGAGAGGTCGTACTACCTGAAAAAAACTACTTTCCTTGTAATATGGTGAGCCAATTGTGTTGCACATGTAGCTTCGCTTAAAAGTAAACGATATTCAGTTGGACAATTAATTGCACTTATCGCAGTAAACGCAGAAAGTGGGAGGGTTCATCTTCACCCTTATTTTTATAAGAAGTCCGCCGGATGATTATTAATTTGTTTTTTTATGTGCATTCTAGAATATTTCAATACTGATAATTTTGAACTATTATTAATTTTTATTTAGAGAAATTTATTTTATTACACTTTTTCATTACTTAGTGGATTTTTTGAAACAAAAATATATTTTATTGAAGAAAAAATGAACTGTTTTTCATTTATTAGAAAATGAATGTTGATTATAAAATAAAATGTGACGATTACATGTGTCACTTAATTACTTATCATTGTTAGCAAATAAAGCATGTTTGAATATTGTACTTATGTCATTAAATATTTTAATTTTAATATTGAAAGTTGTTGAAGGAAAAATAATGTGTGTACCACGAGTGCAAAATAGTATTGCCGCTCTAGTATAATTGAAGCTCTCAGCTGCGCTTCGAACTTTAATTTTTATACTCGTATATTTTATATGATTAAAGAAGAATATTTTATAGTTATTTTTGATTCCAGATAGTGAAATGTCACTTTGCATTCGAGATTAAAACTTTTTGCGGGCACAGCGAGCAAAAAAAATCGAGAATGCAAAAGCATTTCGTAATCAAGTATAAAAAGGCATTTTGTCGAAAATTACGTTCCAAAATTAGTAAAAATTCAAAAAGAAAATTTTGACATTTATCAAATCAAATATTTTTTGACAGATGACAGTTAGTTGACAGCAGAAATCAAGTAAATGTTTTAAATTATGTAAGAATTGGTGTTAAGCGACTGGAGGGATGATGGAGTGAAGAAATAAGCAGGATTGCAGTCAACTGATGAATTTTATTAGTCTACGTTGGCCTTAGACTAATAAAATTCATCAGTTGACTGCAATCCTGCTTATTTCTTCACTCCGTTTTAAATTATATCAATTTTTCAAGTAAATATTTCAATACGTCGTTGCTTAATGCTATTAAAATGAAGTTAGAAAGCAACAATCAACAAATACACTAAAATGACAAATTTGATTAAATTGCGACCCATTTTATTTCATCAAAAAAATTCCTGAATGTAAAAGACTTTTTTAGGCGGCTGGTACATAAGTTGTTGTTTTTCGTATCTGCTGGCAATCTTAAAGTAACAATTTTTATTTGACATCTGTCAAAGTCCAAATTTTTAGCCGCTTGTTTGTTCATTATTGATTTACATAGTTAATATTAATGTGATAAATTATTTTAGAATATAATAACAAGTGTAAGTAAATTTTATTCACAATCACTATTGTAATATGTCAATTCCTAACCTGTCAAAGGTTGGAAACGTATGTCATTTTTAACTGCAATGACAATCTCACGGGTGGGAAATACTTTAAAATCCCTTGGGGAGGAAGTGTTTACTACGGTTGCCTAGTAATACTGTCATAAATCTCTAAAAGTAAGGTGATCAGTGCTGTCAAACATATTAAAATAAATTTAAACATTTGTTTTCATAGACTACTACCGTACATTAATTTAGTTTATTGGAAAAAGGCGATATACGAGTAGAAGTTAATTTGGATAATTGTGAATAAAATAGTATACATAGTTCGGTGGGAGTTTCATTACAGCCTTGCGCTATATCTGAGCCTCGAGGCTTCGCCTCTCGGTCATATAATAAGCCCTCGGATGTAATGAAACATTTCCCACCTCACATGTAATATACTATTTAACTATTCATTTACAAATATTAATAAAAAAGTAATGAATTAGCGAGTAAAAAGAGCGGCCATAAAATAATTGCGGCCGTAAAGTAAATTTTGACGAATATCAAAAATTGATTTTGAATGAAAATTTATAATTTCTTGTAATCGCCTAAAAAATAATGTTGTGTGCACCTCGGCTAAAAGTTCTTTTTGGGCCTTATCTGATTTGTAGCCTCGGCTGCAAACTTCGGGTTCGGCCAAAAAAGATTACTTTTAGAACCTTGATACACAAATAACTATTTTTCGAAAACTGATATGAGAAGTTGTTATTTACATGACCACTATCAACCCGCCAAATGATTGTTTTTTGTCGCATGTATCATCAATGGCTTTTTTTGTTACTTCGATTACCTTGTAATATTTCACCGTCACTCTCATTTGGACTCATTTTTACCATAAAACAACAACAACAAACAGAATGACAGATAATTTTATTTTTGTTTTGTGGTTCAATATTGATTGTAGTCATGAAACAAATATAATGTGATTTTTTAAAATAAATACTAATCACGTCTACTGTCAAATAGTTTTAATAAAGAAATTCATAATAAATCATACAAAAAATATTGTATAATACGTATGCCATATGCAATGTATTTGTTTTACACTTGTACGTTTTTATATAATGTACATGTATCATGAACTTCTATTTTCTATAACTGTCAAAAAAAGTTGTTGTTTATGTATTGATACCAGTTACGAAAAAATGATTGAATTTTTCATAGTACTATTTCAATAAATATATTATTGGTAAAAAAAAATGTTGTCTTTAGTGTGTTCGATTGACTTTTTCAGTGACATTCTCTGTCTCGCATTAAAGACACAAACTTGGCACATATAAAAATAATATTTCCTAATGAACCCCAGGCGTCCTATCTTTAATAATTCAGGCAAAGAAGGGGTCTAGTGCATGGAAATAATTTTGATGTCATGATGATGATAGTGTCCGATTGGACGGCAGCCTTAAGAGACAACACTTAACAGAATATAAAATAAAATACGGCAGAATATGTTCGAGATATTTTATTAAAGGTATTTTGTTGTCCCTAATACCTTAATTCTTTGAATACAAACAATAGTACATCAGTATTTGGCATTCTTATAAAGTACCTAACGAAATTATGACAAATACAGGTAGAAAGTTTGCCCGGTGGTTCGAAACAAATTATTACATATATTTTTGTTTAAACTAAGTTAGAAAAAATATTATTTAAATATGATTTATATAAAACCCATATTTTTATTAATTTTAAATAGGTACTTGTATTGTGATAAATGTTATCGTAACCAAATATGCTCAAAAATTATTGCAAAGTTCAAGGGCAACCAGCTAATTTGAAAGATAAAAACAATCCCGATTGGATACCATCGTTAAATATGGGCTATGCAAAAACATGTTATAATGCAAATAAAACTACAGCGTTATAACAGATTAACAGATCGACATGTTAAGGTTTGAAAGTTTTATTAACAAAAATATATCGTAATTATCATTTAGTTATAAACATACATATCACTGACTTGTTTAGAATGGTAGTAGTATGTCATGTAAATAACTTTTACTAACAACTTATAATGCATTTATCATATATCATTCAGTCATTACTAAAGTTACTAATAATTAGTAAATGTTCTTCATTTTAGAAAAAATATATTTATTTTGGTAAATGATTTTATTACATACATAAAAATAACAATTTTATACAATTATAGAAACAAGCTGTAAGTTCTTCCGTGGAGCCTGTTTCTGTAAATAAGGTATAGGCAGGCTGTTACTAACATTGCTAGCACTAGTTCTTGCACTAACGAAAAATTACCTCACACTGAAACTGATTATGAAACTTTTAAAAATGTGACAGATTTGAAAAATGAAATAATATCTTTGAAAAATCTCTTCAAAACTCTATAACACAAATAAACAGCTTGTTGCACAATGGAAACGAAGCGAGTGAATTGGTTTGTTGGTCCACCAGTCAGGCGGGTTGCCTACTTCGAGTCACGTGCTGCACACGACCTATTATTGTGTACAAATAATAAATATACCTGTATTTTTTTAAATCGTTCATTTTTTGATAATGTCGGTGAAAAACAACAATAAAGTTTTGGAGAGGGGATATGTGACGTCACGTGGGGGAATTATAATTTGAATTCATTTGATATAAATCAGCTGTCATAGAATAATCTACATTTGGCAAATTGCCCAGGTTCCATTGTTAAACAATGTATGTAACACTAAACAGCCTTGAAAAATGTAAGTTCATTATATTCCCAGTTTTAGCATTGTAAACTGCTCTCTCATTCTCCTAGATGTCCAGAGATATGGCGCCGTTACATAAATTTGAATATCAAATGCTAATTTCAGTGAAATTAGAAGATAATATATAGTTTTTGTCATTATTATTGGTAGTCATGTATGATTAATTTTTAATTTTTTATACTTTTTTCCTTCTATTCGACATTGGTCATATAGCGAGGGTTTTGTTTATCAGTGGACATAGGCGTATGTCATTACCATTGTTACAGTTAAAGTGATTGACAGCAATGTATTATCGAGTTTTTTTTGGAACTGGACATAGGGCATAGTTGTCAAAGTCATCTAACTATCATATTTCAAAAAGAAGAAAAGTTCAAATTGTATCTCAGTATAATTCTAACATGAGCCTAAGACACGAAATTATTAATATAGATTATTGTATAGTTTTAATTATTTTATTACCTAAAAATACATTTAATTTAAAAGTAATTGTTATTTCAACTTAATAAATGCTCATAATTATTACCATTAACTTCTAAACAATACGGTAATCGGTTATAAAATCAATTAATAGCGTTAGTTATTTGTGCAGGTGTATATTTCCTGCTCTTCAGTAATCGATAACCGTCGATAAATATTGTCGATGACTGAAGAGTACAAATAAGAATTATTGTCAGCTACGAATTTTCATATGCCGCTATATTGCTATCGAAGTATAAAATTGTGTTGAAATTCTGAAAAATATTTGGTGTCAATTATATTTTTATGCATTACTTGTACCTATAATTTTCAAAAGTCATGATTTTTATATTTTTTATTTTTTTACCTCCCGCCTATCAATATATAGATAAGGGAGTTATTGTTTTTGGTCAGATTTCTCGAGTGTGAGTTTTCAACAAATGAGCACGAATTAGGGTCCCTAGAAAACGATTTTACTATTTTTACTGTGATGTCTGTATGTCCGTGTGTGTGCGTGTGTCTGTGACGATTTTTCGTCCACGATAACTCCAACACTCTTCCACAGCAGCCTTCAATTTACTTTTTTCAATTCAAATTTTAGTATAAATAACAATTTTTGTTAATTTTTCTGTTAATTATAAAAATAAATTATTTTTTATATCATTGTAAAGCTAAAATAAATCTCTATTTAAAAATACCATAGCTTAAATATGACCTCCATATGAAATATAAAAGTTGCTATCAGTAACTCGTAAATGATTAGATATATAAAAAATTTGAGTGGTTCTGAAAATTCAACATAAAAAAGGGCCTTAAAAAAGTACAAACCAGAATCTCGTATTATTTCATATAACAAAGTTATAAGTAAAAAAAGAAAATCGCTAAATTTACATTTTCCCCTATATCTAGTGACCTATGCATTTTTTCGGAAATAACAAAACACTATTAAAATAGCCTCCTATAACGGGGCAACTTTTGTCTAATTTAACCAACCTCGTAGCTCTTACGGTTCTCGAGATACCAATGCATTCGTACCTTAAATGGGACACTCTGTATATATACAGTGGCTCACAGAATTATTCGTACACCTAAGTTTTCTAATTAAAAAGTGAAAAATAGAGTACTTTCAAAAATAATATTGATATACTACTGACGGGATCATATTCTCTCTTATTCCAGAAATAAAACGCAATAGCCAATTATGAAAAAAATATTATTTTTCTTACGTAAATTAAATAAAAACAAAATGTATAAAAGAAATAGGTACACAAAATTATTCGTACACTTATGAAATCTTACATAAAACGAGTCAATATTTATATTTATATATATAAAACATCTATGATTGCGTAATTATCATTTGTTTGAGTATTTTGTAAAAGGTTTCTTCAAAAGTAGGTCACAAAAACAAGTAATTACGGTAGTTGAAAGGCGAATCTGTTTGAAATTACTTTGCCAGTGTAAATCTTTAAGGGAGGTTGTCAAAATTGAACGAAGATCGCACTTAAATGTTGAGAGCCCGAGGGGGTAATCACTACTAAAAATAGTGTACACTAAATTACCATTACCAAAAAATTACCAACATTACCAAAAATTACCGACATTACCAAAACATTACCAATAATTACCGACATTACCAAAACATTACCAAAAATTCCCAACATTACCAAAACATTACCGAAAAATTTCCAACATTACCGAGACATTACCAACATTACCAAGACATTACCAGAAATCTTCATATGTACAGTTTTAATTTTGGTGAACCATTGTTTCTAAAATCTTTCCTTGCTCCTGTTCTGTTAGATATTTCACATTCGATTTTCGAAATATTTGCTTTAGCCACTTATTTATGCATAAAGTAAGATTTTTATTTTCGTTGGATAAATTAATTGCTGTACGCAATGGTTGCCTTGCGGATTGACCTCGGAATTGACTTTGCCTCAAAGATTAAATATTTTGTTTAGAATGTGGTACACTACTGTTTTCAACTCGGTTTTCACTATTTTTTGTTTCATTATATTTTTATTTAAATAATCACTTATTGCTAAAAGCATTTTTCTTTATCCTAATAAGAAAGTAAATTTATATGGTTTATTTTCAAAAATATCACCAAAATAATCTTTATACTGGCTTTGGTCTATTAATTCTGGTAAATCAGATTCCAAGAAATTTTCTAAAGAATTAATATCATCATTTGTAAAATTTTTAAAATTATAAATATTAGTGAAACCATTTATCTTTGAAATATTTTTTATAAATAAAGGAATTTTCAAACATAATTTCTTTTCGATTTCTTCAAAGAATAATTTAGAATTATCGTCAGTCATTTAAAAATAATTAAACAATATGACAACACACTATAACAATATATAACAAGAACATAAACGTGAATTTTAATAATAAAGCTAGATATAGGGACATTGCACTACCATAACACAGAATAAGTTCAATATAGAAGCGACAGTAACAAATTTAAAGGGCTCATCGTTTAAAATCGGAAAGTTTCGTCACTTCTTCGTGGCTCGAGTTTCTCTGTTTAACAATCATTAACGCGCCTAGAAACATTGAAATAAGGGAACAATAATAAAAATATTAAAATACAGAAATCGATTTCTAACAAGCAGCAAACATGTTATCCCTTTGATAAAAAAAAGGAAAATAATTATTAAAAACAATACTATGTTTCACATACGACAAAGGGAACAAGTTGTATCATCTTCCTACACTTTGTCGATTGGCTGATTTAAAGTTGTACAATTGTTTAAAAATACTTAAATGTGAAGCTTGTGAGGCAAAATTTCGAATTATACAACAATATATTTATACATTACGTAAATTATAATTTGGTTTCAACTTGTGAAATTTCCACTAAATTATTAATAAATTATATGTAAGACTCAAAATATTTTATTATAGAAAATTGTGTTTATTGAACTTGCAAAATACAGGCATTTTGTTAGTTAATAAAAATGTTTACAAAATGTATGAACCTATTTATATTATCTAATTTGTTTTTATTATATTGATAAATTAATAATTTTAATATTTTTATATTTCAAAAATTCTTTTATCATTAAAAAAAAAATTAATTCCAGGGTAAATCAGCCAATAAATTTAAAGATCTACAATGCTCCAAGGTCATAAAACGGAATACGGTAACATCAAAGGTACCGACACGGAGTATCACATGCGCTAGGTACTACAAGAATGCATTATAAAATGTTAAACGTAAAAGCGTAAAACGTTGTATTTATAATTAAAGTGTATTATTAATTAATTAAGAAAAGACAATTTGTATAATGATATTTTGCAGATACATATAATAACACAAATAACATATTTTTATTAACAAGATTTTTATATCAAAAAACACAATGAGAGAGTTTTAAAAATATTAAAATTGAAAATAAGTCTAATAAGAGTAATTTAAGGTAAGAGATAAAAATAATACAAATCTTGCATCAATAAGAATAATTTTTACTTAAACACGGTATTAAAAATAATAATTTCTAATCATTTATACAGAGCTGAAAAGTTTTAACAATTCTATAACCCAGTCTATAACATTCAAAATTCAAATATTATACACATTTTATGAATTGGTTTTATAACATAGATATTTCAATAACAACAATTTCATAAAACCTAATAATACGCCATAACACTCATTTACAACAAAAATTTCAAACATTACCAGGAAATTACCAAAACATTATCAACATTACCGAGACATTATCAACATTACCGAGACATTACCAAGACATTACCAAGACATTACCAAGACATTACCAACATTACCAAAACATTACCAACATTACCAAGACATTACCAAAAATTACCAACATTACCAAAATTTTGTACACCAAATTACCTGGGTGATTACCCCCTCGTGAGAGCCTTATAAGTAATTATAAAAATGAGGACCAGTAGAAAAATATTTCCCGTGGAGGCCGTAAAAAAATTGTAAGTCACCAAAATGAACGATATATTGAACGTTAAATGACATTAAATCCTAAAAATCCCCTGAATAAATTAACATTATGAATATCAAAAAAATTTTAATGGTCTATTGGAACAAAGACTATTCGAAGAACTTTAAGAATTTTTTGTTTTAATGGTGTTATAGTAAAAAGCAAGCCATATAATACCAAACAAAATAGTATAAAGAGACTCGCCTTTTCAAATAGTACATTAGCACGGATTGTGTATTTTGGAAATTGGTAATTTTCCGGATAAAAGTAAATTGTACCTATTTGAGTGGAATGGCAAATCTTTTATTTGGAGAAATCCAAATTCTGAGCTTAATTACTACAATTTATGGAGTACAGTGATACACAGCGGCAGGCACATAATAGTTTGGAGTTCCTTATGACTATACGGCCATTAAAATCAAAATTTCGTAAACTTCTTCGAATAGTCTATGTTCCAATAGATCATCCGAAAATTTTAGATATTCTTAAAGTTAATTTATTCAGAGGTATTTTACGATTTAACTAGCGAATTCTCGGCTACGCCGAGCATTCCCTAGAGCTCCGCTATCAGTGCAAAAAACAAATGCCGATCGACATGAAACAATTATTTCATATTTCTACGTCAGGCCTCACCGAGACCTTTCATTAAATTGCAAACACGATATACTTCTAATAATTTTTTGCAAAAAACAAAAGCCGGTTGACATGAAACATTTTTGTCATTTATGTACCCCAACTCTCACCGAGACCTTTCATTTGATACCAAACACGACATACTTCTGACAACATTTTGCATAAAACAAAAGCCGATCGACATGGAACATTTTTGTCAATTCTGCACGCCAGCCCTCAACGAGACCTTTCATTTGAGACCAAACTCGACATACCTTTGAGAAATTTTTGCAAAAAACAAAAGCCGATCAACATTGACCTTTTTTGTTAATTCTACACGCAAGCCCTTATCGAGCCTTTTGATTTGATACCAAACACCACATATTTCTCACAACTTTTTACAAAAAACAAAAACCGATCGACAGCACATTTTTGTCAATTCTGCACGCTAGCCCTCAACAAGACATTTCATTTGAGACCAAACTCGACATACCTTTGAGAACTTTTTGTAGAAAACAAAAGCCGATCGTAATGGAACATTTTCATCAATTCGGTACGCTAGCCCTCAACGAGGCCTTTCATTTGAGACCAAACTCGACATACCTTTGAGAATTTTTTGCAAAAAACAAAAGCCGATCAACATTGACCTTTTTTGTTAATTCTACACGCCAGCCTTTATAGAGCCTTTTCATTTGATACCAAACGCCACATACTTCTCACAACTTTTTGCAAAAAACAAAAACTGATCGACATAGCACATTTTTGTCAATTCTGCACGCTAGCCCTTAACAAGTCGTTTTATTTAAAACCAAACTCGACATATCTTCGAGAAATTTTTGTAGGAAACAAAATCCGATCGGAATGGAACATTTTTGTCAATTCTGCACGCTAGCCCTCAACGAGACCTTTCATTTGAGACCAAACTCGACATACCTTTAAGAAATTTTTGCAAAAAACAAAAGCCGGTCAACATTGACCTTTTTTGTTAATTCTACACGCCAGCCCTTATCGAGCCTTTTCATTTGATACCAAACACCACATACTTCTCACAACTTTTTCCAAAAAACTAAAGCCGTTCGATATAGAACAATTTTGTTCATTTTGCACGCTAGCCCTCATCGTGACCTAGCCTAATATAACATTCACTGTCTTCAGTAACGTTCATTTGGGAATATTTGTTCTTTGTTTAGTTACTTTATTAAACATTTGGCAATATTGACATATGTAATTCGAAAATACTCAAACACGACATTTTTCTTACAACATTTTGCAAAAAACAAATTCTAATCTACGTAGAACATTTTTGTCATTCGTGCACTCCAGTCCGTATTGTGTCGCTTCCTTAAAACCCAAGGACGACCTACTTCTAACAACTTTTTACGAAAAACAAATGCAGATCGACAAGACACATGTTTTTTGTCATTTTAAAACTGGCCCTTATGGTTTCCTTTCTTTTAATAACAAACACAGCAAAGTATTCAATTTATTTTATTTAGGAATATTTGATTTTTATTTAGTTACTTTATAATTTGGCAACACTGTTTGTATTAAAAAATAGTAGTTAATTTTTAAATTAATAAATTAATATTGTCAATCCTAATACAACTGCCACCGTCTTCAGTAAAGTTAGTTTAGGAATATTTGGTTTTAATTTAGTTATTTCAGCACAAATTTGGCAACATTGACTTTTGACATTGGAAACGTCAAAATTTATATTAATTAAATACGTTATGTTTTAAACTTAAATTAGTTGTAACACATTTGCTCAAGTCTATTATTCATGATACTGTTTTTAAATCTTTGATATCAATGTTCTATTAAAAGATATAATCATTTAAAGTTCATAGGCAGATTGTCAAAAGTGACGGATGACGGCGTGATTCTTCTTAAAGTTAGACATGGCCTCTGAGATCCATTGTTTCAAGGCAGCATTTGTGCAAAGTTTTAATTTTTTACACGAAAACTACTAATAGTAAAAATATAAGACACCCAAAAGGCACAAGATCTCATTAGCCCCCACATATTAAAAAAAATTTATAACAATCACTTGCATGGTTCAGGCTGTAGGCGATTACAAAAGTTACTCGATGCTCGTGATGACTCTATAGATAGATAGATATATAGATAGATATATAGTGAATGTAATCGTTTAGTATAGTGACTAGCGAATTCTCGGCTACGCCGAGCATTCCCTAGAGCTCCGCTGTCAGTGCTAAAAAAAAAGGCCGATCGACATCAAACAATTATTTCATATTTGCACGTCAGGCCTCACCGAGACCTTTCATTAGATTGCAAACACGATATACTTCTAATAATATTTTGCAAAAAACAAAAGCCGATCGATATGAAACATTTTTGTCATTTATGTACCCCAACTCTCACCGAGACCTTTCATTTGATACCATACACGACATACTTCTGACAACTTTCTGCATTAAACAAAAGTCGATCGACATGAAACATTTTTGTCATTTCTACACGCTAGCCCTCAACGAGATTTTTCATTTGATACCAAACACCACACACTTCTGACAACTTTTTGCAAAAACAAATACCGTTCGACATAGCAAATTTTTATCAATTCTGCACGCTAGTCCTCTCACTGAGACCTTTCATTTGATACCATACACGACATACTGCTGACAACTTTCTGCATAAAATAAAAGTCGATCGACATGAAACATTTTTATCATATCTACACGCTAGCCCACACCGAGACTTTTCATTTGATACCAAACACTATATACTTGTGACCTTTTGCAAAAAACAAAAGCCGATCGACATTGACCATTTTTGTTAATTCTGCACACCAGCCTTCATTGAAATCTTTCATTTGATACCAGACACCACACACTTCTGACAATTTTTTGCATAAAACAAAAGCCGATCGACATGGAACATTTTTCTCAATTCTGCACGTTAGCTCTCAACGAGACCTTTCATTTGAGACCAAACTCGACATATCTTTGAGAATTTTTTGCAAAAAACAAAAGCCGATCAACATTGATCTTTTTTATTAATTCTACACGCCAGCCTTTATCGAGCCTTTTCATTTGATACCAAACACCAAATACTTCTCACAACTTTTTCCAAAAAACAAAAACCGATCGACATAGCACATTTTTGTCAGTTCTGCCCGCTAGCCCTCAACCTGACGTTTTGTTTGATACCATAATCGACATACTTGTGACAACCTTTTGCAAAAAACAAAAGCCGATCGACATAGCACATTTTTTGTTAATTCTGCACGCTAGCCCTCTCCGAGACCTTTCATTTGATACCAAACACGACATACTTCTGACAACTTTTTGCATAAAACAAAAGCCGATCGACATGGAACATTTTTGTCATTTCTGCACGCTAGCCCTCAACGAGACTTTTCATTTGATACCAAACACGACACACTTCTGACAACTTTTTGCAAAAAACAAATACCGTTCGACATAGCACATTTTTATCAATTCTGCACGCTAGTCCTCTCCGAGACCTTTCATTTGATATCAAACACGATATACTTCTGACAAATTTTTGCAAAAAAACAAAAACCGATCGACATAGTTTATTTTTGTCAATTCTGCAGGCTAGCCCTCTCCGAGACCTTCCATTTGATACCAAACACGACATACTTCTGACAACTTTTTGCATAAAACAAAAGCCGATCGACATGGAACATTTTTGTCAATTCTGCACGCTAGCCCTCAACGAGACCTTTCATTTGAGACCAAACTCGACATATCTTTGAGAAATTTTTGCAAAAACAAAAGCCGATCAACATTGACCTTTTTTCTTAATTCTACACGCCAGCCCTTATCGAGCCTTTTCATTTCATACCAAACACCACATACTTCTCACAACATTTTCCAAAAAACAAAAGCCGTTCGATATAGAACATTTTTGTTCATTCTGCACGCTAGCCCTCATCGTGACCTAGCCTAATATAACATTCACTGTCTTCAGTAACCTTTCATTTGGGAATATTTGTTCTTTGTTTAGTTACTTTATTAAACATTTGGCATCATTGATTTTTGTAATTTGAAAATACCCAAACACGACATTTTTCTGGCAACATTATGCAAAAAACAAATTCTAATCTACATGGAACATTTTTGTCATTCGTGCACACCAGTCCGTATTGTGTCGTTTCCTTAAAACCCAAGGACGACCTACTTCTAACAACTTTTTACGGAAAACAAATGCAGATCGACATGACACATTTTTTTTGTCATTTTCAAACTGGCCCTTATGGTTTCCTTTCTTTAGATAACAAACACAGGAAAGTATTCAATTTATTTTATTTAGGAATATTTGATTTTTATTTAGTTACTTTATAATTTGGCAACACTGTTTGTATTAAAAAATAGTAGTTAATTTTTAAATTTATAAATTAATATTGTCAATCCTAATACAACTGCCACTGTCTTCAGTAAAGTTAGTTTAGGAATATTTGGTTTTAATTTAGTTATTTCATCCCACATTTGGCAACATTGACTTTTGACATTGGAAACGTCAAAATTTATATTAATTAAATACGTTATGTTTTAAACTTAAATTAGTTGTAACACATTTGCTCCAGTCTATTATTCATGATACTGTTTTTAAATCTTTGATATCAATGTTCTATTAAAAGATATAATCATTTAAAGTTCATAGACAGATTGTCAAAAGTGACGGATGACGGCGTGATTCTTCTTAAAGTTAGACATGGCCTCTGGGATCCATTGTTTCAAGGCAGCATTTGTGCAAAGTTTTAATTTTTTACACGAAAACTACTAATAGTAAAAATATGACACACAAAAGGCACAAGATCTCATTAGCCCCCACATATTAAAAAAAAATTTATAACAATCACTTGCATGGTTCAGGCTGTAGGCGATTACAAAAGTTACTCGATGCTCGTGATGAATCTATATATATATATATATATATATATATATATATATATATATATATATATATATATATAGAATGTAATCGTTTAGTATATAGTACTAGCGAATTCTCGGCTACGCCGAGCATTCCCTCTAGCTCCGCTGTCAGTGCAAAAAACAAATGCCGATCGACATGAAACAATTATTTCATATTTCCACGTCAGGCCTCACCGAGACCTTTCATTAGATTGCAAACACGATATATTTCTAATAATTTTTTGCAAAAAACAAAAGCCGGTCGACATGAAACAATTTTGTCATTTATGTACCCCAACTCTCACTGAGACCTTTCATTTGATACCATACACGACATACTTCTGACAATTTTCTGCATAAAATAAAAGTCGATCGACATGAAACATTTTTATCATATCTACACGCTAGCCCACACCGAGACTTTTCATTTGATACTAAACACTATATACTTGTGACCTTTTGCAAAAAACAAAAGCCGATCGACATTGACCATTTTTGTTAATTCTGCACACCAGCCTTCATTGAAATCTTTCATTTGATACCAGACACCACACACTTCTGACAATTTTTTGCATAAAACAAAAGCCGATCGACATGGAACATTTTTGTCATTTCTGCACGCTAGCCCTCAACGAGACTTTTCATTTGATACCAAACACCACACACTTCTGACAACTTTTTGCAAAAAACAAATACCGTTCGACATAGCACATTTTAATCAATTCTGCACGCTAGTCCTCTCCGAGACCTTTCATTTGATATCAAACACGATATACTTCTGACAAATTTTTGCAAAAAAACAAAAACCGATCGACATAGTTTATTTTTGTCAATTCTGCAGGTTAGCCCTCTCCGAGACCTTCCATTTGATACCAAACACGACATACTTCTGACAACTTTTTGCATAAAACAAAAGCCGATCGACATGGAACATTTTTGTCAATTCTGCACGCTAGCCCTCAACGAGACCTTTCATTTGAGACCAAACTCGACATACCTTTGAGAAATTTTTGCAAAAACAAAAGCCGATCAACATTGACCTTTTTTCTTAATTCTACACGCCAGCCCTTATCGAGCCTTTTCATTTCATACCAAACACCACATACTTCTCACAACATTTTCCAAAAAACAAAAGCCGTTCGATATAGAACATTTTTGTTCATTCTGCACGCTAGCCCTCATCGTGACCTAGCCTAATATAACATTCACTGTCTTCAGTAACCTTTCATTTGGGAATATTTGTTCTTTGTTTAGTTACTTTATTAAACATTTGGCAACATTGATTTTTGTAATTTGAAAATACCCAAACACGACATTTTTCTGACAACATTATGCAAAAAACAAATTCTAATCTACATGGAACATTTTTGTCATTCGTGCACACCAGTCCGTATTGTGTCGTTTCCTTAAAACCCAAGGACGACCTACTTCTAACAACTTTTTACGGAAAACAAATGCAGATCGACATGACACATTTTTTTTGTCATTTTCAAACTGGCCCTTATGGTTTCCTTTCTTTAGATAACAAACACAGCAAAGTATTCAATTTATTTTATTTAGGAATATTTGATTTTTATTTAGTTACTTTATAATTTGGCAACACTGTTTGTATTAAAAAATAGTAGTTAATTTTTAAATTTATAAATTAATATTGTCAATCCTAATACAACTGCCACCGTCTTCAGTAAAGTTAGTTTAGGAATATTTGGTTTTAATTTAGTTATATCATCACACATTTGGCAACATTGACTTTTGACATTGGAAACGTCAAAATTTATATTAATTAAATACGTTATGTTTTAAACTTAAATTAGTTGTAACACATTTGCTCCAGTCTATTATTCATGATACTGTTTTTAAATCTTTGATATCAATGTTCTATTAAAAGATATAATCATTTAAAGTTCATAGACAGATTGTCAAAAGTGACGGATGACGGCGTGATTCTTCTTAAAGTTAGACATGGCCTCTGGGATCCATTGTTTCAAGGCAGCATTTGTGCAAAATTTTAATTTTTTACACGAAAACTACTAATAGTAAAAATATGACACACAAAAGGCACCAGATCTCATTAGCCCCCACATATTAAAAAAAATTTATAACAATCATTTGCATGGTTCAGGCTGTAGGCGATTACAAAAGTTACTCGATGCTCGTGATGACTCTATAGATAGATAGATATATAGATAGATATATAGTGAATGTAATCGTTTAGTATAGTGACTAGCGAATTCTCGGCTACGCCGAGCATTCCCTAGAGCTCCGCTGTCAGTGCTAAAAAAAAAGGCCGATCGACATCAAACAATTATTTCATATTTGCACGTCAGGCCTCACCGAGACCTTTCATTAGATTGCAAACACGATATACTTCTAATAATATTTTGCAAAAAACAAAAGCCGATCGATATGAAACATTTTTGTCATTTATGTACCCCAACTCTCACCGAGACCTTTCATTTGATACCATACACGACATACTTCTGACAACTTTCTGCATTAAACAAAAGTCGATCGACATGAAACATTTTTGTCATTTCTACACGCTAGCCCTCAACGAGATTTTTCATTTGATACCAAACACCACACACTTCTGACAACTTTTTGCAAAAACAAATACCGTTCGACATAGCACATTTTTATCAATTCTGCACGCTAGTCCTCTCACTGAGACCTTTCATTTGATACCATACACGACATACTTCTGACAACTTTCTGCATAAAATAAAAGTCGATCGACATGAAACATTTTTATCATATCTACACGCTAGCCCACACCGAGACTTTTCATTTGATACCAAACACTATATACTTGTGACCTTTTGCAAAAAACAAAAGCCGATCGACATTGACCATTTTTGTTAATTCTGCACACCAGCCTTCATTGAAATCTTTTATTTGATACCAGACACCACACACTTCTGACAATTTTTTGCATAAAACAAAAGCCGATCGACATGGAACATTTTTGTCATTTCTGCACGCTAGCCCTCAACGAGACTTTTCATTTGATACCAAACACCACACACTTCTGACAACTTTTTGTAAAAAACAAATACCGTTCGACATAGCACATTTTAATCAATTGTGCACGCAAGTCCTCTCCGAGACCTTTCATTTGATATCAAACACGATATACTTCTGACAAATTTTTGCAAAAAAACAAAAACCGATCGACATAGTTTATTTTTGTCAATTCTGCAGGCTAGCCCTCTCCGAGACCTTCCATTTGATACCAAACACGACATACTTCTGACAACTTTTTGCATAAAACAAAAGCCGATCGACATGGAACATTTTTGTCAATTTTGCACGCTAGCCCTCAACGAGACCTTTACCAAACTCGACATACTTCTGAAAACTTTTTGCAAAAAACAAAAGCCAAACAACATTAACAATTTTTGTTCATTCTGTACACCAGCCCTTATCGAAACCTTTCATTTGATACCAAACACCACACTCTTCTGACTACTTTTTGCAAAAAACAAAAGCCGATCAACGTTGACCTTTTTTGTTAATCGAACCTTTTCATTTGATAACAAACACCACATACTTCTCACAACTTTTTCCAAAAAACAAAAACCGATCGACATAGCACATTTTTGTCAATTCTGCCCGCTAGCCCTCTCCGAGACCTTTCATTTGATACCAAACACCACATACTTCACACAACATTTTCTAAAAAACAAAAGCCGTTCGATACAGAACAATTTTCTTAGACATTTTGCACGCTAGCCCTCATCATGACCTAGCCTATTATAACTACGCCGAGCATTCCCTAGAGCTCCGCTGTCAGTGCAAAAAACAAATGCCGATCGACATAAAACAATTATTTCATATTTGCACGTCAGGCCTCACCAAGACCTTTCATTAGATTGCAAACACGATATACTTCCAATAATTTTTTGCGAAAAACAAAAGCCGGTCAGCATGAAACATTGATGTCATTTACGAGGGGGTATTGATATATAGTTAGCCTTGGATGGTTCCAATATCTGAAAGTGAATATAGTTGCTATGGTTACAACTATGATGTTTTATAAATAAGTTGACAAAGTTTGACATCTATAAGTTGAACGGTGATTAAACTGTGAATTTTTTAAAACGGCATGTTTGCGAAAAAGCTAGAATTTGAAAAAGTTGAGTTGCGGTCAGTTATTAAATATTTATTTTTGAAAGGATTATCCGGCAAAGAAATTTTTGCTGATATAACAGACACTTTAGGTGATCAGTGTCCTTCATATGCAACTATTAAAAACTGGGTTACGGAATTTAAGAGAGGAAGATCAGATGTTAAAGATGAGCGCCGCGCTGGAAGACCAATTTCTGTGACCACTTCGGAAAACATTGATTCTGTCCATGATATGATTTTAGCAGATCGATGAATTGGGCTGAAACGTATAGCGGAAGCATTGAACATTTCCTATGAACGTGTATTTCATATTGTTCATCACGACGTGGATATGAGAAAACTTTCGGCCAAATGGATTCCAAGATGCTTGAATGCTGATCAGAAGCGTTTTCGTTTGACAACGTCGAAGGAAATTTGCCGTAGTTTTGAAGCAGACCCCTCAACATTTTTGGATCGGCTTGTTACTATGGATGAAACGTGGATTCATCATTATGACCCAGAGACTAAAGAGCAATCGAAAGAGTGGAAGCATTCCGGTTCTCCACGACCAAAAAAATTCCGTGTTCAAGAATCCGCTGGTAAGATTCTTGCTTCAGTTTTCTGGGACAAAGATGGGATTATTCTGACAGATTATTTGGAACAGGGCAGAACTATCACGGGAACATATTATGCTGAGTTGCTATCTAAATTACGCAAGAAAATTGTGGAAAAGCGCCGCGGAAAACTTACCAAAGGTGTTCTCTTTTTGCAAGACAATGCTCCTGCTAACAAGTCCTTGATTGCAATGCGCAAAATTCATGAAATTGGTTTTGAATTGGTTAACCATCCGCCCTATTCTCCGGATTTAGCACCATCAGATTATTATTTATTCCCAAATCTTAAAAAACACTTGAAAGGTAAAAGATTTTCCACAAATGATGAAGCCATACGTGCCGCTGAGGAGTGGTTTGCAGACCAAGACAAAGAATTTTTTTTTAGAGGGTTTACAATTATTTTATAAACGTTGTGTTAAATGTGTAAGTCTTAAAGGAGATTATGTTGAATAAATAAAATTTTGTTTTGAATTATTGTGGCGTTTTATATGGTAGGCTAAGTATTTATCAATACCCCCTCGTATATACCCCAACCGTAGCCAAGACCTTACATTTGATACCAAACACGACATACTTCTGACAACTTTCTACATAAAACAAAAGTCGATCGACATGAAACATTTTTATCATATCTGCACGCTAGCCCACACCGAGACTTTTTATTTGGTACCAAACACTCTATACTTCTGACAACCTTTTGCAAAAACAAAAGCCAAACGACATTGACAATTTTTGTTAATTCTGCACACCAGCCCTCATTGAAACCTTTCATTTGATACCAAACACCGTACACTTCTGACAACTTTTTGCAAAAAACAAAAACCGATCGACATAGCACATATCTGACAATTCTGTACGCTAGCCCTCAAGGAGACCTTTCATTTGAGACCAAACTCGTCATACCTTTGAGAATTTTTTGCAAAAAACAAAAGCCGATCAACATTGACTTTTTTTGTTAATTCTACACGCCAGCCCTTATCGAGCCTTTTCATTTGATACCAAACACCACATACTTCTCACAACTTTTTCCAAAAAACTAAAGCCGTTCGATATAGAACATTTTTGTTCATTTTGCACGCTAGTCCTCATCGTGACCTAGCCTAATATAACATTCACTGTCTTCAGTAACGTTCATTTGGGAATATTTGTTTTTTGTTTAGTTACTTTATTAAACATTTGGCAATATTGACTTATGTAATTCGAAAATACCCAAATACGACTTTTTTCTGACAACATTTTGCAAAAAACAAATTCTAATCTACGTAGAACATTTTTGTCATTCGTGCACTCCAGTCCGTATTGTGTCGCTTCCTTAAAACCCAAGGACGACCTACTTGTAACAACTTTTTACGAAAAACAAATGCAGATCGACATGACACATTTTTTTGTACTTTTAAAACTGGCCCTTATGGTTTCCTTTCTTTTGATAACAAACATAGCAAAGTATTCAATTTATTTTATTTAGGAATATTTGATATTTATTTAGTTACTTTATAATTTGGCAACACTGTTTGTTTTTAAAAATAGTAGTTAATTTTTAAGTTTATAAATTAATATTGTCAACCCTAATACAACTGCCACCGTCTTCAGTAAAGTTAGTTTAGGAATATTTGGTTTTAATTCAGTTATATCATCACACATTTGGCAACATTGACTTTTGACATTGGAAAGGTCAAAATTTATATTAATTAAATACGTTATGTTTTAAACTTAAATTAGTTGTAACACCTTTGCTCAAGTCTATTATTCATGAAATTGTTTTTAAATCTTTGATATCAATGTTCTATTAAAAGATATAAACATTTAAAGTTCAGAGACAGATTGTCAAAAGTGGCGGATGACGGCGTGGTTCTTCTTACATTTAGACATGGCCTCTGGGATCTATTGTTTCAAGGTACCAATTTTGCACAATTTTATTTTTTTTACACAAAAACCACTCACAGTAAAAATATGCAACCATAAAAGGATCGTAATTCACATTATTCCCTACAATCTAAAAAAAAATTTACATTAATCTCTTGTATGTTTCAGGCTGTAGGCCTTTACAAAATTTACTCGATCTTCGTGATGAATCTATGGAGAGAAAGTGAATGTAATCGTTTAGTATATAGGACTAGCGAATTCTCGGCTACGCCGAGCATTCCCTAGAGCTCCGCTGTCAGTGCAAAAATCAAATGCCGATCGGCATGAAATAATTATTTCATATTTCCACGTTAGGCCTCACCGAGACCTTTCATTAGATTGCAAACACGATGTAGGTACTTCTAATAATTTTTTGCAAAAAACAAAAGCCGGTCGACATAAAACATTTTTGTCATTTATGTACCCCAACTCTCACCGAGACCTTTCATTTGGTACCATACACGACATACTTTTGACAACTTTCTGCATAAAACAAAAGTCGATCGACATGAAACATTTTTATCATATGTACACGATAGCCCTCTCCGAGACTTTTCATTTGATACCAAACACGACATACTTCTGACAACTTTTTGCATAAAACAAAAGCCGATCGACATGGAACATTTTTGTCAATTCTGCACGCCAGCCCTCAACGAGACCTTTCATTTGAGACCAAACTCGACATACCTTTGAGAAATTTTTACAAAAAACAAAAGCCGATCAACATTGACCTTCTTTGTTAATTCTACACGCCAGCCCTTATCGAGCCTTTTCATTTGATACCAAGCACCACATACATCTCACAATTTTTTGCAAAAAAAAAAAAAACCGATCGACATAGCACATTTTTGTCAATTCTGCACGCTAGCCCTCAACGAGACCTTTCATTTGAGACCAAACACGATATACTTCTAATAATTTTTAGCAAAAAACAAAAGCCGGTCGACATGAAACAATTTTGTCATTTATGTACCCCAACTCTCACTGAGACCTTTCATTTGATACCATACACGACATACTTCTGACAACTTTCTGCATAAAATAAAAGTCGATCGACATGAAACATTTTTATCATATCTACACGCTAGCCCACACCGAGACTTTTCATTTGATACCAAACACTATATACTTGTGACAACTTTTTGCAAAAAACAAAAGCCGATCGACATTGACCATTTTCGTTAATTCTGCACACCAGTCTTCATTGAAACCTTTCATTTGATACCACACACCACACACTTCTGACAACTTTTTGCAAAAAACAAATACTGATCGACATAGCACATTTTTGTCAATTTTGTACGCTAGCCCTCTCGGAGACCTTTCATTTGATACCAAATACGACATACTTCTGACAACTTTTTGCATAAAACAAAAGCCGATCGACATGGAACATTTTTGTCAATTCTGCACGCTAGCCCTCAACGAGACCTTTCATTTGAGACCAAACTCGACATACCTTTGAGAAATTTTTGCAAAAAACAAAAGCCGATCAACATTGAACTTTTTTGATAATTCTACACGCCAGCCCTTATCGAGCCTTTTCATTTGATACCAAGCACCACATACATCTCACAATTTTTGGCAAAAAACAAAAACCGATCGACATAGCACATTTTTGTCAATTCTGCACGCTAGCCCTCAACGAGACCTTTCATTTGAGACCAAACACGATATACTTCTAATAATTTTTAGCAAAAAACAAAAGCCGGTCGACATGAAACAATTTTGTCATTTATGTACTCCAACTCTCACTGAGACCTTTCATTTGATACCATACATGACATACTTCTGACAACTTTCTGCATAAAATAAAAGTCGATCGACATGAAACATTTTTATCATATCTACATGCTAGCCCACACCGAGACTTTTCATTTGATACCAAACACTATATACTTGTGACAACTTTTTTCAAAAAACAAAAGCCGATCGACATTGACCATTTTCGTTAATTCTGCACACCAGTCTTCATTGAAACCTTTCATTTGATACCACACACCACACACTTCTGACAACTTTTTGCAAAAAACAAATACTGATCGACATAGCACATTTTTGTCAATTTTGCACGCTAGCCCTCTCGGAGACCTTTCATTTGATACCAAATACGACATACTTCTGACAACTTTTTGCATAAAACAAAAGCCGATCGACATGGAACATTTTTGTCAATTCTGCACGCTAGCCCTCAACGAGACCTTTCATTTGAGACCAAACTCGACATACCTTTGAGAAATTTTTGCAAAAAACAAAAGCCGATCAACATTGAACTTTTTTGATAATTCTACACGCCAGCCCTTATCGAGCCTTTTCATTTGATACCAAACACCACATATGTCTCACAACTTTTTCCAAAAAACAAAAGCCGTTGGATATAGAACATTTTTGTTCATTTTGCACGCTAGCCCTCATCGTGACCTAGCCTAATATAACATTCACTGTCTTCAGTAACGTTCATTTGGGAATATTTGTTTTTTGTTTAGTTACTTTATTAAACATTTGGCAATATTGACTTATGTAATTCGAAAATACCCAAACACGACTTTTTTCTGACAACATTTTGCAAAAAACAAATTCTAATCTACGTAGAACATTTTTGTCATTCGTGCACACCAGTCCGTATTGTGTCGTTTCCTTAAAACCCACGGACGACCTACTTGTAACAACTTTTTACGAAAAACAAATGCAGATCGACATGACACATTTTTTTGTCATTTTAAAACTGGCCCTTATGGTTTTCTTTCTTTTGATAACAAACATAGCAAAGTATTCAATTTATTTTATTTAGGAATATTTGATATTTATTTAGTTACTTTATAATTTGGCAACACTGTTTGTTTTTAAAAATAGTAGTTAATTTTTAAGTTTATAAATTAATATTGTCAACCCTAATACAACTGCCACCGTCTTCAGTAAAGTTAGTTTAGGAATATTTGGTTTTAATTCAGTTATATCATCACACATTTGGCAACATTGACTTTTGACATTGGAAAGGTCAAAATTTATATTAATTCAATACTGTAACGTTTTATTTATTTAGGTGAAGTGTAAAATTGATTAAAAACACAAATATTTATATAACTATGTTTAATTAATGAAATATGAATTATAAAGAATAATGAAAAAATAACTAACACTAAGAATTAACAAATATAAACACTAAATTAAGAACTAATTATTATTACTAAAGACTTAAACACTAAGATAATTTATTTAAACAATTACAACTACGCAATATTTATTTCAACAATATTTATATCACTCTTTATTTATATCACCATCTGTTCACTACACGTATCTATACAAGACTGTCCTCCCGATCTTTTGCTTGGGGTATTTATATTTAAACGCTGCATTCTGGAATATTCTTTGACCTTTTAATTTCTCGAATATTCGCCGACCCCGATCAGAACAATGGGGAGCGAACGAACGTGTTCTGACCTGCACGCTAGCGGTCGCCGCCCGCGCCGCCGCCCGCGCCGCGACCCTGGGTTCGTTACATTGCCCCCTCCTTAAGACTGTTTCGTCCCGGAACAGTTCGTTATGACGAAATCTGCATGCATCACCCTTGGTGCATCTGGAAGTCTTGAAGAAGTAACAGTCGACGGTCCGTTTGAGCTCCTCTTGGCCGGTAGAGTTGAAGCTGCAAACTAGAATTTCCACTCCGGTAAAGCGGAAGACTGTTTCTAACATGCTTCTAACAATCCTCCAATCCAAACCATCTAGTCCACAGCCTATCTTCGGTACTGCCAGTTTCATGATGTCGTTTTCCAACAGATGGTCCTTCATGTCGCACAGCGAGTCCCATAAATTGCGGTATGACGGCTTCTGATGTGAGTATTGTTTCGTAACGAGATAGTAAATGTACCGCTTGGGTTCTACGTTATCATCCTTCAGTTGTAGCGTTTTCCCTACAGTTGGACGTTGGTTGGCCAATTCTTGTACTCGTCCAAATTTTCTTTTAAAAACTGAAGCGATGCCGCGGGACATTTTAATGTCTTTCGCTACACAGTGAGCGAGGAAATATTCTGGGGACACGGTGAACAGATCTCGTTGTTCTTCTCGTGTCACGCCATACCGTGCTTTGTGACCAGTGGAATGACTTTCCATAAAGTCATCAAATGTGGGTTCCTCAGCTATAACCCGGCGAACCGTCGCTCCATGATGATCGTCAAAGTTATCACCAGCAAAAGGGGCTAACCGATTGAAGTGGACTACCCTCGGCTTTCCATTAGGGGTTTTCCTAATTCTGTAGACCACATCATTTATTCTTTTGATGATCTTGTAAGGACCTTCCCAATTCCTTTGCAGCTTGGGCGATAAGCCGCGACGTCTTTGTGGATTATAAAGTCACACCAAATTTCCAGGTTGATAACCACCTTTCTCAGCCTTGACGTCATACTGGTCCTTCATCCGATCGCTGGCACCTTGAATGGTTGTACGGACTTGTTCATGGATGTCATTCATTCTTCTCCGTAAGTCCGTCACATAGTCCTCCCCGGCTAGATATTCACCGGGTTTACTGCCAAATACCAGGTCGCATGGTAAGCGCAACTCCCGCCCGAATAAGATGTTACCTGGTGTCTGCCCTGTTGTCTCATGCACGGATGAACGGTAAGCCAACAAGAACAGATGAAGATGTCGGTCCCAGTCTCGTTGATGGTTAGAGACTACCTTTGACAAATACCGATTTATTGTTCTATTCATCCGTTCAACCATGCCATCAGACTGCGGGTGTAATGCAGTAGTTCTGGTTTTCTTTATTCCTAATATCTTACAGATATTTTGGAACAGAGCAGACTCGAAATTCCTTCCTTGGTCGGAATGTATCTCTCGCGGTACTCCAAATCGGCAGATGCATTCTTTTACCAAGACTTCAGCGACCGTTACGGCTTCCTGGTTGGGTAATGGATAGGCTTCGACCCACTTAGTAAAGTAGTCCATTACTACTACTATGTATTTATTTCCATCATCAGTTTCGGGGAATGGTCCGGCCACGTCAATCGCAATGCGTTCAAAGGGACTTCCAACGTTATATTGGCGCATAGGAGTTCTTCTTTTCCTATGTGGCCCGTTACTTCCCGCGCAGACCACACATTTCTTGCACCACTCTTTAACATCTTCTTTGCAATTTACCCAGTAAAATCGTTGGCGCAATCTCTCGAGGGTTTTATTTACTCCAAAATGTCCAGATCCGTCGTGGATCTCCTCCAATACTTCCGGTACTCTATTCCTCGGAATTATCAGCTGGGTCCTACTTTCAGTACCTTCAGTATTCTCTATGACACGTTTCAGGAGGCCCTCTTCAACAACAATAGAGTCCCACTGCGCCCAGTACGATTTTACACTTTGTGAGTGTCGTGCAACATCTTCCCAAACTGGTCTGCTATCGCCACGTTTCCAATCCAGTATGATTTTTAAGTCCGAGTCATTCTCTTGGTCCTTGCG
Source organism: Stenolophus ochropezus (assembly GCA_035578165.1). Classification (NCBI taxonomy): domain Eukaryota; kingdom Metazoa; phylum Arthropoda; class Insecta; order Coleoptera; family Carabidae; genus Stenolophus; species Stenolophus ochropezus. The sequence goes on from JAQOWZ010000049.1 coordinate 433,984, forward strand.
AAGGTCTTCCGTTTGCCAACTATCATTCACTACTGTTGTTCTGGCGATGGTAGAGAGTTTTTCTTCTAGACGACTGCAATGCTTGCATTCGTCCTGGCAAGGTCTTCTTGTTAATGCGTCAGCATTACGATGGCTTGTACCTGCTCGATGCTCAATAACGAAGTTATATTCTTGCAATCTTTCAATCCATCTAGCTGCCTGACCTTCAGGATTCTTAAATTGTAGCAGCCATTTGAGAGCAGCGTGGTCAGTTCTTATAAGAAATCTTCTACCGTACAAATATTTGTAGAAGTGCTCCACGGATTTCACGACTGCCAAAAGTTCTTTTCTGGTGACGCAATAATTCCTCTCTGGTTTTGACAAGGTCTTACTAAAATAGGCAATAACCTTCTCTTGTCCGTCTTGTATCTGGGAAAGAACGCCACCAATTCCAACGTTGCTGGCATCTGTATCTAGAACGAATTCTCCTTCTGGTAAAGGATAACTTAGGACAGGTGCACTTGTCAAGGAAAATTTAAGTTGTTTGAACGCAGCTTGACAGTCCATCTCCCAGATAAATTTTCTGCCTTCCTCAGTAAGCCTTGTCAATGGCTTCGCTATGTTGGCAAATCCAGGTACATAACGTCGGTAGTATGTACAGAGACCAAGGAAACTTCTCAATTCATGTTTATCCCTCGGTACTGGCCAGTCACTCACAGCCCTTATTTTCTCCGGGTCTACTGCAATACCCTTACCAGAAACTACGTGTCCAAGATAATGAACTTCTTTTTGAAATAAGTGACACTTCTTTGGACTGAGTTTCAGGTTAGCCTTCCTCAATCTTTGGAAAACCTCTCCCAAGTTCTTCATGTGGTCCTCGAACGTTTTTCCTACCACAATAATATCGTCGAGGTAAACCAAACATGTTTTCCACGACAGTCCAGCCAACACGGTTTCCATAAGTCGTTCAAACGTTGCTGGGGCATTGCAGAGCCCAAATGGCATAACAGTAAATTGCCACAGACCGGTACCGATGGTAAAAGCTGTCTTTTCTTTGTCTTTTGGATCTAAATCCACTTGCCAGTATCCGCTCTTTAAATCAAGAGTAGAGAAAATCTTTGATCCTGCCAATGTGTCCAGAGTATCGTCTATTCGGGGTAGCGGGTAGCTATCCTTCTTCGTCACGTTGTTAAGTTGACGATAATCGACGCAAAATCTTGTAGAGCCATCCTTCTTCTTCACTAGCACCACTGGTGAAACCCATGGACTGCTTGAAGGTTCAATCACACCTTCCATTCTCATGTCCTCTATAATTTCTTCCGCTACTTCCCGCTTAGCCAATGGAAGTCTTCTTGCTGTTTGGCGGATGGGTCTTGCGTCTCCGGTGTCTATTTTATGATGGACAACATTGGTTCGTCCTTTGTCCTTCTTGTCAAATTGGAACACATCTTGAAAGTTGCCAATTAAACCCTTAGCCTTGGTTTTCTGGTCGGCGGTCAAGTCCTGGAACGATGATGACAGCTCCTTGATTAGAGTATCTGGAACTTCACAGGATGTGTTGTCTTTGGCCTTTACAGTTCGAATAATTGATGATACCGCTGAACATTCACCTACTACGGTCCCTTTTTTATATATATATATAACTGGATAAAAATTTATGTTCATCAGTCGAACTGGGATTATCTTGTCGGTTTTGAGCAAGGCTTTTCCAATTACAACTCCAGTCCCAGTTTTGGCATCATCGTTTTTCGGCTGGAGCATGACAATGTTTCCCTCACAGAAGCTACCCTCTAGCTGTGCTTCCACGATTGATTCACTCCTTTCTGGGAGGGTTATATCTTCCGTTATTAATACTCGCATGGCATTGTCGTCTCGTGGATTTAATACTAGTTCTTCATCATTGACCATCATCACTCCATTCTTCAGGTCAAGTTTAAATCCATGCTTTTTCATAATGTCCATGCCGAGAATGAATTCATCTTCTACATCAGCTACCAGCACACGATGTTTAATGCACGTTTTTCCAACAGTGATGCTCAAATCTATTTCTCCAGATGCGGTAGCTTGTTCTCCGGTGGCTGTGCGTATCTGCCACTTTGTTGGAAGTAGATGTTTTCTGCACAGTTTTCTTGCTAAGTCGGGTCTGATTATTGTTTTTGTCGCACCCGTATCCAGCAACATTTTAAGCGGTTTGCTGTCGATAGAGCCGTCTACATAGACACTGTTAGCTTGATGATGAAGGGATGCGACATAACTAATGGATTCTGGGGCTACTGGAATACGGCATATGACAGTGCATCAACCAGAGTTTTTGGTCGAGCCAATCGTAGTGCCTGCTGAGTTTCATTGTCTCGGACCCCATAGATAAATGCTTGTGTAGCCAGGCATTCCAAGACGCTGTCAGGAGCTGTAGGGTGTGCAAGACGAACCAGGCGAGCTATGTCGGCTTCAAATTCTTGCAAGTTCTCTTTAGAATTTTGATACCGGTTTCTTAATTGCGTTTGATACACCTGCTCCAGATGCGCATTGCCATATCGCATATCCAACCGCTTGACAAGTTGGTCATAGTCTTCTTGTTCATCTTCTTTTAGCGTCTGGAGGATATCGATAGCTTCTCCACGCAGCGAAACTGTCAGCGCTGTAGCCTTTTCTTTGGGAGTCCAGCCATTTGCTTTGGCAGCGGCTTCAAATTGTTTTACATAATTCGGCCATGATGACTTGCCATCGAATTCGGGTGTTTTAATGTGCAGTTTTGAATTATGTTCCGCTTTTACTGTTTTGTTTACTTGAATAATTTCTGCCACATCAGAATTTGAAACCGCTGGCGTAATTTTAGAGAAATTTTGCTGTAACTCTTCAACTTTTTTCTCGTAAGTTTCTATTCTCTCTTCTAATATTCTAGAACTTTCTTTCAATTGTTCGTTCAGTTTTTCTTGCAAACTTCTAGAATTTTCCATTAATTTCTCTTCCCATATTCTAGAATTTTCTGTTAGTTCTTCTTTTAAAGTTCTAGAATTTTCTATTAATTTATCTTCCAATTTTTGTTCCAAACTTCTGGAATTTTCTATTAATTCTTCTTTCAATGTTGTAGAATTTTCCATCATTTTTTCTTCTAAAGTTCGAGAATTTTCTTCAGATTTTCTAGAACTTTCCTCTAATTTTTGTTCTAAAGTTCTAGAAGTTGCAGCTAATTGTTCTTTTAAATTTTCATGAGTTTTTCTAGAATTTTCTTCTAGAAGTTTACTAAAATCGGTGAAACCACCCCCGATTTCGAATATAAACTCGTCCGGATTTTCACCAGCTTCTACTAAGGCTTGCCGTAGACGAAGTTGCAGAACAGCCTTGGATCCCGATGTCTCTAACTCGCTCCCTTTTGAGATCGGTTACTTTTAATTCACTTAATTTTACTTGTTTACCCGCCATTTTATTTATTTTTATTTTACACTTCACAGTTTTTAATAACCCTCACACCTGACACCAATTGTAACGTTTTATTTATTTAGGTGAAGTGTAAAATTGATTAAAAACACAAATATTTATATAACTATGTTTAATTAAAGAAATATGAATTATAAAGAATAATGAAAAAATAACTAACACTAAGAATTAACAAATATAAACACTAATTTAAGAACTAATTATTATTACTAAAGACTTAAACACTAAGATAATTTATTTAAACAATTACAACTACGCAATATTTATTTCAACAATATTTATATCACTCTTTATTTATATCACCATCTGTTCACTACACGTATCTATACAAGACTGTCCTCCCGATCTTTTGCTTGGGGTATTTATATTAAAACGCTGCATTCTGGAATATTCTTTGACCTTTTAATTTCTCGAATATTCGCCGACCCCGATCAGAACAATGGGGAGCGAACGAACGTGTTCTGACCTGCACGCTAGCGGTCGCCGCCCGCGCCGCCGCCCGCGCCGCGACCCTGGGTTCGCTACAATACGTTATGTTTTAAACTTAAATTAGTTGTAACACCTTTGCTCAAGTCTATTATTCATGAAATTGTTTTTAAATCTTTGATATCAATGTTCTATTAAAAGATATAAACATTTAAAGTTCATAGACAGATTGTCAAAAGTTGCGGATGACGGCGTGGTTCTTCTTACATTTAGACATTGCCTCTGGGATCTATTGTTTCAAGGTACCAATTTTGCACAATTTTATTTTTTTTACACAAAAACCACTCACAGTAAAAATATGCAACCATAAAAGGATCGTAATTCACATTATTCCCTACAATCTAAAAAAAAAATTACATCAATCTCTTGTATGGTTCAGGCTGTAGGCCTTTACAAAATTTACTCGATCTTCGTGATGAATCTATAGAGAGAAAGTGAATGTAATCGTTTAGTATATAGGACTAGCGAATTCTCGGCTACGCCGAGCATTCCCTAGAGCTCCGCTATCAGTGCAAAAAACAAATTCCGATCGACATGAAACAATTAATTTACATTTCCACGTCAGGCCTCACCGAGACCTTTCATTAGATTGCAAACACGATATACTTCTAATAATGAAACATTTTTGTCATTTATGTACCCCTCTCACCGAGATCTTTCATTTCATACCATACATGACATACATACATAAAACAAAAGTCGAACGACACGAAACATTTTTATCATATCTACAACCTTTTGCAAAAAACAAAAGCCGATCGACATTGACCATTTTTGTCAATTCTGCTCGCTAGCCCTTAACGAGACCTTTCATTTGATACCAAACTCCACATACTTCTGACAACTTTTTGCAAAAAACAAATACCGATCGACATGGAACAATTTTGTCAATTCTGCACGCTAGCCCTCAACGAGACTTTTCATTTGAGACCAAACTCGACATACCTTTGAGAAATTTTTGCAAAAAAACATTAGCTGATCAACAGTGACCTTTTTTGTTAATTTTACACGCCAGCCCTTATCGAGCCTTTTCATTTGATACCAAACACCACATACTTCTAAAAACTTTTTGCAAAAACAACATCCGATCGACATAGCACATTTTTGTCAATTCTGCACGCTAGCCCTCAACAAGGCGTTTCATTTGAGACCAAACTCGACATACTTTTGAGAATTTTTTGCAGAAAACAAAAGCCGATCGGAATAGAACATTTTTATCAATTCTGCACGCTAGCCCATAATGAGACCTTCCATTTCAGACCAAACTCGAGATATTTCTGAGAACTTTTAGCAAAAAACAAAAGCCGATCAACATTGATCAATTTTGTTAATTTTTCACGCAAACTCTCATCGAGACCTTTATTTTGATACCAAACACCACATATTTCTGACAACTATTTGCGAAAAACAAAAGCCGTTTGGCATGGAATATTTTTGTCAATTCTGGACGCAAGCCCTCAACGAAACCTTTCATTTGAGACCAAACACCACACACTTCTGACAACTTGTTGCAAAAAACAAAAGCCGATTGACAGCACATTTTTGTCAACTCTGCAGGGTAGCTCTCAACCAGACGTTTTGTTTGAGACCAAACTCGGCATACTTTTGAGAACTTCTTGAAGAAAACAAAAGCCGATCGGAATGGAACATTTTTGTCAATTCTGCACGCTAGCCCTCAACGAGACCTTTCGTTTGTGATCAAACTCGACATACTTCTAAAAACTTTTCGCAAAAAACAAGAGCCAATCAACATTAACTATTTTTGTTAATTCTACACACCAGCCCTTATCGTAACCTTTAATTTGATACCAAACACCACACAATTTGATAACTTTTTGCAAAAAACAAAAACCGATCGACATGGCACATTTTTGTTAATTTTGCACGGTAGCCCTCAACGAGACATTTCATTGGAGAACAAACTCAACATACCTTTGAGAACTTTTTGCAGAAAACAAAAGTGGGTCGGAATGGAACATTGTTGTCAATTCTGCTCGCTAGCCTTCAACGAGTCCTTTCATTTGAGACCAAACTCGACATACCTTGGAGAAAGTTTTCCGAAAACCAAAGTCGATCAACATTGATAATTTTTGTTAATTCTGCACGCCAGGCCTTATTGAGCCCTTTCATTTGATACATTTTGGAGAAAACAAATCGTAATCTACGTATAACATTTTTGTCATTCGTGCGCACCAGTCCACATTGTGTCGTTTCATTAAAACCCAAGGACGACCTACCTCTAACAACTTTTTGCGCAAAACAAATGCAGATCGACATGACACATTTTTTTTTGTCTTTTCAAAACCGGCCCTTATGGTTTTCTTTCTTTTGATATCAAACACAGCAAAATGTTCAATTTATTTTATTTAGGAATATTAGATTTTTATTTAGTTACCTACTTCATAATTTGGCAACACTGTTTGTGTTAAAAAGTAGTAGTTAATTCTTAAATTTATAAATTAATATTGTCAATCCTAATACAACTGCCACCGTCTTCATTAAAGTTAGTTTAGGAATATTCGGTTTTAATTTAGTTACTTCATCACACATTTGGCAACATTGACTTTTGACAATGGAAACGTCAAAATTTATATTAATTAAATACGTTATGTTTTAAACTTAAATTAGTTGTAACACCTTTGCTCAAGTCTGTTATTCATGAAATTGTTATTAAATCTTTGATATCAATGTTCTATTAAAAGATATAAACATTTAAAGTTCATAGACAGATTGTCAAAAGTGACGGATGACGGCGTGTTTCTTCTTACATTTAGACATGGCCTCTGGGATCTATTGTTTCAAGGTACCAATTTTGCACAATTTTATTTTTTTACACAAAAACCACTGACAGTAAAAATATGCGACCATAAAAGGATCGTAACTCACATTATTCCCTACAATCTAAAAAAAAAATTACATCAATCTCTTGTATGGTTCAGGCTGTAGGCCTTTACAAAATTTATTCGATCTTCGTGATGAATCTATAGAGAGAAAGTGAATCTAATCGTTTAGTATATAGGACTAGCGAATTCTCGGCTACGCCGAGCATTCCCTAGAGCTCCGCTGTCAGTGCAAAAAACAAATGCCGATCGACATGAAACAATTATTTCATATTTCCACGTTAGGCCTCACCGAGACCTTTCATTAGATTGCAAACACGATATAGGTACTTCTAATATTTTTTTGCAAAAAACAAAAGCCGGTCGACATAAAACATTTTTGTCATTTATGTACCCCAACTCTCACCGAGACCTTTCATTTGGTACCATACACGACATACTTTTGACAACTTTTTGCATAAAACAAAAGCCGATCGACATGGAACATTTTTGTCAATTCTGCACGCCAGCCCTCAACGAGACCTTTCATTTGAGACCAAACTCGACATACCTTTGAGAAATTTTTACAAAAAACAAAAGCCGATCAACATTGACCTTCTTTGTTAATTCTACACGCCAGCCCTTATCGAGCCTTTTCATTTGACACCAAGCACCACATACATCTCACAATTTTTGGCGAAAAACAAAAACCGATCGACATAGCACATTTTTGTCAATTCTGCACGCTAGCCCTCAACGAGACCTTTCATTTGAGACCAAACACGATATACTTCTAATAATTTTTAGCAAGAAATAAAAGCCGGTCGACATGAAACATTTTTGTATTTATGTACCCTAGCCCTCACCGAGACTTTTCATTTGATACCATACACGACATACTTTTGACAACTTTCTGCATAAAACAAAAGTCGATCGACATGAAACATTTTTATCATATCTACACGCTAGCCCACACCGAGACTTTTCATTTGATACCAAACACTATATACTTGTGACAACTTTTTGCAAAAAACAAAAGCCGATCGACATTGACCATTTTCGTTAATTCTGCACACCAGTCTTCATTGAAACTTTTCATTTGATACCACACACCACACACTTCTGACAACTTTTTGCAAAAAACAAATACCGATCGACATAGCACATTTTTGTCAATTTTGCACGCTAGCCCTCTCGGAGACCTTTCATTTGATACCAAATACGACATACTTCTGACAACTTTTTGCATAAAACAAAAGCCGATCGACATGGAACATTTTTGTCAATTCTGCACGCTAGCCCTCAACGAGACCTTTCATTTGAGACCAAACTCGACATACTTTTGAGAAGTTTTTTGATAATTCTACACGCCAGCCCTTATCGAGCCTTTTCATTTGATACCAAACACCACATACTTCTCACAACTTTTTCCAAAAAACAAAAGCCGTTGGATATAGAACATTTTTGTTCATTTTGCACGCTAGCCCTCATCGTGACCTAGCCTAATATAACATTCACTGTCTTCAGTAAAGTTCATTTGGGAATATTTGTTCTTTGTTTAGTTACTTTATTAAACATTTGGCAATATTGACTTATGTAATTCGAAAATACCCAAACACGACTTTTTTCTGACAACATTTTGCAAAAAACAAATTCTAATCTACGTAGAACATTTTTGTCATTCGTGCACACCAGTTCGTATTGTGTCGTTTCCTTAAAACCCAAGGACGACCTACTTGTAACAACTTTTTACGAAAAACAAATGCAGATCGACATGACACATTTTTTTGTCATTTTAAAACTGGCCCTTATGGTTTCCTTTCTTTTGATAACAAACATAGCAAAGTATTCAATTTATTTTATTTAGGAATATTTGATATTTATTTAGTTACTTTATAATTTGGCAACACTGTTTGTTTTAAAAATTAGTAGTTAATTTTTAAATTTATAAATTAATATTGTCAACCCTAATACAACTGCTACCGTCTTCAGAAAAGTTAGTTTAGGAATATTTGGTTTTAATTTAGTTACATCATCACACATTTGGCAACATTGACTTTTGACATTGGAAAGGTCAAAATTTATATTAATTAAATACGTTATGTTTTAAACTTAAATTAGTTGTAACACCTTTGCTCAAGTCTATTATTCATGAAATTCTTTTTAAATCTTTGATATCAATGTTCTATTAAAAGATATACTCATTTAAAGTTCATAGACAGATTGTCAAAAGTGACGGATGACGGCGTGATTCTTCTTAAAGTTAGACATGGCCTCTGGGATCCATTGTTTCAAAGTACTAATTATGCACAGTTTTTATTTTTTTACATGAAAACCACTCACAGTAAAAATATGAGACCCCAAAAGGATCGTAATTCACATTATTCCCTACAATCTAAAAAAAAAATTACATCAATCTTTTGTATGGTTCAGGCTGTAGCTACTTATAAAAATTAATCGTTTGTCGTGAGGAATCTATAGAGAGTGAGATATATTAAAAATAGTGAATCTAATCGTTTAGTATAGGAGATTTCTTTTAACGCTCAATAAATCGTTCATTCTGCTGATTTAAAATTTTTTTACGGCCCCCGCGGCAAATTTTTTTCATCTACTTCTCATTTTTATATTTGCTACTAATGTTCTCAATAATAGAGTACAATCTTCATACACTTTTGATAACTTCCCTTAAAGATTTACACTGGCAAAGTAATTTCAAACAAATTCACCTTTCATCTACCGTAATTACTTGTTTTTTGTGACCTATTTTTGAAAAACCTTATACAAAATACTGAAACAAGGAATTATTACGCAATTATAGATGTCTTATATTTATAAATTTAAATATTGACACTTTATAAGTAAGATTTTATAAGTGTACGAATAATTTTGTGTATCTATTTTTTGGACACATTTTGTTTTTATTTAATTTTAATAAGAAAAATATTTTTTTTTTCTGTAATATATATATATATATATATATATATATATATATATATATATATATATATATATATATATATATATATATATATATATATATATATATATATATATATATATATATATATATATATATATATATATATATATATATATATATATATATATATATATATATATATATATATATATATTGGGAGTCGCCACTGATAACAGATGGCAGCAGTAAAATGTGAATAGTAGGGAAAACACTGGATTTCACCGCATCTCACAGCATTAGTTTATAGAGTTTATCTTTCAATTTAATATTGTTACCGTAAATTTCAATGAGATATAGTACATAAAATATGTTTATTGCATTAGGAAATGTATATTAATTTATTTGAATGGAGTGTTGTGTGGTCTATGGTTGAATTTATTATACAAATTAAATTATTAGTATTTCCAGATTAATCACTGTACAATCGAAAATTACTCTCACGTTCTTAAACTTTTAAAAACATATTGGTATATTTAATATTTGCTGTAACTGTTCTCTGTAATAAAATAAAATAATTGGTTTTACTGTTAAAGATAGACATTGTAACGTTACATAAATATATATACGGTAGAGTGACCATTTTTTTTAAGAATAGCAGTACGAAATCTATGTTCTTTAATTGTTAGGTCAAATGTTAGGGCAAAATACGGAAAAATTGTAGTAAACAAAGTCACTAATTAAACGTTAAATCAATTGTGTTATTACTGGAATCTATATAGATAGATTGCATAAATTTTAGTTAATATTTAAATACCAATTCAAATTGTTTATCAGTTCAAGGGTTTAAAAATCAGAACTGTATACTGACAAAATCATTAATAATGTATATTGAAATTTATGGAAATTACATCAAATATTTTTTTTGCTTTTATTTTAAATAAAAAAACAATAATTTTTGTCTTACTGACGTTTTGGATGTAACCAAAATATCAGATGCTTTTTGTAGGCATACTTCTAGCTAGATACAAAAATATTTATTTTCTTTTACCGCTGAATAATATTAAAATAGTATCTCCTCCTATTACCACCTTCAAGAATAAATATTAATATTTTAAAATATAAAATGCACTACAAAATACTTAGATGAACTAAAATCGTTGTACGAAATGATGGAAACAAACGTTCTTGAATAGCGAAATTTTCTTCACAATGTTTAAAATTATTTTCCACAGTTTTTCAAAACTTAGTCTTTTAGGAAATAGTGCAGAGATATTTCAGAACTTAAATAATTATCGCATAGTGGTACAAAATAATTATACTAGTTAAATTTTGAAGAAAATATACAGACTCCTATGCTTTTACTATGCGCATCGACCTTATTACACTAATATATAAGGTCAATGAATATGCGACAGTTTAGAATGTTTTCCCTACTATTTTTTTGCCACCAGATGTCAGCTACTTTGTTGGCGACTCCCAATACAGGGTGAATACTGAAAACCTTGACATAGGGAAATAACATGGGAAAACAGTTTTTTGCTGTTTCCATCTGTCCCGCTAAATAAAATCGGGTGTATATGGTATCGTTAGTTAGATTACTTAATTTTACATCTAATAAAACTAAATGTTGTGTAATAAGACCTTTTCTAACTGAAATATTTGATAAAATAAATTGTATTTTGAAGTTTATCCTTCATATTTTCGAATAAGAAACGTCAAAAACAAAATGCTCCATAGCCGAGTGGATACGAGGGCTGTTTCTTAACATAAATAATCTACAAGACCTGGTTCGAGACCACCTCAGCTCTACTTTTTTTTTAATTAAATTATGCTTAAAATATCTTTATTATATCAGACTATTTTAATAAAATAGCAATATTCATATTTTTATAAATAAAAAAATCCAAATATTTAATAGAATTATTATTTGCTGTCTGTCAAACTTAACAATTAATTCGAATTTAGTTTTTGGTGTATAATTTTGTATTTCATGTTTCGAAACATGATATTTTAAGTATAATTTAATTTAAAAAAAAAATAGAGCCGAGGTGGTCTCGAACCAGGTCTTGTAGATTATTTATGTTATGAAACAGCCCTCGTATCCACTCGGCTAAGGAGCATTTTGTTTTTGACGTTTCTTATTCGAAAATATGAAGGATAAACTTCAAAATACAATTTATTTTATCAAATATTCCAGTTAGAAAAGGTCTTATTACACAACATTTAGTTTTATTAGATGTAAAATTAAGTAATCTAACTAACGATACCATATACACCCGATTTTATTTAGCGGGACAGATGGAAACAGCAAAAAACTGTTTTCCCATGTTATTTCCCTATGTCAAGGTTTTCAGTATTCACCCTGTATATATATTTCACATATTTCATTAAGTTTAGGTTAAATGTCAAATTATTCATTGTTCGTGATGTGTTTATATTATTTTATTATGTTGTTTTGTTGTGTAGGATAAAAAATAATGTGTTTTACATGGTAGTAAAGTTGTTTTCTAGTCCTCATACAGGAAGTATCCAGCCTCGACTGCGTCTCGGCCGTATACGTATCCTTCGGACCAGAAAAGAACAACTTTCGTACCTAGCAGCACAAATAACTATTACTTTTTGTTACACATTTTAATACTTATATTCTTTTCTGTTATATGACAATTAAAGTGATAAAATATATTATTATATATAGGGCATATATTGGTTGTTATTAATAGTTTTGTAGCAAATAATACCTATTTTATTTATGTAACCAGTTAGAAAATGCCTCATTTTTTGTAACGGTGAAATATTTGCGGAGCGAGCGAAACGAGACCCTGCAAAATCACACAAGTTACACAAAATGAGGAGCAATAAGACGGGTAAAGCAATGGAGTCTATCACTGAAACGTCATAAATTGCACAGCTAAATACTAATCATGGTCCCATGCTTTTGTTTGCTACTACCTGGCCTATTCTGCTGAACATGATACGTATAGTATACAACAAATTAAGAATTTTAAAATTTAAATTGGAAAAATGAAATAATTTCATTTTTATTAAGAGTCAAATTCGTTTAATACATATAGGTAGCAAGCAGGAAAACACACAAATTATAAATATTATTAATATTTATTTGAAAATATGTAACAACTTCGTTGATATTACAATGGTTGTTTATATATATTATACAATTGAAAGTAACAGAAAACTGGAATAACTTTTTATATAATTTTAATTTAGTTTGTTCTTGAATTTAGAGCTTATTCTAGTTAATTAAATATATCTACAAAGATTCTACCTAGTAGGAGCTAAGAGTAACGAGGACAATTTCTGCGAGAGGTTTCATAAATATTTTTAATTTACTTAAAACTATTTTTTTGCACAGTAGGTTGATTTTACTAAGTGCTACGTCTAACAAGACGATAAGTAATTTACATATCGTTCACTGAAGGGTAAGTAAGTTAGTAAAAATGGGCAGAAAGGATTTTGTAAATTCATTTAGTGTGCTATTAAAATTAAAAGTTACTAATACTACAATTATTGATAAATAATGGTACCCTACAAATGATTTTCGTATTTATTTCTTACACAAAAGCACAACCACTTATAACAGGAGTTTGACATATTGCAAAATGAGTGTTTGAAAAATACCATGTGAACGGAATTTAGTTTTCCATTAACGAATTTTACTTCACCTCCCTTTGGATATTTTTTTACTGATATGGAGGGAAATTAAATTTTGATCGTGCAAAAAATTGTATAAGATAAGCAGTAATGCCGATCCTCCTCCAATATATAATATACTATTATATCTTCCTATCTCGCAAGAAATAAATTAAAGAAATTATCAAATAGTTTAATTTCAAAAATTAAAGTAACGAAATAAAATTTACATATTTTGACACTAAAATTAATAAAATTATTATATTAGTAAAATTCAATTTCAATATTGAAATTTACTGACAAAATAATTTTACTTGAATAAATTTGCCTAGTTTTCGTCCTCTTAAAAAAATTCAAAAACACATTTTTTTTAATGGCGACTTTTTTTCTTTTAATGGCGTCAAAATTATAATGTGGTTTGCGCAGAAGTATCAGGGTTGTTATAAAAGCCACTTTTTGTAATAAAAGCCAGACCAGTGGTTTAAATTGGTTTAAACCGGAAGAAACTGGTTTAAACCGACTGAAAGTGGTTTAAATGATTACAAATTAAATAAATACATATTAGTTCATATTTTGAGACAAATACACTAAGGGCCGATTTTATGAACAAATTTAATACCCACTTAAATCTAGTTGCAAAGCAAATTTTCATCATCTAGTCCAAATGATAAACGAATGTATGATAAAATCATCATTTAATAAATTAAAACGATGTGTATTTGATAAAAAAAAAGAATTTACTGAACTATAAATTTAAGTGGGTATTCAATTTTTATATAAAACCGGCCCTAATACTAATATAAAAATATGATAACTCAATTGGCAATTACTTCATTCTGTAATAACATAAAGACAAAAATGCGAGCAAAAATGTCTGAATACAAAAATGTATAAATCGAGGTATAAATAGTTTTCAATGTTTTTAATATATAAGTTTGTCTCTGTAAATTTATTGTACCTATTATTAATAATATAAATACATGTACCTATAACTTTATAACTTACGAATGCAACACAATGCAGAACACATAAATCAAAAAGTGTATTTTTTACTATTATTTTTAATAAGAACCACTGGTTAAAACTATATAAAAACCAGTCCGGTTTAAATCGGTTTAAAACGCTGGTTTAAACCATAGTGGCTTTTTCTTAACAACCCTGAAGTATATTTCTTATATATCTAGGATCAACCAATTCAGGAAGCCAACAATTCAAAAAAAATATTCTAATTTCGGTTGCATATTTTGTATGTATATAATGTGCCGATTTTTGTATCGATACGACGTCTGCACACAATTCCAAAATTGGACGCTGTTAAAATTTGTCTTCTTGTCTCAAGCCAGATCCCTCTATCAGCTTGTAATATGGTATATCTTTCTAATTGGATTAGATTAATTCTTCTCTGGTTCTTTTCATTTTAATTAAAAAGTTTTTCATTTCTTCCTTTAACTCTTCATCTGTCATATAAACTGCGATATATCGGGTTTCTCACAGTTTTCTTCATAGTCTGGATCATTTTTAGTCATTATTTTTCTTCTTTTATTTTTGTTTTTTGATATATAACATAAACGATTTTTCTTAATCTGCAATCTACGTCGTATCTCTAATTGTTTTGTAAATTTACCTGGACTTTTATTGTACTTCGTTTTATGCAAGTCATAGTGAGGACGTTTCGAATTAAAAGATACTACTGCACCATAACATCGAGATTCGTATGATCCACGGCTAGAATAATTAATTCTTTATCCTCCCACAAATTTTGCAATAATCGAATTAAATTCTTCTACTCTATTGCTGTTCACATTGTGTATCAAACTTCTCGAATTGAGGGATAATTGTTTAAAAATTTGTTCTAGCCTTGTGTAAACGGCTTTATAATCTTTTTTGAAGTTTTTCATAAAGATAAGGTTCCGTTTTCTTTTTACAAAAATAATCAGCACATTTCGAATGCTCTCCGAAAATGTGACATAAGGAATTATTAATATCATTTTTTAAATTTAATATTGCATATTCAAAATACTATTGTGTTTCGGAATCGAATAATTCTATTTGCAATTTCCTTTCTTATCATTTTATCGTGTCTAGTATCTTGACTTAAAAGTTAACAGTTTGTTACAAAAGTTACGTAGAAGATGGTTTGTATATTCAATTTTTTTTACTGAAAATGATACCCCAAAGTATTTTGTTTCTATCCCAATAGATGTCGCCTAAAACGTTTTTTTAAAATCCTGTAGCATAGGCAATGTGCATAACGGTATTGCTGAGCTATTCAATAAGCGCCTACCTAATAACAGATGGCACTCTGATAGTTAGTAAAGACTCCAACCATGAATAACACCTATTGAGAAATCACATTCAACAAGAATTATACTGGGAATCATAATTATTTTGTTTTAATACATATACGAGGTGTGTTCAAAAAATATCGCGAATTTTGAATTTTCGCGGGTTACGTATATTCGAATTTCGATCTTTTTGTGGCTTTATGTTGGTACTCATGTCTCACTTATGTCGACAAGCTCGGCCATTTTGAATGTTCACTTAATTGTTGACAGCTGCTTTGCTTGCACGTGTTTTGGATCGTCTTCGATTTTTACCTATTCAAAAAAATGGAACAAAGAACCTGTATCAAATTTTGTGTGAAAAACGAAATTAAGTGCGCGGATGCATTCCGAATGTTGACTGTGGCATACGGAGGAGCTACCTTGAACCAAAGCAACGTTTATCGGTGGTACAAAATGTTCTCAGAAGGCCGAGAAGATGTGAACGACGAAAAGCGTGCCGGACGCCCGAGCACTTCAACAACAGACGAAAAAATTAATCAAGTGGAGAAAATGATATTGGTCAATCGTCGAATTACCGTTAGAGAAGTTGCTGAGGACCTAAACATATCGATTAGCTCGTGCCATTCGATTTTTATCAATGATTTGGGCATGAGACGGGTCGCCGCGAAATTTGTACCAAAATTGCTCAATTGCGACCAAAAACAGCATCGCATGAACATTGCTAATGTGATGTTGGACTCTGTCCGCGACGACCCAAATTTGCTCCAGAGGGTCATAACTGGTGACGAATCGTGGGTTTATGGTTATGACGTGGAAACCAAAGCTCAATCATCTCAATGGAAGCTGCCGCACGAACCAAGACCGAAAAAAGCGCGCCAAGTTCGGTTGAATGTGAAAGTTTTGCTGACAGTTTTCTTCGATTGCAGGGGCGTGGTGCATCATGAGTTCTTGCCACAGGGTAGAACGGTCAATAAGGAATATTACCTGCAAGTTATGCGCAATTTGCGCGAAGCAATCCGCCAGAAACGCCCGGATTTGTGGAAGAACAAAAATTGGCTTTTGCACCACGATAACGCCCCTGCTCACACATCGTTGCTTGTGCGTGACTTTTTAGCTAAAAATAACACACTAATGATGCCGCAGCCACCGTATTCCCCAGATCTGACCCCCTGTGACTTTTTCTTGTTCCCTAAACTGAAGAGGCCCATGAAAGGACGACGTTACGCTACGCTTGACGAGATAAAGACGGCATCGAAGGAGGAGCTGAACAAGATAAAAAAAAATGATTTTTTGAAGTGCTTTGAAGATTGGAAAAACCGTTGGCACAAGTGTATAATATCTCATGGGGATTACTTTGAAGGGGACAAAATAGATATTCATGAATAAATAAATAATTTTTGAAAAAACACAAAATTCGCGATATTTTTTGAACACACCTCGTACTATGGGATACACTTTTCCAACTTCTTCAGATATTATGATTCATTTTTAACATTTTGCAGAAAAATTGTTTCTTTAACATATATTTATTAATTTATTACTAGCTGCATTAATTACAGAAAATACATGTTAAATGAGAAACTATTAAATTATTGGTAAATATGCATTGTGCAAGCAAAACTCATTGAAAGGTTAGCGTGGTTGAAAAATACTTTTTACTCACAAATTTATTAATTATAACAATTGATTACACAATTTTAAAAAATCTGCTTTGGTAACGTCACGACTTACGACACTAGAACGTACTAAATTTCCAAGAATGTAGGGGGAATCTTTTCGCCGGACATAAACAATAAGGGTGTTACTATGGTAACCAAGAATGCACCTCTAGATACAAAAATAAAATCCGTACATACAACTTTCCTCGATAACATTTGAAACAGTACGATTTATAAATTTTATTTTTTTAGTTGTCTTGTATGTTTAAAAATAATGCGCTCGTCCACCTCATTTAGATTACAATTATTTTGAAAATATTTTCAATAAATTGCTTTACAACTATTTAAACAAATATATAATTACACATATGCCCGGTTTTATAAAAGCGAATTAAATATTTTATGCCAGTTTATAAGAATAATGCTATATTTTTATATATATAATCGCGTTGAATACAAATAAATATCTAGTATATAATCTCGGATTGGTGCTGTGAAGGTGGCACAGCCGTTGTGGCACAATTAAAAAAAAACTATCCGTTTTTTTAATAATATTAATAAATCAAGTTGCTAAATATACCCAACATTAATAATAGTCGATATAAAGTAATTAGAAGAGATTGTGCTGGAGTAATAAATTGTTATATATCGTTTAGCGAACGATTTCGATAGAAAGATAGATTTTCGAAGCAGTTTTAATTTGAAATTCAATTTTGGCAATGGTAATTTTTATAAATCAAGTTGCTAAATATACCTAACTATAATAATTGTCAATATGAACTATTTAGGAGAATTTGTGTTGGAGTAAAAAATTGTTAATAATTCTTTAGCGAATAATTTCAATGGAAAGATAGATTTTCAGAGTTTTTAATCTGAAACTAAATTTTGCCAATGGTAATTTTTATCAATGAAGTTGATAAATGTACCTAACAATAATAATGTTGATATAAACTATTTAGGAAAGATTTTGCTGGAGTAATAAATTGTTAAAAATAGTTTAGCGAATGGTATCCTTGTGAAGATATATTTTCAAAGAGTTTCTAATCTGGAACTAAATTTTTGCAATGGTAATTTCTATAAATCAAGCTGCTAAATATACCTAACAATAATGTTTCTCGATATAAACTATTTACGAGAGATTGTGCTGTTGTAATAAATAGTTAAATTTTGTTTAGCGAACGATTTCGATTTTAATCTGAAACTAAATTTTGGCAGTAGTAATTTTTATAAATGTAGTTGCTAAATATAGATATCAATAATAATTGTCGATATAAACTATATTACCAATTTATTACTCCAACACAATCTCTCCTAAATAGTTTATGTCAACAATTATCGTTGTTAGGTATAGTTATCAACTTCATTTATTTTATTTTCGATATATTTTGACAAAGGAAATATGTTATTTCGCGTTCACCCTTTTTTTTAAACGGCAAGGGTAATAAATTTATTTTTGCGGTAATTAATTGGTAATTAATTAGTACTAAATAATGGGACAGTTTTTTTAATTGTGCCAATATGGGTGTACCACCTTCACAGCACCTCTCGGATCATTTTTTGTCATATAATCTAGGATTATCTGATTTCTGAATTTTATAAAACAAAGAACCAGATTATATTGTAATATAATTTAAGTTTTTGTAATTCGGCGTTGCCGGAGGATTAAATTGAAAGGTCATCATTTCTAATAGAAAAAATAAATTTTTTAATGTAAATTTTTAGAAACCTAACATATTCGATCGATTTACATTAGTATAAATCGAGGCAGCACATTTCAGATAAATGTATATATTATGTATGTATACCTCTTTTATTTTTTTGCAAGAAAATAATGTAATAATAATAAAAATAATAATAACATTAAAACACTGAGTAATTAGGTGCTACAGAGACACAATAAAGAAAACCGTAAATAATAATAATATTACTGATCCTACTGAAGGTAGAAGGATAACTGATTACAATATATAATATTAATAGTAACAGTAATAATATGCAAACACTATGTACAAAGTACCATAGAAATAAAATATACCTACAAGAAACTATATATCACATAACCATATATAGGAATTACACTCCCCAGTATTTCTGTTATACGAAAATTCGACCTTGAAGCAGTTCCGCCTCCCAACCGCGTAGTATTCACCCCCACCACTTGCTGCCTGTTGTCATGACTACAAAAAAGTTTTCAATTACAAAATTTAAAAAATATATTCCACTGAAAATATTGGTTATAAATTTAAAACTTTGTTAATAAATATAAAATGTCATCATCCATGTCCACAGTTTCAAAAAAATATTTTTTTAATATATTTAGTAGATTGTTTTATTCGTTTGAAGTTATAATTAAAAATTTTAAGTCGGCAAAAAACATTATTGTTTTACATTTCTAAACATAAAAATATTATATAATATATATTTATTTATATTTCACCGATTTTTATATATCTACCTATTCATTTAGTAAATATAATGCATTATATTCATCTTTTTTATATTTAAAAACATATAATTGTATTAATATTAGGGCATGTAACCGAAAACAATACTGGTTAACGGTTAACCCTTATAGTGAACATTATAATAATAACGGTTTTAGTTCGAAAACCGGTTTTTGAAAATTGGAAACCGGTTTAAACCGGTTAATATATCGGTTAAAAAAATAATTAAAATTAATTAAAACAAATTAATTATAAAAATGTTATTAAAAAAAGTTACAGATTAATTAATTAAAAAAAAATATTTTTTTTAAATACCATCTGAGAAAAATATAACAATTAAAAAAAGCAATTTAATTAATGAATATTCACAAAAATTTCCGTAATATCTTCAGAAAAACGCAGGTCACTTTTGAATTTTAAACTTGCCTGTGTTGACATAGGCTGTATTTATTTGGGACTTTTTAAGTAACCTTAACGGCCAAAGAGACTACCTACATTTATGACTCTCCGCAATAAAATGCTAATTGTAAAAACTGTCATGACTCATGTTCAAATACAAATAGAAAACACAGATATAAAAAAAAATATTAAAATTTTTTCTCGGTAAATGATACTAAAATAAAGGTTAATGTTCGCTAAAACCGGTTTATTTATTTTTTGGTTAACGGTTACCGGTATTCTCGGCCTGAAAAATATCGGTAAAAATTACGGTTGAAGTTCGCAATTTTCGTTGAATATATCGGTTACCGGTTTTTATTAACCGGTTTTTTTAACGGGTTACATGCCCTGATTAATATTAATAATAACAATAAAAACTTATATTTCAATAAATTTAGAACAGAATAAAAAAAATATTTTTATTTGACGTTTACTTAAATTTACCGCTTAGTCAGCTAAGAGGCGGAGTTTACGTGTGCTAGAAAATCTGACATGTAACAGAACATACATAGATATATGTACTTACGCTTTATACTATGACCATAATACTAATTGCTTAAAATATTCGGATAGTAATCATTTATGAATGCGAAATATATATATATATATATATATATATATATATATATATATATATATATATATATATATATATATATGTACATTTTGTTAAATATCCCGCTGAGCCACCGAGTGCATAATAGTTAGCTACTGACCGCTGCTTGCTCGTGGCGCCACTTTCTTATTTTTCACAAAAATACTTACCGCAATTGTTTAGAACATTAATATCTTTTATATTAAAAAAGTATATATTATTCATATATTCCTAACGAATGTATAACAATATACAGTACGGAATGCAGATGACGTTTCAATCGTAAATATTCACATTATTGAGAAATAAAATTTAAAAATACATTTTTTTTCCTTACTTGGAATCTAGAAGTTCAATTTACGTAATTTTTTTATATGACATGTATAATAATATTCTTTAGAACATACATAAGTTTAAATCAGATATTAGGTCTAGTACTGGAGAAAAAAAATAAAACATATTTTTACATATATGATACAGTATCCTATTTGAAATATATCCTGAAATTTTCAACAAATTATTAGGTCTTCGATTGGAGATATTTTGAAAATTATATTTAAAAAAATGTTTTGGGTGTATAAATAATAAATAATATCAATTAAATAATATTATTTCAATACCGAATTGATGTCTACTTATTTACATATATCAGAAAAACTTGATAGAGTAAACAATTTTTAATAAAAAATTAAAAACTTAAATACTAGTTTTAAATTTCCCGCACTGGGGTATGATACCTTAAATCTTTGTAAGATCTCCTTTCCAATATTTTCTTATAGGTGCTGCTGTCTCTATCAGCTATCATTTTATCATACTTTATCTCATAAATTTCTAGACTAGATCCAAATCCCTGCGATAATATAGTGCATTCCATGCTAGTTGAACTACCATTTAAGATCTTAAAGCAAATATGTTGTTTATTATATATATATATATATATATATATATATATATATATATATATATATATATATATATAAATGTTGTGTACATATGTTTTGGTAATTTAGACGTACGAACAAATTTTATCTTGTACTATACAATATTGTAGTAAGTTTTTGAATATATAATTATATTATTATTATTGTAATATGAGACTTTTATATATATTAATACATAAAAAATGAAGATTATTAAAACAATACGAAGTTAAAATATCAGTACGTGTAGAAATTTTTTGCGTCCTCTATTCCCTCTATTGTCACTATACGTAGTGTAAATATTAGAGAGTACCCTTCACAGTTCTTGGAATGAAAATCACAATACTCTCTTGGTCAACTACAAAAGAGCGAGATAGCGTCATATTTCTATAATACTCCGGTAGAGGCAGTAGTGTATGAACGAAAATTTACACGGTTTAGTCTGCTCGTTCTTGTTGAAATTTGTTGTAATAAGGAAAACAATATGTATTTTTATTAAACCTATGGTGTTATTTAAAGATAATTCTATAGCTGTGTAATTCTAATTTCTTAAAAAAGGATTATTAGAAGCAAGAAATTGTACTTCAAAATATGTAAATTTTTAGAGTTTGTAATTGCTTGTAATATTGAAATAATATAAAAAATGCAAAATCTGGTATTACAGAGAATTAGATTTATATTTTATCTTTCATTTAAAACTTATTTCACTTTTATATCTTTAATAGTTTTCATGTTATTAGACTAGAGCGAAGTCAAGTTTTAATACTGTAACGTTTTATTTATTTAGGTGAAGTGTAAAATTGATTAAAACACTAATATTTATATAACTATGTTTAATTAAAGAAATATGGATTATAAAGAATATTAAAAAAAATAACTAACACTAAGAATTAACAAATATAAACACTAATTTAAGAACTAATTATTATTACTAAAGACATAAACACTAAGATAATTTATTTAAACAATTAAGACTACGCAATATTTATTTCAACAATATTTATATCACTATTTATTTATTTATATCACCATCTGTTCTCTACACGTATCAACACAAGACTGTCTTCGCGATGTTTTGCTCGGGGTATTTATATTAAAACACATCATTCTAGAATATTCGCCAGTTCTCTGAAAATCAGAACAATGGGGAGCGGACGGACGTGTTCTGACCTGTTCGCTAGCGGCCGCCGCCCGCGCCGCGGCCCTGGGCTCGCTACATTGCCCCCTCCTTAAGACTGTTTCGTCCCGGAACAGTTTGTTATGACGAAATTTGCATGCATCACCCTTGGTGTATCTGGAAGTCTTGAAGAAGTAACAGTCGACAGTCCGTTTCAGCACTTCTTGCCCGGTAGAGTTGAAGCTGCAGACTAGAATTTCCACTCCGGTAAAGCGGAAGATTGTTTCTAACATGCTTCTAACAATCCTCCAATCCAAACCATCTAGTCCACAGCCATCTTCGGTACTGCCAGCTTCATGATGTCGTTCTCCTACAGATGGTTCTTCATGTCACACAGCGAGTCCTATAAATTGTGGTATGACGGCTTTTGATATGAGTATTGTTTCGTAACGAGATAGTAAATGTACCGCTTGTGTTCTACGTTATCATCCTTCAGTTGTAGCGTTATTCCGACAGTTGAACGTTGGTTGGCCAGTTCTTGTACTCGTCCAAATTTTCTTTTAAAAACTGAAGCGATGCCGCGGGATATTTTAATGTCTTTCGCTACACACTGTGCGAGGGAATACTCTGGGGATACGGTGAACAGATCTCGTTGTTCTTCTCTTGTCACGCCATATCGTGCCTTGTGACCAGTGGAATGGCTTTCCATTAAGTCATCAAATGTGGGTTCCTCAGCTACAACCCGACGAACCGTCGCTCCACGATGATCTTCAAAGTTATCACCAGCGAAAGGGGCTAACCGATTGAAGTGGACTACTCTCGGCTTTCCATTAGGTGTTTTCCTAATTCTGTAGACTACATCATTTATTCTCTTTACGATCTCGTAGGGACCTTCCCAATTCTTTTGTAGCTTCGGTGATAAGCCACAACGTCTTTGTAGATTGTAAAGCCACACCAAATTCCCTGGTTGAAAACCACCTTTTTCAGCCTTGACGTCATACTGGTCCTTCATCCGATCGCTGGCACCTTGAATGTTTGTGCGGACTTGTTCATGGATGTCATTCATTCTTCTCCGTAAGTCCGTTACATAGTTCTCACCGGCTAGATCTTCACCGGGTTTACTGCCAAATACCAGGTCGCATGGTAAGCGCAACTCCCGCCCGAATAAGATATTAGCTGGTGTCTGCCCTGTTGTCTCATGCACGGATGAACGGTAAGCCAACAAGAACAGATGAAGATGTCAATCCCAGTCTCGTTGATGGTTAGAGACTACCTTTGACAAATACCGATTTATTGTACTATTTTGGAACAGAGCAGACCCGAAATTCCTTCCTTGGTCAGAATGTATCTCTCGCGGTACTCTAAATCGGCAGATGCATTCTTTTACCAAAACTTCAGCGACCGTTACGGCTTCCTGGTTGGGTAATGGGTAGGCCTCAACCCACTTAGTGAAGTAGTCCATTACTACTACTATGTATTTATTTCCATCATCAGTTTCGGGGAATGGTCCAGCCACGTCAATCGCAATGCGTTCAAAGGGACTTCCAACGTTATATTGGCGCATAGGAGCTCTTCTTTTCCTATGTGGCCCGTTACTTCCCGCGCAGACCACACATTTCTTGCACCACTCTTTAACATCTTCTTTGCAATTTACCCAGTAAAATCGTTGGCGTAATCTCTCGAGGGTTTTATTTACTCCAAAATGTCCAGATCCGTTGTGGATCTCGTCCAATACTTCCGGTACTCTATTCCTAGGAATTATCAGCTGGGTTCTACTCACAGTACCTTCAGTATTCTCTATGACACGTTTCAGGAGGCCCTCTTCAACCACAATAGAGTCCCACTGCGCCCAGTACGATTTTACACTTTGTGAGTGTCGTGCAACATCTTCCCAAACTGGTCTGCTATCGCCACGTTTCCAATCCCGTATGATTTTCAAGTCCGAGTCATTCTCTTGGTCCTTGCGAAGGTCTTCCGTTTTCCAACTATCATTCACTACTGTTGTTCTGGCGATAGTAGAGAGTTTTTCTTCTAGACGACTGCAATGCTTGCATTCGTCCTGGCAAGGTTTTCTTGATAATGCGTCAGCATTACGATGGGTTGTACCTACTCGATGCTCAATAACATAGTTATATTCTTGCAATCTTTCAATCCATCTAGCTGCTTGACCTTCAGGATTCTTAAATTGTAGCAGCCATTTGAGAGCAGCTTGGTCAGTTCTTATAAGAAATCTTCTACCGTACAAATATTTGTAGAAGTGCTCCACGGATTTTACGACTGCCAAAAGTTCTTTTCTGGTGACGCAATAATTCCTCTCTGGTTTTGACAAGGTCTTACTAAAATAAGCAATAACCTTCTCTTGTCCGTCTTGTATCTGGGAAAGAATGCCACCAATTCCAACGTTGCTGGCATCTGTATCTAAAACGAATTCTCCTTCTGGTAAAGGATAACTGAGGACAGATGCGCTTGTCAAGGAATATTTAAGTTGTTTGAATGCAGCTTGACAGTCCATCTCCCAGATAAATCTTCTACCTTCTTCAGTAAGCCTTGTCAATGGCTTCGCTATGTTGGCAAATCCAGGTACATAACGTCGGTAGTATGTACAGAGACTAAGGAAACTTCTCAATTCATGTTTATCCCTCGGTACTGGCCAGTCACTCACAGCCCTTATTTTCTCCGGGTCAACTGCAATACCCTTACCAGAAACTACGTGTCCAGGATAATGAACTTCTTTTCGAAATAAGTGACACTTCTTTGGACTGAGTTTCAGGTTAGCCTTCCTCAATCTTTGGAAAACCTCTTCCAAGTTCCTCATGTGGTCCTCGAACGTTTTTCCTACCACAATAATATTGTCGAGGTAAACCAAACATGTTTTCCACGACAGTCCAGCCAACACGGTTTCCATAAGTCGTTCAAACGTTGCAGGGACATTGCAGAGCCCAAATGGCATAACAGTAAATTGTCAAAGACCGGTACCGATGGTAAATGCCGTCTTTTCTTTGTCTCTTGGGTCTAAATCTACTTGCCAGTATCCGCTCTTTAGATCAAGAGTAGAGAAGATCTTTGATCCTGCCAATGTGTCCAGTGTATCGTCTATTCGGGGTAGCGGGTAGCTATCCTTCTTCGTCACGTTGTTAAGTTGACGATAATCGACGCAAAATCTTGTAGAGCCATCCTTCTTCTTTACTAGCACCACTGGTGAAGCCCATGCACTGCTTGAAGGTTCAATCACACCTTCCGTCCTCATGTCCTCTATAATTTCTTCTGCTTCTTCCCGCTTCGCCAGTGGTAATCTTCTTGCTGTTTGGCGGATGGGTCTTGCGTCTCCGGTGTCTATTTTATGATGGACTACATTGGTTCTTCCTTTGTCCTTCTTATCAAATTGGAACACATCTTGAAAGTTCCCAATTAAATTCTTAGCCTTGGTTTTCTGATCTGCGGTCAAGTCCTGAAACGATGTTGACAGCTCCTTGATTAGAATATCTGGAACTTTACAGGATGTGTTGTCTTTGGCCGTCATAGTGCGAATAATCGATGATACCGTTGAGCATTCTCCTACTATGGTCCCTTTCTTCAGTATATCGGGATAAAAATTTATGTTCATTACTCGTACTGGGATTATCTTGTCGGTTTTGAGCAAGGCTTTTCCAATTACAACTTCAGTCCCAGTTTTGGCATCATCGTTTTTCGGCTGGAGCATGACAATGTTTCCCTCACAGAAGCTACCCTCTAGCTGTGCTTCCACGATTGATTCACTCTTTTCTGGGAGAGTTACATCGTCCGTTATTAATACTCGCATGGCATTGTCGTCTCGTGGATTTAATACCAGTTCTTCATCATTGACCATCATCACTCCATTCTTCAGGTCAAGTTTAAATCCATGCTTTTTCATAATGTCCATACCGAGAATGAATTAATTTTCTACGTCAGCTACCAGTACACGATGTTTAATGCACGTTTTTCCAACAGTGATGCTCAAATCTATTTCTCCAGATGCGGTAGCTTGTTCTCCGGTGGCTGTGCGTATCTGCCACTTTGTTGGAAGTAGATGTTTTCTGCACAGTTTTCTTGCTAAGTCGGGTCTGATTATTGTTTTTGTCGCACCCGTATCCAGCAACATTTTAAGCGGCCTGCTGTCGATAGAGCCGTCTACATAGACACTGTTAGCTTGATGATGAAGGGATGCGACATAACTAAGGGATTCTGGGGCTACTGGAATACGGGTCGACGATTGCCCCTTCGCATCAACCCGACTTAGTTTCCCGACTCTTTTTCTTCCTTCTTGCTTCTGCTTTCCTCTGTTGTTTTCTGCAGAGCCTTTGCGGGTGACCTAATTCACCGCAATTCCAACAGCGGAGTTTCTTTCTTCCCGCGCCATAAATTTCAGATGAAATTCGTCTTATCCTGTCATCTAGATCCTCAGTGTCTTCATTCCTCTCAGCATCGATAATTCGCACTCGCGATTGGTTGCGTGAAAGTGCATCAACCAGAGTTTTTGGTCGAGCCAATCGTAGTGCCTGCTGAGTTTCATTGTCTCGGACCCCATAGATAAATGCTTGTGTAGCTAGGCATTCCAAAACGCTGTCAGGGGCTGTAGGATGTGCGAGACGAACCAAACGAGCTATATCCGCTTCAAATTCTTGAAGGTTCTCTTTTGAACTCTGATATCGGTTCCTCAGTTGCGTCTGGTACACCTGCTCCAGATGCGCATTGCCATATCGCATATCCAATCGCTTAACAAGTTGTTCGTAGTCTTCCTGTTCATCCTCTTTTAGCGTCTGTAGGATATCGATGGCTTCTCCACGCAGTGAAACTGTCAGCGCTGTAGCCTTCTCCTTGGAAGTCCAGCCATTTGCTTTGGCAGCGGCTTCAAATTGTTTTACATAATTCGTCCATGATGACTTGCCGTCGAATTCGGGTGTTTTAATGTGCAGTCTTGAATTATGTTCCTCTTTTACTGTTTTGTTTTCTTGAATTATACCAGTCTTAGCTGTATTAGAATTTGAAACCGATGGTAACGTAATTTTGGAGAAATTTTGCTGTAACTCTTCAAGTTTCTTCTCATAAGTTTCTATTCTCTCTTCTAATATTCCCGACTTTCTTTCAATTGTTCTTTAAATTGTTCGTTTAGTTTCTCTTCCAAAGTTCTAGAATTTTCCATTAACTCTTCTTTCAATATTCTAGAATTTTCTGTTAATTTTTCTTCCAATTTTTGTTCTAAACTTTTAGAATTTTCTATTAATTTGTCTTCTGAAGTTCTAGAATTTTCTTTCATTTGTTCTTTTAAGTTCTCTTCAGATTTTCTAGAATTTTCCATCAGTTCTTCTTTCAATGTTCGAGAATTTTTTTTAGAATTTTAACAAAATCGGTGAAACCACCCACAATTTCGAATACAAACTCATCCGGATTTTCACCAGCTTCTACTAAGGTTTGCCGTAGACGAAGTTGCAGAACAGCCTTGGTTCCCGATGTCTCCAACTCTCGGTCTTCCAGCTCCCTCTTGAGATCGGTCACTTCTAATTCACTTAATTTAGCCATTTTTATTTATTTTTATTTACACTTCACAGTTTATTAATAACCCCACACCTGACACCAATTGTAACGTTTTATTTATTTAGGTGAAGTGTAAAATTGATTAAAACACTAATATTTATTTAACTATGTTTAATTAAAGAAATATGGATTATAAAGAATAATAAAAAAAATAACTAACACTAAGAATTAACAAATATAAACACTAATTTAAGAACTAATTATTATTACTAAAGACATAAACACTAAGATAATTTACTTAAACAATTAAGACTACGCAATATTTATTTCAACAATATTTATATCACTATTTATTTATTTATATCACCATCTATTCTCTACACGTATCAACACAAGACTGTCCTCGCGATCTTTTGGTCGGGATATTTATATTAAAACACATTATTCTAGAATATTCGCCAGTTCTCTGAAAATCAGAACAATGGGGAGCGGACGGACGTGTTCTGACCTGTTCGCTAGCGGCCGCCGCCCGCGCCCCGTCCCTGGGCTCGCTACAATACAGTACGGTAGCTATACACAATGCTTGTAAATATGCGAATTTTTAAAAAATCGTATTCTACACATGTCATACTGCTCTCCCTTAAATTTATGACATTAAGTCATTTCGACCCTGTATATTTTGAAAAGAAGGGCTACTTTTGTAAGAAATTAGCTAATATAAATGTATTTAATTAATTAATTTATTATTCTTTGTTATATACAATATTTCCAAATACTTAGATTTCCTGAAATATATTAGAAACATATAAAATTATATAATAACGAAACTAAATAACAAATTCCTTAACAACTCATTTAAATTTGTATAAATAATTTTAATTTAATCTTTCTTGCATACTCGTGTTTTTACACTGTTTCCAGGCTTGCAAGTTCCTTCGATGTTGTGCTAATTTTCACTTAATTCCATAGTTTGTTGCCAAAGTTATTTAAATAAAGACCTGAATTTTAATCAAAAAGAATATCAGTTAATATTAATAACTAATAGGAAAAATTCTTATATTTTCTTAAAAACGAATCTCAAACTTCGTTTTAAATTCTCAAATGTTGCAGAGAAATGAAAGAATTTATATATTGCTACAAAAAACAAATATGTGTATTAAACAATGAAACTATACTAATAAACAAAATAAATAACTTAAACTTTATTTAATAGAAGTTTCTTTGAATACTAATGGCAGATATAAATATTTTTCATAAAGTCAGGTTTACAAGATACGACTACCAACTTTTATTTTTCAAATGGCAACCTATAATTATTTTAATAAAATAGAAACCGCCATTTTTTTCTCTTTTCGACTTGCATCATAAGAAAAGCAAAAAGAGTGGTTTCTATTTTATTAAAATAATCATAGGTTGCCAGTTGAAAAATAAAAGTTGATAGTCGTATCTTGTAAACCTGACTTAGAGGGGCATAGAGAACTGTAATTCGCTTTATATCATGTGTTTAAAAGCGTTGTGTTTTGTGCTTTTGTATCTGATTTTTTCTCTATATTTAAATATACACTCAAACCAGTTAGTCTCCGTACACCAGTAAAGGAAACAAGTATTCTATTCTTTTATTTTTTTTATTGAATAAATAAATTTTATATTATACTTACTATATTAATAATTAAAATAATGTATTGACTTCCTAAATTTTTCGTAATGAAATCGAGAAAAATAATTATATTTATTATAACAACTAAGTACGCCAATTTAGTCTCCGTACACCTATAAATTATATAGAATCAATACTCTTTTGAACCACTATTCATTAGAATTACTTCCCTTAAATGGTTTGTCATACTTCCCATAAATTTTTTTGGAGTTTGGGAGTCAAGTGTACCCCATTTTTCTACCACAAATGTAGTAGTTCTTTTATATTTTTGGGCGTCTTGTTTTACACATTTTTTTTAAATATATCACAGAAATGTTCAATGGGATTCATATCTGGAGACTGTGGAGGCGTTTTTAATTTTTGTCTACAATTGTACAATAATTATTCTAGGAGTTAACGTGTAATATGCTTGGGTCAGTATCTTGTTGAAAGATATAAGAATTTCTTAAACCCAATTTTTCAGCACATTTTTCCAAATTCTTTTTTAAAATATTCAAATAACCCAATTTCCCTGGTATAAAAATTAAGTTTCCCACTCCTTCTGCACTCGTACAGGCTCATACAAGTATAGAACCTCTTCCACATTTCTCTGTTGGGTATAATTTTTTTGTTTTCATTTATTCATTCTTACTTTTCCAAATATAATTCGTCCATCTAATCCAAAAATGTCTATTTTGGTTCATCTGAAACAATTATTGAGTTCCAGAAGGTTTCAGAGTGGTTTATATATTTCAAAAACAAAGCGCAAGGATGTGTGTACGGAGACTAGTTGGTTTCAGTGTATATCTTAACTGTGAACCTAAAAAGTTAATATTTTTGTAATTTAAGTGGTGATGTTAAAAATCGTTACAAGAAAAAAATATCTATTATAAATAACTGCGATCCTTCTATACTATTTGCGTTAAATTTAAGGAAATTAACATTTAGAAATCATGTACAGACGTACATGCTAAGTGGCCTGTTCCATCTACAACAGCAGCAATGACTAAAATAAGCCACTTAAATTGGGGGAAAACATCAATACATCAATCTCTTACTACATCTAAATTAATTCCCATATTCGACAAACACAGTTTAGAAAAATGTCTTCTTTGTGTGCAACAAGCTGACATCGATTCTGCAATATGTCGTGTTGTGGAATCGTTCACTTCAGAATTTCACAACGATCAGCCATTTTTTAAATTTATCTTTGGAACAACTTGTATCATGGGCTAAAGATGTAACACTGATTGTAACTAAAGAAGAGCGTGATGCGGTAAATAAAATAACTACGGACCAGAGTTCCATTATTGGTTTCAAATAAGAACAGGACGAATAAATAGATAACATTTTAAAGCAGCATGTCGCACCTCACTACAAAAACCATCTTTGACATTGATAAAAGGAATATGCTATCCGCTAAAAGTCCAAAAAATTGCGTATGGTTTAAACATGAAAAAAAGTTTTGTCAGATTCCAACAACACAATCCACAACAGATGAAGGCATGTTTTCAAAGTAAAAGTATACCAATACGCTATTTAAAATAGGATTATTAACTACTTGCACATATACCCTGAGTTTCAGCTAAGATGCAACATCTTCGAATCTGTCATTAGTCATTACCATGGATGCCACTTGTATCGTTCCAGATAAAAGGCAACGTAGGTTGTCAATGTCAAATATCAATTTCAATTTATAGAAATTGATATATATATATATATATATATATATATATATATATATATATATATATATATATATTGATTTTGATACTTGGATTTTTCTTCCGGGTTTCTTCTCGTGTTGGTCTGGTCTTCTCTTCTCCTTCGTTTACTTGACGACGTTTCGGCAAGGTCTCACTTGCCATCTTCAGGTCTTTGAAAAGTTTCTTGTTCTCGATCTGGTATATCAATTTCTATAAATTGATATATATATATATATATATATATATATATATATATATATATATATATATATGTATAATAACATTCAATAGATTAGCTGAAGATGGACCACTGTTCTAAAAAAAAGTAGCTTCATCAGTAAATAAATTTTGTTCTTCAAATTTGGATCGATATTAATTTTCTCAAAAAGAAATTCACAAAAGGCAATTATTTTTTCATGGTCATTGTTTTTAACTCTTGATGATTTTGAAAATTGTACAAATGAAATTTTTCGTGTTTTAGTAATCGGTATGCAATGTTTTGTTGATATTTAATTGATTTGCCAAAGATTTTGTAAATTTTTTATCTTCATTTCGCGGTGGTTTTATTCTTCTCCTATTATTATGTTTTGTATCTAAATATGCACTATTTCTAAATTTTGAATATATTGTTGAAACTGTGGTAGGATTTGGTCTAGGACGGTCAGAATATAAATGAACGAACATGTCACAAATATTTGTTAAACCATACCCACCATTGTACCATATAATCATTTGAATTTTTTCTTTATTGGTAAACATTGTATTATAAGTTTATTTGACAATTAATCTTATGACATTGACAACCTATATTTCCTATGTTGATTCGAATATATTACATCTTAGCTGAAACTCATGCTATAATATAAACATACCTGATATTTATGTAAAATTTACTTGATTTGCAATAGGGAAGTTTAGCGTATTTTATATTTTTTTTTATTTTATCAAAATTTCTCTCTAAAGTGATATTCTAAATTTTATTTCACCCAAAGATACCTAGATTTCTCAAATAATTTAATTTTATACAAAAATGACGTCAGTGTGGCTCGCGGAGAACGTATCGTACCAGCGCGCGCTGGGCTCCCATGGCAACAGAGAAGCGTGTGGTGTAATGCCTCAAAATACAATCTACGGTCAACAAGTCAGGTCTCACCATTCTTTATGCGCAAGCGCATAACTCACTTTTGACGTCAGTGTAGCTCGCAGATAAATCATTAATTATAAATAATTGGCAACATAATTTTAATTTTCAATTACATTTTAAGTTATAATTATTCATATACTTACGACTAAAAGATATTTCACAGGTAATTTCAACCACGCTAAACTTCCCCATTACTTTTTACCATATAAAACTGAAGTTTGTATGCCTCTCAACAAACATGGCCGATCCGTCAAAATCACGTGATTTGGAATGGTCTATAGAGGCACTGATACGTCACAGCGAAATAGCCGTAAAATAATTTATTATAAGTAAACCATATACTTGTTAAGTAAAATTATTTGTATGCTAATATTATTTTGTAGAAAATTATTAAAAACATATTTAAAATATGTTGAATTTTGAATTTGAATATGCGGGAAGAGCCCATTACATACCCTTTACTTCATTTCAGACAATTATCAAGTTGGGTATTCCATTGCACATCTGTGTCGCTTGTGAAGGGACCCTCTACGTCTTCAGCAAATTCAAACATTCCAGTGTGGAGAGCAGCCGACGCCTAGAGACCAGCATCAGGGCCCGCGGGGCCCCGGGCTCTCCGCTACATACAAGCATGGCCCCTGTTGTGGACCACAATGACACATCTGATACCAAACCCGAAGAGATAGCAGAGATTTATATTAAGGAAGAACCCGTAGAGGAAACATGGTCGGAGTGTCACCCGCACATAAACAGCGCATCCCTAAACCCTGCCTTGCGGGTAGACAGGATATCCCCACACGTGCAGCTGCGTGCATTGCACGCAGATATCTCCATTAAGGAAGAAAAACTGGAGGAAACGCCAGAAGACCATCAAATTTTTAATAATATAGTGAAAAATGAATGCAAGGAAGAATATGTTGAAAGTAATACAATGAATCGTGATAAAGATAATGAAAGAGACCACAAGACAGAGGAGGAGAATTCAACGCCGGATACACGGGAGAAAGTGTGGGAGAAGAGTTCCGCTGAGCCCGAAGAAATACTTGTAAAAGAAACTTACAAAAATTGTAGCAAAAATAATCAAATTGAAACAAAGAAAAGTACCCCCTGTAATAAGAATTTAAAGGAAATATATAAAAGTGTAAATCGAAATAATATTTTATCGCGTCATAAGAAAAAAGTACAAATGCTAATAAAATATTTATCGTGTGTTCTATGTAAAGAAAAATTTATTCATAAATACGATTTGAATAGACATATAGAGTTGCATAATGGAATTAAAAAATTCCAGTGCTTTATTTGTAAGAAAAGGTTTTCAAAAAAGCATAATTTGAGACAACATTTAAATACGCATAATGGACAAAAAAACTTCCGCGGTAATACAAGCACTAAAACAATTACGTCGGAAACTGAGTTAAAAAGCCATAGTACAGAACAAGAGAGCATTCGAGTAAACAAAGCGTGGCCGTGCACTGTGTGTCATAAGATATTTAGATATAAAAATAAATTGGATCAGCATATAAAAATACATTCTGAATTAAATATGTTTCAATGTGCTATCTGTAGCAAATCATTCACGCGGAAGTTTAATTTAATACGACACATGAAAGTACATACAGGTGTAAAGAAAATTCAGTGTAATGTCTGTAGTAAGTTGTTCAGGTGGAGTTCTAATTTACGTGCTCACATGAAAATTCATTCAGAATTATATCAATGTCACATTTGTAGTAAATCATTTACAAACAATTCTATTTTAAATAATCACATGAAAATTCATTCCGGAGTAAAAGACTATCAGTGTAATATCTGTAGTAAATCATTTATAAGGAAGACGACCTTAAATAGTCACAGACAAATCCATTTAGAGATAAAAGAACATAAATGCAATGTCTGTTTTAAATCATTTACAAACAAATACACTTTTCAAAATCACGTGAGAATTCATTCCGCTGTAAAAGACCACCATTGTAATGTCTGTAATAAATCGTTCATAAGAAAATCTCATTTACTTCGTCACATGAAAGTTCATTCTGTCATAAAAGATTATCAATGTGACATCTGTAGTAAATTATTTACGAACAACTATACTTTAAAGAATCATGTGAGAATTCATTCCGCTGTAAAAGACCACCATTGTAATGTCTGTAATAAATCGTTCATAAGAAAATCTCATTTACTTCGTCACATGAAAGTTCATTCTGTCATAAAAGATTATCAATGTGACATCTGTAGTAAATTATTTACGAACAACTATACTTTAAAGAATCATGTGAAAATTCACTCCGCTACAATAGGACATTATTGTAATGTTTGTGATAAATCATATATAACGAAATCTGGTTTACGTCGTCACATGAAAATTCATTCTAGCATAAAAGATTATCAGTGTGACATCTGTAGTAAATCATTTATAAATAAGTCGATTTTAGATAATCACATGAAAAAATCCATTTGTGAATAAAAGAACATATTAAATGCTATGTCTGTAACTATGTCACAGAATACTTATATACAGAAGTGACACTCCGTGTCGGTACATAGTCAGTTCTATATGACCTTGGAGCATTATGTGAACCTTACTTTTAACATTTGTCAATTTTTTATAGCTCGGATATACTGATAAGAATCCTATTGAGAATATCAGACGGAAGCACATGTCTATAACTGATTTGACAGTTGTTTCTGTAACATGCAACTTATGTTATCAGACGTACGTTAAGTTTAGGAAATTTTTAACTTTAAATTGGGTTCAATTTACTTACAGATATAAGTTGTTATTGAAAATGAAATTTGTATTTTATAGAAAATGCACAAAAATGTTATAGCTGCAACTACGTTTATTTGTTTTTGTATACATATATATATATATATATATATATATATATATATATATATATATATATATATAGGGTGTTCCATTTAACTGTATTGTATTAGTCTTGTAAAATGGTGGTTCTTTCCTAATTTAACCAACTTCGTAGCTCTTATAGTTCTCGAGATAGCAATGGTGGCACACTTAAATGGAACACCTGTATATGTAATTTGCATGACATGAATAAAGTATATTATTTTACATTATTAGTAAGGTAAAAGTTTTTACTGTTAATAGAAGGAATTGACTGATGAGCCTGTCACCTCCTTGAAAATGAAAATATATTTGTTAAATTTTATAAATTAATGAATAACTCATTTGTTTTTTTCTTTAATTACACAACCTGATGGTTTTTAAAACCACTTACTTAATCATGGCATTCTTATCCAGAATAGGGACCTTAACCCATTTTTTAAAATTTTATTTTCTGAAACATCTGTGAAATACGCATAATAATGAAAACTGAAAAATATGTCGTGGTAAGCAAGATATCAATTTTTAAAGTGAAAATTTTGGCCTCGACGTATTTCTGTCTTAATCAGTGATGAACAAACTGTTAGTTATATAGGGTATGGCTTATTTTCATATTCGTATAGCTAAACTATGCTTTTGTACTTTGCGTTAACAATTCTTCTATTATTATAACGGAAACAATTTAATAATAAAAAATATTGTTAAATAGTTTTTGGTATCTTTGTTGTTGTGAAATTGGTACTTCTAATAATTGCACCCTATTTTATATGTCAAATTTATAACCTCAAATATTTTTAATTTTTTTTTAATGCAATTTATATTATTTATGAATAATTAAATCCAATAAACAAAACTAATTTAAAAGGACATTAAAACTTCATATCTCATGATGTATAGATTAATAAATATTTTCATAATATTAAAATGCATATTGGCAGATAAATGTGCTCTATTTTATTCAATTTTTTTTTATATATCAAAAACAAGAATATGTAATAACATTTTGACACTGCCAGGCTGCATGCATGTCTCCCATGTTATCAGACGTACGTTAAGTTTAGGAAATTTTTAACTTTAAATTGGGTTCAATTTACTTACAGATATAAGTTGTTATTGAAAATGAAATTTGTATTTTATAGAAAATGCACAAAAATGTTATAGCTGCAACTACGTTTATTTGTTTTTGTATACATATATATATATATATATATATATATATATATATATATATATATATATATATATATAGGGTGTTCCATTTAACTGTATTGTATTAGTCTTGTAAAATGGTGGTTCTTTCCTAATTTAACCAACTTCGTAGCTCTTATAGTTCTCGAGATAGCAATGGTGGCACACTTAAATGGAACACCTGTATATGTAATTTGCATGACATGAATAAAGTATATTATTTTACATTATTAGTAAGGTAAAAGTTTTTACTGTTAATAGAAGGAATTGACTGATGAGCCTGTCACCTCCTTGAAAATGAAAATATATTTGTTAAATTTTATAAATTAATGAATAACTCATTTGTTTTTTTCTTTAATTACACAACCTGATGGTTTTTAAAACCACTTACTTAATCATGGCATTCTTATCCAGAATAGGGACCTTAACCCATTTTTTAAAATTTTATTTTCTGAAACATCTGTGAAATACGCATAATAATGAAAACTGAAAAATATGTCGTGGTAAGCAAGATATCAATTTTTAAAGTGAAAATTTTGGCCTCGACGTATTTCTGT
Source organism: Stenolophus ochropezus (assembly GCA_035578165.1). NCBI lineage: Eukaryota > Metazoa > Arthropoda > Insecta > Coleoptera > Carabidae > Stenolophus > Stenolophus ochropezus. The sequence goes on from JAQOWZ010000049.1 coordinate 471,300, forward strand.
CTTAATCAGTGATGAACAAACTGTTAGTTATATAGGGTATGGCTTATTTTCATATTCGTATAGCTAAACTATGCTTTTGTACTTTGCGTTAACAATTCTTCTATTATTATAACGGAAACAATTTAATAATAAAAAATATTGTTAAATAGTTTTTGGTATCTTTGTTGTTGTGAAATTGGTACTTCTAATAATTGCACCCTATTTTATATGTCAAATTTATAACCTCAAATATTTTTAATTTTTTTTTAATGCAATTTATATTATTTATGAATAATTAAATCCAATAAACAAAACTAATTTAAAAGGACATTAAAACTTCATATCTCATGATGTATAGATTAATAAATATTTTCATAATATTAAAATGCATATTGGCAGATAAATGTGCTCTATTTTATTCAATTTTTTTTTATATATCAAAAACAAGAATATGTAATAACATTTTGACACTGCCAGGCTGCATGCATGTCTCCCCTTCGGAAGTTCTAGGAAATGTGGACGCGCAATTGTCTTTTCAATATCAGGCAATCAATGAATTTGTTAAGATATGTGACATGACAGGACATCGCAACAAAATTTAATCTTTTTTAACTCGTGAGTGAAATAATATGTAAATGAAATATTTTCACTAATACTCGTTAATTGTTGTATATTTTCATATTCTTCTGCAAAATGGAATATTTCGACAATGGTTCAGGACCCTATTTTCTCCGATTTTTATACCTGTTGCGAGTTTTCTTGTGTCTTCCCAGTTTTCTCCTCCACCTCTGACGCTTGTTTCCTGGTTTACTGGGTCGTCCTCTTTTTCTTATTCCTGTTTCTCTTGCTTCAAACACTTATCTAGAATATAGAGTAGCGTCACTAGATCAGTTTGTTGGCATATTTGTTTCCAAGCTGCACGGCGTGAAGCGGGGGAATAATGTCGAGCGGGAAATTCAAATCAACATCAAAAAAAGATACAACATTCATTACTCGTAAAACATTATTATAAACAACAAAATATTAAGAATAATCACAGCAATATAATAAAATGTAAATAAAGTATATTTAAAAAAAAAACAAATATAACGAAGATATAAAAAACAAAACTTTATTAAACAATCATTATAAATTCAATTATAAACAAAAGAAAATACTGTAAACAATAAAATAAATGTAAATAAAATAGACTTGTAAGTAAGAAAAAATAACATGAAGATATTAAAAAGTAAAAATGAAAAATTATAAATATTTTCACAAAATAAACTATTTATTGCATAAAATAATTAGTTTGCGTTTTTTTTTTTGTTCATCTTTATAATTTTTATTGTAATTAATTTAATAATTTAAGATAAATAATAACTTATTGAAAATTTCTCTTCATGAAATCAAACACATAAGAATATATGTTATTTATTTCTATTAATATGGAATACATAAATAATACAAACATTATATTATTGATATCCTTTACATTATTAGAAATAAATGATATTTGTATAATATATTTGATTTCATAAAAAGTAATAAAATTTTTATTAAAACTGACGTATTATAAACCTGACTATATTTTATTTAGAAGATATTAAATGTTATGAAACTAATTTAATCATAATGGCTGGTATTCTGAGCTCCCGACTAAGCCCGACTAACAGAAAACAACTAATATTTAGTCGAGCGACTAAGGAAATGCATCTGGACCGCGCGACTAAGCCCGACTAAGGGAAGCCGACTAAAATATAGTCGGGCGACTAATAAATGTATTTTAAGTAGGTGATTAAGCCCGACTAAGTTAGGCAATGTACTAAAATTTAGTTGAAAAGTTAAACAAGTTAGTACCTTCGTTTAAAATGGATAACATCATTGATCGCATTTGTCATATACAAAATGTGAGAAATGTAAGAAATTTACGAAATAGAAGAAATAGAAGAGTTTTTCGGGAACATGTAGATCCATTTCAGAAATATTCTGACACAGAATTTAAAAAACGGTACAGATTTTCAAAAATGACAGCTCAATTTATCATTGAGTTGTTACAAAATGATTTATTAGTGCTGCAACACAGAAAAAAATGTATATCCGTAGAACTACAAGTTCTTACTGCATTGCGATACTACGCAAAAGCATTGTATCAAGAAGATAATGGTAGGTTATACTTTTTTTACTAGGTGCAAATATCATCCCCAGATTCGTAAGAGGGATTACCCACTAACTCGATATTTAGTCCCTTTTTAATTCCTTTTTGAATTCATATTCATAAAAAAGGATTAGTCATTATCTCCGATTAGAGCTAGTCCCAAAGTTATACCCCTTCTAATTCTCTGAAAAGTAAAACAAACTTCAGGTCCAATTAAGTATTACGTAAAATATTTATATTTGTTCGTAACATAACTTCATTAGTTCGATAGATTTAGCAATATTTGTAGTTAATTATCAATATTCCTAAATAATAACTATCAAGGCTTGTGATAATATTTGACAACCTGGAAGTATAATAGTTTCACTTACATGCATGCGCAAAGCAATCATTGAAGTATTGCTGTAATCAATTTAAAATATATATTTATTAAATTCGTATTACATGAAACAGAAACGTTAAAGTTAACCTTTTTTATTTTAAAATTTAATAATTAAAAACATGTATTTATTTTAGTACAATTTTTTAAATTTTTTTCAATGTCCTGTGTTAAAAATCTTATTTTTTTTATTTTCTCTGTTTCCATTTTATTAATTCTCTTCGAGTAGTCCTAAACAAAATACCGAAAGCAACTGAAAACTACTAATTTAAATATAATCAATTTATCGCATCATATAGTGATTAGTGGTGACAAGTGTTAAGGCGGTAAATTTGTAATTAATATAAGAATTAATTTCGAATTTAATTTCGATCTTATTGTTTTGCGAATAGCTCTAATCCCACAAAATTTAATGTGGAGTTAATAAAGTCCGAATTTAATCTTTTTTAAGAATATGTCTGCTTGAATTTCGATGAGCTCGAAAAATTCAAATGTGTGATTGTACGTATTTAGTAATTAAAATAATAAATTTTAGGTGATTTACATGGCCTTAGTCAACCCACGGTCAGAAAAATAGTAAAAAAAGTGGCTAGGGCATTGGCTGCAAAATTGCATAACTTTGTACATTAACCTCGTGATGTGGACAGAACCAAGCGAGAATTTTATTCAATTGCTGGGTTTCCCTGTGTCATTGGTTGTTTGGATTGTACACACATAAAAATTAGAAACCCTGATAAACAGCAACCGTTACTTTATTGCAATCGCAAAGGCTGGTACTCATTAAATGTTCAAGTTGTAGTCGATGCGAATTGCAAAATAATAGACATAGTAGCTCGATGGCGAGGAAGTGCGCACGATGCTAGAATATGGGAGGAATGTAGTCTGGCCAGAAAATTTGATGTAAAATTCACTTCATTTTTCAGTACATATTTCACAAAAACTTATATAAATTCATGTAATCTTTTAGCGAGGTGAACTAAATGGTGTTTTGTTAGGGGATGGGGGTTACCCGTGCACACCGTATCTGTTAACACCCATATTGAATCCTCAAAGTCCTGCTGAAGCAATGTATAATAGAGCCCATATAAAAACAAGAAACACGGTGGAACGTTGTTTTGGGCAGTGGAAATCTGTATTTCGGTCGTTGCAAAATGGGCTGTTAATTTCACTGGATACTGCTAAAGCAGCCATTGCTGCAATGACAGTTTTACATAATATTAGAAAGGATATGGATATAGGTATTATGGATCATTGTAATCCATGTTTATAATATAAATATTTATTTTATATTTATCGCAAAATAGATAATGAAGAAAACTCCGACACGGAAGAAAGCGACGATGAAATTGATGTTCTACCAGAAGTAGAACAAAATATACAACGAACCAGATTACGTGGCAATGCTTTTCGTCAATATTTTATTAATAGATATTTTAATGAATAACTAGGATAAAGATTAAGATATAAAAAAATATTTATTTAATTTAAATGTAACTCTTTTAAAATTTTTTGTTTTTTTAATTCTAAGATTTCTAATTCTAACGTATTTTTTTTTAATGAAATTATATTCTAATTTTAAATTTTTCATTATAGCTTCATGTTGCTGTTCTTTTCTTTGTTCTTCTTGTTTATATTTTTCTGTTTCCATTTGTAACAATTTTTCTTCATATTGCGTCATATCGTTTTTGCGTTTTCCAGTTTTTACTCTTCTTAAAGGAGTTGTAGGAATAGGAATGTCTGGATACGGGCGGGATTCTTCCATTTGTATTGGGATAGTAGGTTCAGATTCAAATATACTATAAATTCATAAAATATATTGAATTATTTATTGTTTTTCTTTAAAAAACAATTTTAAAATAAATAACCTACAAGTATGAATGAGTAAATTTAAACGAGTGGATATAGCAAATCTATACATAACGAACAGATTACATATATTTGAGTAATTGTGCAAAAGACCGATATTTAAATCTTAATAATTGTGCGAATTTATGATGTTCGTTTACGTTTATAGATTTCTCATACAAATATAATAGAATTTATGAAAACGCCTCATATATAACTGATATTTTTTCAAATTTCCAGCTACTTTCTCTACGAGTAAAATATCCACGCGTTTAAATTCGAAAGCAGCGCTGGTGTAACCTATAAAAATATAATATAGTATATACATACCCTGTTTCATTATTTAACAAAATGTTGAATCCTTCTGCAGTACTCTAAAATATATAAATAATGTTTTATACACGTTATTGTCAAAGTACATTTTTATTATTCTTACCAATTCAAGAAATGGAGGTGCATCGCTGTCGTAATGACTTGTATCTGCCACAAAATCAAGTGGACATATCTCAGCTATCGTCCAATCTTGTGTATCAGGTACTTCATTTGGCGAACCTCCTCCAGTTTCTTTTAAACTTCTTTTATATTTCCCCACATTTTTTTTTTTTGCTTGGGCTTTCAATCGTCTCCACTGTTCTTTCATTCTATCTACATTTCTTTCATAACCATTTGATTTCATTTCTATTTCTACTTCACACCAAGCTTCTTTTCTCTTCTTCATTAGTTTATTATCATTTCCTTCACTTTCGATGATATTTTTCCTTTTATTTATACATTCTATAAAAAATGTTTTTTTCCTCCTGACTCCAGTTTTCAGAGCGTTCTCTCTTACTCATCTATTATAAAGAATATTTATTGAAATTATGTGTATATATATATATATATATATATATATATATATATATATATATATATATATATTTACTTACTTTTCAATAATAGTATAACACAATAAGGCTGTCAAATATGTCACTTGCAATTGAAATTGATTGAAACTGTCAACATCCACATTCAATCTTTTGTTTTGAAATATATCCTGTAGTAGTCTGTGTCTTGCTGTGTTGTCAAACTTTATTGTACTAAATTAGTCGACTACTTAGTCGGGCTTAGTCGCGTGGCTAAGAATTGACAACCGACTAAATAAGATAGTCGGCGACTAGTTACACGCCCTTAGTCGCGAACTTTAGTCGGGAGCTCAGAATACCAGCCAATGTATACTGAATAGGTGATTATATAAAGAAAATCAGCCGAGTCCCACTACTCTGTATTCTTTATCCGGGAGAGACACTGCCTAGAGATGACTGACTTATAGGGAAAACATTGTATTTTACATAAGTGCTAGTGTTATTTTGATACTTTGTTGTGAAGATATTTTGTTATTTTTAATTCGATTTAAATTTGTTTAATCATAATGTATACTGAATAGGTGAATTATATAAAGAAAATCAGCCGAGTCCCACTACTCTGTATTCTTTATCCGGGAGAGACACTTCCTAGAGATGACTGACTTATAGGGAAAACATTGTATTTTACATAAGTGCTAGTGTTATTTTGATACTTTGTTTTGAAGATATTTTGTTATTTTTAATTCGATTTAAATTTTCTTTAATCATAATGTATACTGAATAGGTGAATTATATAAAGAAAATCAGCCGAGTCCCACTACTCTGTATTCTTTATCCGGGAGAGACACTTCCTAGAGATGACTGACTTATAGGGAAAACATTGTATTTTACATAAGTGCTAGTGTTATTTTGATACTTTGTTATGAAGATATTTTGTTATTTTTAATTCGATTTAAATTTGTTTATCGCAATTTCAGAAATAAACATTTATTTAAATGATGCTGTGCGGTCTACGGGCGAAGTAGAAGCATATTATAAAAGGAAAATAAGATTCACAATTACGGTTATCTGCTTGTTAACTACTTGTTTACTTATTTTTAGCTGGACATTATTTTATTCGTTTACAAGGCAGGTAAACGGAATAATATAGAAATAATTGGGCTGTCTTCAAATATCTAATTTGAATCTATCGTAATAACATTGTATACAATTATCACTTCAGAGAAATGTGTATGCATCTGTAAAGCAGATGGAGAGTAGTGCCAGCAACCATTGTTTTGTTATTATATTTATTTATTTTTTATACAAATACACCATAAAAATATATTTCATAATACCTATAAATTTCTTATGTTTTTAATGTTACAAAATGTAATCGATAAGTACATAAATATAATCATGTATATCATGTTCTTTGTTTTGCACGCCTTTCTCCTGCTGTGGTTCAATTTCTGGTATTTTTATCGTTTCTTCTGCTTTTTCTTTCCTATAAACAATTTAAAATAAATATATAATATTAAATAAATTACTATTTACATGTAACGTCTCTCTAGTTTTTTTTCTTTCTTTGCGGCAATTTATGGCTACCCATAACTACTGCGAGCGGCAAGCACGCTGTGTGAAATGTGGGAAAAATCATCATACATCTACGTGTGAAAAACCATCTAATACAGATGCTACCTGCGCCTTATGAGATGGTAAACACCCTGCAAATTATAAAGGTTGCGCAATATACAAAGAAATTCAAAAAAGAAATATCCCACTTTACGCTCTAAACAAATTACTCAATGACCTACAAATAGTAATGTCAACATCCGTCCAGCGCAATATGTAAACAATAACAATACATATGCAAGTGTTGCAAAAATGTCTAATCAGCAACCTACTAATATTAATGCAAATACTGAAAAAAATTCACAGGTCGAGACGCCAGCTAATGAAATCGTTACCCTGGAAATAAACACACAAGGTAATTCTAATAATAATCTAGAACAAATGTTATGTAAACTAATGGAACGTATGGACACAATGTTAAATATTTCAACAACATTAATTTCAAAAATAAAAAGAATACTCAGATGAAAATTCTATTATGGAATGCCAACGGCTTGGCTCAACATAGCCAAGAATTTAAATCATTTATTTTTAACCATCAACTAGATATAATAGTTATATCAGAAACTCATTTTACAAATAAAAACTACCTTAAAATACCAAATTATTCAATATATTCAACAAATCATTCTGACGGAACGGCTCATGGTGAAACTGCAATTATTGTAAAAAATTCAATTAAACATTATGAACTTGTAAAATACCAAAAAGAATATTTGCAAGCTGCAAATATAAAAATTGAGATGATATCGGAATCTTTTGTAGTGTCAGCAATTTATATGCCACCGAAACATATACAGGGTGGCCCAATGAAAATTATCAGCGCAATTTTTGACCACTTAACATCAATTTTGAAAAAAAAAACGCTCGAACACGTCATTTGTTAAATTTGTTTAAGCCTACTTGATTGCAATTTTGAACACCTGATAAAAATTGTTTTAAACGATATTTCTCTGGAACTAATGATCGGATTTTAAAAATAAAAAAACTGTTGAAAAGAGAATTGAAAGGCCTTTCGAATTGTGTCATGTTTGACACCCTTTTTTATATAAAATTTTTGAGGTGCAGTCCACCCCCATTTTAGGGTTGAAGTTATGCCATTGGTACTAATCCGTTCAGGTGTCCCCCTTTATACTAAAATTGACGTGTTTGAGCGTTTTTTGCAAAATTAATGTTAAGTGGCCAAAAATTGTGCTGATAAATTTCGTTGGGCCACCCTGTAATTAAAAACGAAGAATGTTCTACTTTTTGTAATACATAGGGAAATAAATTTATTGCTGGTGCAGATTACAATGCTAATCACCAAATTTGGGGAAAAGAGACTCATTACACCAAGAGGAAGAGAATTACTCAAAACTATCCAGAATAAACATTACATAACCCTATCAACTGGAGAACCAACCTACTGGCCGACTGACCCAAATAAAATACCTGATGTACTTGACTTTTTCATAGTCAGTGGAAAATCAGAAAACTACTTTAAAATAGAATCCTGCCTAGATTTATCATCAGACCACTCACCCGTAATTCTAATATTCAGTACACAAATACCAAAAGTAAATATACCCGCCTCTCTCTGTAATAAAAAAACGAATTGGCACAAATTCAGGAACATACTAGAAAGTAAAATCTCGTTAAATGTCAGCTTAAAATCTCAAGAAGACTTAGATAATGCTGTAGAACATTTAACAAAATCAATTCAGGAATCAACTTGGCAATCGACCCCAATACAAAAATCTTGTAATACTGTAACAAACATACCAGCGTACATCAAACATTTAATAGCCCATAAACGGAAAATTAGAAGAATCTGGCAGACAACTCGAGACCCCCAAGTAAAAAGTAAATTAAATAAAGCCACCAAAGACTTGAAAAAATATTGCAACAAGAAAAAAATGAAACAATTCAAAACTATCTCGAGAATTTATCAGCGACAGCAGCAAGTGACTACTCATTATGGAAAGCAACGAAAAAAATCAAACAGCCCCAACAACACATTCCACCTATTAGGAAAGAAGGCGGACTATGGGCAAGAACTGACTCTGACAAAGCTCTAGCCTTTGCAAATCACCTAACAAAAGTATTCCAACCTTTTCCACCCTCGATATCACCAGAAGATGAACAATTCATATACAACTCGTTAGAACATCCCTTTCAGTTGGATTATCCTATACAACATTTTAAACCGAAGGATGTTCTCGAGATAATATGCAAACATATAAATCCAAAAAAAACTCCCGGATACGATTTAATCTTTGAAAAAAGACTTGGAGTTTTTCCATCACAATGGAAAGTAGCTCAAATTATTCTTATACACAAGCCAGGGAAACCCGCTGAGGAAACATCGTCCTACCGCCCAATAAGTTTACTACCTGTACTTTTAAAAGTATTTGAAAAACTTTTCATCACAAGACTGGAGCCCATACACAGTTAGAAATTGGTTGTTAAAATTAACTAAATATTAACAAAATTAAAGGGCTCACCAGGTCCACTAAAAATTTTGTTAACCTTTTGTTAAAATGAAGTTGTTAACATAATTTGTTAAATTGTAACAAAATCAATTTGTCACTTTTGAACAAACATAATGGGGGTTTCCAAGACAACGCCTTTTTAAAATATATATTCTGCATATCAATTTTGGTCGTTAGTATATTGTAATAAAACTAAAATAATATATAATTGTTTAATACTTTATTTAAAAATGGAAATTAAAGTTTTATTTAAATGACCTTGTGACGTCATTCCCCTGATCAGTGTTGCCAACTATAAGTACATAAGTTTTAATTTCACCGGTTCGCAACACTGCCTCCGATAGCTAGCTTCATGTGATAAAATGACAGTGCAAGCTCGATTTCATTTAATTTTAAAATATATGAGAACACACACACGTGGTAACTGGTAAATGCATCTATCGAAAGCATGAATCACGAAAGCAGGTTATGTTTATATTCAATGCTTGAATTTACGCGGTACTCGTAGCCTAACTTCACTTCAGATTTTTAGCTACTTATAGTTCTATCTCATAGCGCACATGGACTATCTTTTTCTAGTCAGGGGAATGACGTCAAACCCATTGTCCGTAAACTTTATTAATTTTTTTCTCGGATACTATCAACTTTTTGGAAAAATAAAAAAATATGGGTCCAATATTTTGTTTTAAAGTTTATCATATAAAAAAATCAAAAAATCTTGGAAACCCCCATTGTTTAATTTACCTCTCGATTTTGTGAAATTTAACAAAATAAATTTGTTACAATTGACCATAACTTTAGTTAATTTAATAACATGATTTGTTGTTATCTAGCAAAATATGTAGTTATTTTTACAACTTGTTTTGCAAAAAATACTATCTGTTGTTGTCAAATTAGCAATTAATTTAGTTTGTAGTAGCAAATAATATATTTAAATTGTACAAATCCATTTGTTAAATGCAATTTTATTTTACAAATATTAAAGGTAAATTAACAAATATTTTAGTAAATATTATAACAAAATATAATGTAAAATTAGGTAACAATAAAAGATTATATTAGACAAAGTATATAATTTATTGTAAAAACAAAAATATCCATATTTTTTTACATAAGTATATAAATCATAATCGTAAAAAAAAGTACATTAGGTACAATATGAAAAACTAACACGTCATTTACATTTAGTACAATATTTCAAATTTAGGCACAATGCATTTTTCCGATGAATTATAAGGCTGGTGTAAGTCATATGTTACATTGTGTTTTAATGATTTTAAGTTTATTATTTCATAACTACTTGACAAAGTTTTTTCGATAATGTACGCATGATACATATCATTAAAAAATATTGTGTCCCACGGTAAACAAATTATAAATATATCAGTTTGAAATTGAAATATATTAATTATTTCAAAGAATACTGGCAAACCCCATTCATTATTAAACAAAGAAATAAATTTTTGTTGTCTGTAATCAAAACCCATATATTGCACCCACTTCACAAAAAACAATTCAAACTCTCTGTTTAGTTTAAATTTATCGCGTATATTCGAAAAAAAAGGTTTGTTTATTAAAGTTTCTAAACGGCCTTTTCCTAGAATTATATTATCATCTAAAAAATTCAAGTTCTTCCACATATGCCACATATATTTTTGATGATGAAATGATAATGTTTTACATACGGTTTTGAAATTTTTGGTCTTACGAGAACAATCTTTAAAATATTTATGTTTGGCTTCATATCTTATACTCCATAAACCAACTAATGGACCCATATTAATTATTACTTTACTGTAATGTATCATAAAATGATGTTTCGGAATCAAATTGCAATCATATTCTTTTTGGAAGAGAGTATGATGTTCTGAAACTAGATATTTTAATTGAGCCGCCATGCCAAATGAAATTTTGGGCGAAAAAACTATGTCCATTATATCTAGTAATAATAATATAACTTTCCATTTGCACAATTGATTGTCAGTGAGTATCTTAATTTTATCACTGATAATTAAAGGTAGGTGTCGAAGCAAACACCAAGTTTGACTTGCAATCTGTCCAATGGAATGATTAGGTTTGTCTAAATTAAGGGGACTTGGTTTGTTAGTACGATCATTATGACCAAAATTATATGATTTAAGTCTTTGATTAATTATATCAATAGTCAAAATTCTCTCTGATATTAAATATTTTAAAAATAATTTGATTTCTAATTGTCCTACACCTTCTAATATGTCGTGCATAATATCTACAGTAGACTGATCGGTTAAAGAAAAATGTTGCAAATCATTTATTATTGACATGGACTTCACTCCATAAATATTTTTCTCAGATGACAGTTGTAACTCATTAAAATGTATTTTACAGGTTTCGAAAGTACGCGTAACAGTATCATTAGCAATAACCATACTTTGTGTATCATTTTTATTTGCTAAACAAAATCGGCAAAAATATGTTGCTGAAAATGATTCCACTAATCCATGAATTTGATTTGCACCCAAGTTATCATGGCTAACAGAAACCAACGTGCCTTTAAAATTTCTTTTAAGTTTATCGTTGTAAATACCATGATTTTCCAAAAATTTTATGTCATGAACAATTATATTTAAAATACTATTAAAACCAAAAGATTTCAAGTCATTACTATAAAACAATGCAAGCAAATGTATGTTTTCTAATTTAGAATTTAAATATGATGGTAAATTTTTAATGGTAAAATAAATAGCCCCTAATTTGTGACCTCCAGTTTTGCTTCCTAACGGATTTACCGTTTCAAATTCGTCAAAATAGATCTGTAATTGGAAAGCATCTCTATTAGTCTGAAAAAAAGAATTATTTTTATATGTTCGGCAGTCACAATATTCTGACATGACAGTTTCAGACCTAGTAAAATTATTTTCAGCGGATCCTGCGGCGGATAATAAAAGAGAAACAAAAGATTCATTTTCTAAACAGAACTCAAGTGTTTTTAATATGGGAATGTACATAAAAGTACAAGGAACTGGAGTTTGAACATATTTAGCCAATTTACTGTTCCAAATTTGATCAGTACGAGTTCCAATCGTAATTTCTTTAGGTTTTACAATTTTACTTTCAAAAAATTTATCTCTTTTATATTTTGAATTAAACTGATCAAATACATGTTTATATTGAGAACATTTCTCTGTAGTATTTGAAGAATTTTTGTCAATATCGTCCAATATAATTTCTACAAAGTTAACTGTATTTTCTATCAATTTTTGAGTAATAGTTTCATTAAGGCCTAATGAGAGGATATTTGAAAAATATCCCGCTGCAATTTTTTCTGGTTGAATATTGTCTGTTAACTCATTATTTCCACTTTCGTTGGTATCGTTAGTATACAAATTTTCATTATGTGCGCATTGCAACTGCATTTGAAAATTAGTAACATTTTTTGGAATCTGCAATTTTTGGCTAATTTCCGAATTATATGATAAAATACATTTTATTATGTGTTTACGAAATCCACTGAATGTACAGTAAAATTTATTGCAATTTGGAACACAACATTTTAATGACAGATTAGAACCGTCGTATAATGAATGTACTAAATGTAAATGACGTATTAATGATTTCTCTTTTGAAATTTTCGTTTGACATAAAAAGCAAACGAAATACATTTTGTTTTTAATTTTCAAATTTGGCTCGTAGTTCTCTTATCCTACTAGTTAAAACTAATGGTTCATTAATATTGTAGTAAAATGATTGGACAAAATTCCAAAAATGTGATAAACTACTTTCATAATGAAAATGAAAAACAAAATGAATTTTAAATAAAATATCAAAGGCTACTAAACTATCAACCTCGTCTTCGCTTGATGCTGTTGAGCATGAAATTATGGTAGATTCGAAAACTACATAGTAGTCTTGAATATGTCCTATGTCCTCTCCTACTGCTAATAATACCGGTTGATTTGATTTTTTTTTTTATTTATAATTTCCTCAAGAGGAGTATCTGTCTGTAAAATTTGTACAAAATTATATAAAACTAAATATGTAATAATATATAAATATACCTTCTGAAATAATATCAAATAATCTTCCGCTACTTTAGCACTTGTACGGGCCGATTTTGCTCTACCTTTTGACAAAGGAGAAAGCAAATGTAGTAGGGCTAGAAAAATTCTTGTTGTTTTATCCCAACCTGTTTCTGATGTCACTGAAGAATTATTATGTTTTATTGTTTCTTCATAAACAGATAATATTTTGTCACTAGTGTTAATAAATTTATGTTTCGAAAATGTTATATTTGGATACATTAATGAAAACTCATAATTGATCTGAAATAAATTCACATAGTAAGTATAACGTAACCACAGCAAAGTGAAATAAAATTTATACCAAGCCTTTTGTATCGGCAAACCTTGGGAATGTTTCTAATATGTTTGATTTATTTTGCCGTCTGTATGGGAGAGTAAGTTCTGTTTTTTTGAATATTAGCTCTATTTCATTTTTGTTTTGCGGATTAGATGATTTGAGCCAATGGATATCTTCAGTGTTCTCTAAATCATTATTTTCTGGTAAAGGCGGTGTAGGTGCTTCCGATGCCGACTTTGTTTCTAAAGTACTTGTTCTCGTACGATCACGACGATTTATTGTTCTTAATCTCGTAGTGAAAAATCCTTTCTGTGTAACAGGGTCAAAAAATGCTTCCTATAAAATTAAACCAATAATATGTCTTTTATAATAATAATAGTATGTTTTACATATCCCTCCGTAGTAAAAGGATCTTTTAATTTAGGGAACAACAATATTAGTGCTTTTGCGTATGCCGTTCTGGTAGCAATACTCGGTAATACGTGTTTTGGTAAGTTAACAATCATATCATTTACTATAAGATTTACAAGTTTCTTTCTTTTTGAATCGGTTAATGTTTGATTAGTTTTATAAAAATTTATAATTTCGTGCCCATAAGGCGATTTAGTAATAATTTCTTCCATATACTGTAAATAAAATTTAATTACAAATGCATTCATTTTAACGGTAGGGAAGTTAAGTTATTTTTTTTTTACAAAAATGTATTTATATAAATACCTCTGGTGTTATTGGCCTCGCAGGACTGCAAGATGATGTGTACGAACGTTTTCTTATAGGTGTCAGTAATGAGAACGATTCATTTGAACAACTACTATGGCTTTGAGTTTCGAATGTACTGGATGTACTATCTGACGTAATATTGCTTGCTGGACTCGAAACATCGGTGGCATATGAAAATGCAGGAAAGTTGTGACAAGATTCTGAAATAATAAACTTTCAAGTTATATAGGTACTTCTCCCAGCTACCTATTAGAAAACTTACGAATTTTTAATTTTATTTCTATTATAACACCTCGATTAGAAAATAATAAAAATTCTTCAATAAAATTCTCCCTTAAAGTTGCTCCGACTTCATCAGTAAAATAGAATTCTATATCTATCAGTTCTGGAAATATTGATCTAGCTAAAATTATAATACATGTAAATTATTTAAATTGTTTTTTATATACAGAAAAATTGAAGGAAGACAGATGGACTAATAAGTAATATTACTTTGTTAGCAATCGATTTCAGTTGTAAAACCATCGTCAGGCTTAACGCAATTTTTTTTTATTGAGAATTAGTATAATATATAACACATTTTATCATGATTGTACAAATGTTATACGGAGTTAAAATATGTAAAATTGTTATAAAAGATAATGAAATGGATGAAACATGATATTAAATATAATAATTAAGTCATTGTTTGCAGATCAAATAATTTTAAAAATGTTGTTAAATTAAGCTAGAAATAATTTAATTTTATTTATAAATAATTATTTGTGTATCAAGGTTGTAAAAATCAACTTTTTTGGCTGAATTCGAAGTTTGCAGCCAAGGCAAAGCCGAGACTAGCAAATCAGATGAGGCTAAAAAGGACTTTTAGGCGATTATAACAAAAAGTTATAAATTTTCATTTAAAATCTGTTTTTAACATCTGTCAAAGTCTATTTATTTACTTTACAGCCGTTTGACACTGGTATTGTCTCATTGACGCCTAGCGGCAAAAAATGCAACTAAGTGTAGACCGGATTGTAAACTTTTACCCATATACCTATTAGTAATTACTAATAGGCATATGCTTGTACCAAATATATGTACGTTAGAACTAAAGTCAAAACGCAGAGCCTGTTTATATTAACATTTTCAAGTATTCAATTGAATCACAGTTCACTACCTACTTCATTCACGGTTTACTTTTTTCTTATTTTCAATCAGTCATATGAAATATGAATTCTTATGCGATATAAATGATAGCGTCACACGGCTTAATGTATAGAAAATAGCTTATCTTACCTGTCATAATTAAATCATTATATTCAAATGATGTCTGGACTGACGCCCATTCAAGAACTTCCTTAAATTTCAGTCTGAAGTATAATTTCGTTTGTATTAATTGCTGAGGTTCTGTCGATTCTGTCGGCTCCAGAAATAAATCTGCCAAATTTGTGTCCATTTTTAAAAAAAAATAATTATTAATCAAGATCTAACCTCAATTTTAATTTGTCTGTTTGACTCTCCAAGTCTCCACAGCTGAACTAAACTACAACGCAATACATGCGCGTACCAGAAAAATCTTGTTCGTGAATTTAACAAAATATTTTGTTACTTTATGAAACATACAAATAATATTGCTAATGTAACAAAATATTTAGTTATTGTAACAAATTCTGTTGTGAATGTGTACAAAATATTTTGTATTATTTTAACTTGTAATTTTGTTTTCATCTGACAACACACAAATTTGTTGAAATTAACAAAACTTATGATAATCAATAAAAACTATTTTGTTAATAACACAACAACTTTTGTTACAGTTAAATATCGACATTTATATTTGTTAAATATTAACAAATTCAAATTTTAACTAAAAATTTTTGGTTTCAACTAAGATTTTTGTTAATATAACTACATGTTTAGCAAATTTTAACAAAATATGACCAACAAAATATTGACAACTTGAAATTTTCAACAGTGTACTTATGCGAAGAAAATTAATTCCTGATCATCAGTTTGGTTTCCGAAAACAACACTCCACTATTGAGCAGGTTTACAGAGTAGTCGACGTAATAAACAAAACACTTGAAAGAAAACACTACTCTGTGCAGCAGCTTTTATAGATGTTTCGCAAGCGTTCGATAAAGTGTGGCATATCGGCCTGCTATATAAATTAAAAAGTAACATCCCTCATACCTTCTATCAAATCCTAGAATCCTATTTAACAAACAGATATCTTACAGTAAAATACAAAGAAGAATGTAGTCCATTATACTCAATCAAATCAAGAGTACCCCATGGTAGTGTTATTGGACCTATTCTCTACCTCATTTACACAGCTGATATTCCAACAACTCCAAATTCTACAGTTGCCACATTTGTTGATGACACAGCAATCCTAGCTTGTCATTAAAATGCAACAGAGGCCTCACGTCTTCTTCAAGTACAGCTTAAAAAAATCGAAAAGTGGCTAGAAATCTGGAGAATAAAAGCCAACGAAACCAAATCAGTCCATGTAACCTGTACCTTGAATAAAAGTACGTGTCCTGCGGTAACATTCAACAACCAACCGCTACCGCAAACTGAAGAAACAAGATATCTAGGAATACATCTTGATAGAAGACTAACATGGCGTAAACACATCTTCTCAAAAATAAAACAACTGGGACTAAAATTCAGGCAGCACTATTAGCTATTAGGTAGAACTTCCAAACTGTCACTGGAAAACAAACTACTGATATATAAAAGCATCTTTAAACCAGTCTGGACGTATGGAATACAACTCTGGGGAACAGCAAGCAACTCCAATATTGAAATACTTCAACGCTTTCAATCTAAGTGCCTCCGAACAATTACAAATGCTCCTTGGTATGTGCCAAATGTAAACATCCACAGAGACTTCAACATGTATACAGTGAAAGAAACAATCAAACAATTTAGTACCAAATATCTTAAAAGATTTGAAGCCCACCCAAACATAAGTGCAGTGAAATTGTTAGTCAGCAGTGAGAACATGCGACGATTAAAACGTTTTATACCATTAGATTTATAGATAGATTTAACTAACATTATATAGTTAATATTTCGAGTTTTTGTCAATGGACAAATGCTCCTCATGTAATTCATTTGCTGTTATATTTTTACTTATTATCTTATATTTAGATTGTAAAATTCTTTGGAGATATAAAAAAAATATGGCTTTCTTTTAGTGACTACAAAACAATCTAACAATGTTTGGAAGCATAAATTATTATAAATACTTACATGGGATAAAATCGGTAGGTAAAAAATATTGTGTATAAATGTCCATGAACGGTGATACGTGCTTTCCGATTTCTAATGTGATTTTCCACTTATTTTTTAATATTTCTCTTTTTGGAAAATAATGAACGGATATATCAACACTTGCAAATAAATACAGAACAATATCTCTTCCACTTACAGATTACTTTTGGTTGTTGTTTACTTATAACCGTATGTGACAGTACAACGTTTTCCCTACGTCTTAGATGTTTTATTTTGCCACCAGATATCAGACACTTTGTTGGCTCTTGCAATACTGTGCTATAGATGTTTTAGCTTGTTGTATGTTTTCAATTATTCTCTGATTGTGGTATTTCTTATTTTGTCTAGTCTTGCCTTCCATTTCATATTTCTTTAAAAATAACATTTCAGTGCTCTGTACCTTGCTTTTGATTTTTTCGTTTGTCATCCATGACTTACATTTCGTCTTCTAAGTTTATTATTACCCCTGGTATTTCAATAAGGTTTTTCACCTAAATAAAATCCTACGTTTTCAGTTAGGATAAATCTAGGAGAGATGACCTAACCTTATGCAGGGTGAGTCTGGGAAGACGCCCCCCCCCCCCCCCTTTAACTTTTTTATTATAAGTAATAGAAAAAAATGGCTCTTCTAAAAGTTTTATTATTTTATATATACTAGTTGATGGCAGATGTAGATATTTTTTATAAAGTCAGGTTTACAAGATACGACTATCAAGTTTTATTTTTCAAATGGCAACCTATAATTATTTTAATAAAATAGAAACCGCCATTTTTTTCTCTTTTCAACGATGTATTAACTTTTATTAATGTATTTGAAAAATTTCGAGAAAAATGAGATATTTAAAAATATTTTAAATAATTATTAAATAAATATTATAGGTGGCTATATGAAAATAAACAAAACGTAACAATGTAAAACAATTAAATTAATATCAAAAATATATACATTTGTTTGTTACTTAATTTAGCTTATTTTGTAAACAAAAAAAATTCATTTTGAAAAGCTCACGAAGAACGTATTAATTGATATGATTCTAATAATTGGTGAATCGACTTGCATCATAAGAAGAGCAAACAGAATTTACCGGGAGCGGTTTCCTAGACATTGGCAACCGAGTTTAAGAACACTGAGAAGGATGTTTACCCGATTTCGAGAAACATAGCCGCCTATGATATTTGTTTAAAAATTATTTCTGACATTTCTAAATGATCTCATTTTTCTCGAAATTTTTCATATACATTAATAAAAGTTAATACATCGTTGAAAAGAGAAAAAAATGGCGGTTTCTATTTTATTAAAATAATTATAGGTTGTCATTTGAAAAATAAAAGTTAATAGTCGTATCTTGTAAACCTGACTTTAGAAAAAATATCTACATCTGCCATCAAATAGTATATGTAAAATAATAAAACTTTTATAAGAGCCATTTTTTTCTATTACTTATAATAAAAAAGTTAAAGGGGGGGCGTCTTCCCAGACTCACCCTGTATTTTCATAATACTATAACAGACGGCGTTTAATTAAACATGGCGGCTGTATAATGTGTTATTTGCAAAGTACCTTTTAAAAGTGTGTAAAATGGTAAGTTATTTAATAATAGTTATTTATGATTCTAGTGTGTGAAAAACTTTTATGCATGAGTTACGAGGTTACTCGTATGAGTGCATAAAATACCTTCACACACGAGTGTCATACAATATTTTATCCACAAACCAAATAGAAAAATTAATAGAAATGTAAAAATTTAAATAGGTAGCAAATTTGAGGTTATGCTATCTGAGCTACATGTGGAGGTGTACAAATTTCTTCTTCGTACATATAAAATAAATTTTGTTTCTAAATGATGAAATATCGTTAAATGTACAATAAAGTATGTAATTCATTTTCTTACCAATATAATTACCCAACGGACAAAGCAACACATGTAAAACAATATAGTGGTTTGCGTTCAGTATTCCTCAGTGCTGACAACTTAACAACGATGCAATGTTGCCAATTTGAAAAATAAATCTATCGTACAAATTTCTTATATTTAAAAAATATATTGTACAAATTCTAAATGTACGATAATTTCTAATATACTTTTCTAGGATACTGTATCGTTGATAGCAGCGTTTGTGTCAAAACATGTTTTACAGTTGTTAACAGAAATTTGGTTTGTTTCACACACGATTTCATTAATGGCACATTTTACATACAATAACTTGCTTATTAATAATTTCATTATATGCAAATGTTGTTGATTATTTTAAGTTATTCTTAAGTCTATAAACTTAGTAGTGGCAACGAATCTTTTAATATTTTAGTAACATTTTATTTCTAATAATTTTTTTACTTCCTTTACGAAGTTTCCCAATAAATGCATAGGTGAAGAGATGTAAACAAAATGTATGTTTTTTTAATTTCGCATTTCGTTAATAACTTTCATTCCATTGCAAAAAATATTTGAACTTGCACATTATTCAAGAACTTTTTAACGACAAATTTACTGCAGTACTAAAAAAAATATATTTCCTCTACCGTTTTCGAAAAATTGGTACTAACCAACATTTTCATGTGCCTCAAAGTAGGCTAGGAGACCTTTAAATACGGTTTTTCCTCTTTTAACTATATAAAATACGTGTATATTAAAAATAAACTAAATTTAGATTAAATTAATAAAATATTTTTCAGAAGTCATAGGGATTCAAAAAAACTAATTTGTCATTACCCTGTAGATAGCAGCACTGTATGCTGCAGAAACGTTAAGTTTAGTAAATAAAAAAACACAAAACTAAAAATAAAAAGTTGTTTTATTAAATTTAGGCTATTTAATATTTATTAAAATATAAAATTGTTTTATTTTATTTCTAATTTTCTTGTATCTTATAGCGTTGAAAAGAGAAAAAAACTATCTAATAGTCAGTCAACTTGGAGGCCTATACGAAAATTAAAGTTAATATCACTTTCTCGAATAAGGTATAAGAAATAAAAAAAATTGAGTACTGCAGTGAATTCGTCATTAAAAGTGCCAGAATAAAGTGAAAGTTAAATTTTTTTGTACGGAAATAAAATTGAAAAATTTACATTTTTGTTTATATCTTAGTCACCTATATATTTTTTGGGAAAAACAAAAACATGTATAAAATAATCCCTACTTAAACAGTTTCATTGGTCACCCTATATGTCAAAATTTGGTCACATATTCCATTAATTTAGATCAGTCACAGCAGTAGGTTACGCTTGATGACGTGGAAACATTCTTTATATATCATAAATGAAATATACATTTCAGACAATCATCAAGTTGGGTATTCCACTACGCATCTGTCCCATTTGTGAGGAATCCCTCGACGCCTTCAGCAAATTCAAACATTCCAGTGTGGAGAGCAGTCGGCGCCTAGAGAGCCGCATCAGAGCTAGCGGGGCCCCGGGTCCCCCACTACACACAGACAGTGCTCCCGTTGTGGGTCACAATGACACATCTGATACCAAACTCCAAAAGATAGAAGAAGTTTATATAAAGGAAGAACCTGTAGAGGAAACATGGCCGGAGTGTCTTCCGCACATAAACAGCGCATCCCTAATCCCTGCCTCGCGGGTAGACAGGACATCCCCACACGTGCAGTTGCTTGGAATGTACGCATCCCAGGATATTCAGTCGCACACAAACAGGGATTTCCAGAATCCAATTCTTCTAGAAAGGTTGACCGTACCACAAGATGGGATATCTCCTAACAATAAAATTCACACAGATACAAACTCCTATAACGTAGAAAATATTACAATTAAGGAAGAACCTTTGGAACAAACATCCCAAGACCTGGAATTTTATAATAATATACATAAGGAAGAATATGTTACTAGACATACAGAACAGAAACATCGATGTAATGTTTGTAACATTTTATTTGCAAACACAGCTCAATGGGTTAGGCATAAAAGAAAATTGCATTGGCAAATAAAAAAATTATCATGTTTAATATGCAAAAAATTATTTGTACATAAATATGATCTAAATAAACATATGGAATTACATAATGGAATTAAGATTTTTCGGTGTCCTATTTGTAAAAAGAAATTTTTAGAAAAGCAAAATTTTAAACAACATTTAAAACTCCACAATGAGCAAAAAAAAATTATTGTAAAACCTGTAATGAAACATTTGTCTTAGAAATTGACTTGATCAGCCATATTCAAACACATGCAGAAAAACAAGTTAAAGATCCACTACAATGTTCTGTATGTAATATGGTATTTAAGTTCAAAAGTAAGTTTGATAGACACATGAAAATTCATTCTACAGTTTATGACTTTGAATGTGAAGTATGTGGAAAATTATTCAAATGGAGGACGAGTTTTGATCAGCATATGAAACTACATTCTGGAGTAAGAGATTTCCAGTGTTCTATTTGTAACAAAGCGTTTGTATTGTCTGGTAAGCTGAAAAAACACATGATACTCCATTCTGGCGACAAAAATTTTCAGTGTTCTATTTGTAACAAAGCATTTGCAAGTCGTAGTCAGCTAAACCAGCATATGAAATTTCAAATATGATATAAGAAATTATCATTGTATGGTGTGTAATAAGACATTTAAATTGCGTAGTCATTTGAACCAGCATACGAAAACACATTCTAAAGTAAAAGATTTTCATTGTAATATTTGTGGAAAATCGTTAACATCCAAGGCTGCTTTAGAGTATCATACTAAAACTCATACTGGAATAAAAGATGTTCAATGTACTGTTTGTAATAAATCGTTTAGGCAGACCTATCAATTAAAATCTCATATGAAAATCCACTCAGAAATTAATAGTGATGTGACGAATAGCAGTTCAGCCGAATAACCGAATAACAAATATTCGGCGGAATTTTAACAGACTATTCGGCATTATCGAATAATATATTTTTGTACGGACATATGAATTTTGTTTTAGTTTTCCGCGGCGTTGCCAAGATATTCCCTTATTCTTTAAAAAACACCAAATACACGCATTGCTTTATAAAGACGTCGTGAAGTAATTTTGATAGTAAAAAATTAAGAATTTTTTTATGTGCAACTGTAACTATACTGTGTTTAGACATATATTTTAAAAATGTAATTATACAGAGTGTTCAATAAAGCGAATCAAATTTACTCAATTTCAAATGACTATAACTCGTCATTTTCAAATGGAACACCCTATATTTTATAATTCAGTTGAGAGTCTTTTTGTATTATCTTCAAATGTTATTGAGGGTATCCTATGCCTAAAATCAATAATTTCGGAGATTTTCACCATTTTTTTCTAAAATTATCTATTCATTAAAAAATTAAATCTAGTATACCATGAATATTACCCGTAGGTTGTGGTTCCAACATGATGGTGCACCAACTCACAACAGTCTTCGCTTTAGGATTTATTTAAGTAAAGAATTTCCTAATAGATAGTTCGGAAGAGGTGGTCCAAGAAAATAGCCCGCTAGATCTCCGGATCTTACAAAATTAGATTAGAATTCGTAACTGTTTTTAAACTGTCGACGCAAATATCTGCGAAGAGTAAATCACTTATTTATAAACCGTCTGCAAACATGTGTTCGTGAGAATGGCGGTTACATTAAAAATCTTTTGTGATTTAATTTTAGAATACCCTTTTTACTGTATGAAGATTACTAGAAACCAAAAATAGAATCTAGTTAACAAACATTTAAAAAAATTGATATACGTTGTGAATTTTGACAATATTAAAAACTTGACATAAAACTTTAGTTTATTCTGAAATTAAGAAAATTTTAGTCCTTCGAGCCGGATTTGAACCAGCGACCTATGGATAATAAAAATATATTACAAAAAGTCACACAACTGTATTATAAAATATAGGGTTTGAATTTGAAATTGAGTAAATTTGATACGTTTTATTGAACATTCTGTATAATTATAGTTAAAAAATATATATGTGTTTGAGATTTTAATTGTTGTCAGCTCCGTATATTGTGAAAGGTACACCGCATATTTGCCAATGTCAACGCCATATACGCCTCTCTGTCTCGTGATAGACCGTGACGATGTTCCCGACGTCCAGAAGCTGCTCCTCCTCAAGGCAGCACTGAAAGGTGAAGCCGCACTCCTAGTGCGTACCATGGCCACCACGGCAGCGAACTTCCAGGGAGCCTGGGACGCCGTCTGCGCCAGGTACCGGAACAGTCGGATTCTGGTAAGTGCTCACCTGTCGGCACTGTTCGACCTGCCCCAGGTATCGAAAGAGTCCGCACGCGACCTGCGGGCCCTGATCGACCGAGCACGGGAAGAGATAAGATCGCTCGAGCAGCTAGGGCGACCTGTAGACAAGTGGGACGACGTCATTATGTTCTTACTCCTCCGTCGCCTGGACTCCGCATCCCGCCGAGCATGGGAGTTGCATCTCGCTTCCATAGATGCGACTCAAACGTTGGTGAACCCCGACTACAATTTGGAACAGCCGACACTCAAGCAGCTCGAGGCCTTCTTCGAGATGCGTATCCGCGCATTAGAGATGTCGGCCCCGCTGAGCCCACCTGCCCGCTCCATAACGGCCTCCAACGCGACGGCTGCGCCACTTCGCTCACACCAGGTCTCTGCAAGCGTCAAGAACACGAACTGCGTGTTCTGCGGAGACTCGCACTCCAACTTCTCCTGCTCATCGTTCCGGGAGAAGTCTCCACAAGAGCGCCTGTCCGAGGTCAAGCGACTTCGGCTCTGCTTCAACTGCCTGGGTTCCCACCAGCGTAACGCATGCAGATCCACGAAGACGTGCTCCAAGTGCAGCCAGACGCACAACACGCTGCTGCACGACGCTTTCCCATCCAGTTCTGTTACAGGTTCGGCCAGTCCTCCAGAAAGAGCTGTTGCTCTCCATACCTCCACGGTCTCTAGTCACTCCACGCACCAGGTCACATCCCGTGCCATGGTTCTCCTGACCACAGCGCTGGTCACCATCTGTTCACCCAGCGGACAGCGCGTACAGACTCGCGCGCTCCTCGACACCGGGTCCGAGGTGTCTTTCATCTCTGAAGACATTGTGCAATGTCTTGGTCTAGCCAGGCGGCGCTCCCACGTCAAGGTCGTCGGCGTCGGGGCCTCGCACTCTGCCACGGCCTCCTCACAAGTGGAAGTCGTCTTCCGATCCAGAGCAGCACCTGGTGCCGAGCACCAGGTATCCGCCTACGTGCTTCCACGTCTGACGGCTCACGTTCCACAACGGAGAGTCCGTCCCTTAGATCCGCAGCTGCTGCTGCACCTCGAGCTGTCCGATCCATGCTATCACCGAGACCAGAAGGTTGGCCTACTGCTTGGAGCCGACGTTTTCGGCCCTCTACTCCGTCCAGGAGTGTATCCAGTCCCAGGCTCCAAGGTGGTAGCCATCAACACAGCTCTAGGTTGGGTCCTGTCCGGAGCCGTCGACGAGGACGGTGCATCTCCCGTGTCCTCTCTACATTGCCATGTAGAGGAGGACCTGGATCACAATCTCCGCCGGTTCTGGGAACGTGAAGAGAATCCTGCCGACGTCGAGCCTATGGTGGAACGGTCCTCCATGGCTTTCTGACGCGACTCAGAATTGGCCGACCGCAACACAAGAGCTACCCGATTCACCAGGTGAAGAAGCTGTCCAGAAAACCCGCTCCATGCCGGTCCAGGTCGAAGAAGAGTTCGCTCTGTTAGCGCGGTATTCCTCCCTGTCACGCACGCTCCGCGTAACAGCCCAGTGCATGCGATTCGCCCGCCGCTGCGACAAGAGAGGAAGAATTTCCAGACTTGCAGGTCTGGAAGATCGAGAGCAAGAGACATGCACCGGCTTCTTAACCACATTCGAACTAACTGCTGCGAGAGTCCGTCTGATTTGCAACGTCCAGAGAGAGAAGTTTGCCACTGAAATAGCGCAACTGAAAGGCGCTAGACCCATTCCAAGGACTTCGCCTCTCGTGAGTCTAAATCCATTTCTCAACGCTCACGGCATGCTATGCGTGGGCGGTAGACTCGAGAATTCCGGACTTCCCGATTCCGAAAGACACCCGCCTATCCTTCCAAAGTCATCTCCGCTACATCTCAGCTACATGTCCTACATTGGCACGCATTAGCCCTCCACGCTGGCTTAGCATTAACTCACTCACTCCTCCAGAAGCACGTCTGGATCCTCCAAGGGCGAGCCCTAACAAAGAAGCTGCTCCGAACTTGCATCCCTTGCAGGCGCCGTCGTCCGCTGATGGGCAAACAACTCATGGGAAACCTGCCAGCTGCCAGAGTGACTCCCAGCCGCCCTTTCCTGCGTTCAGGAGTAGATTACGCAGGACCCATCCAGTGCCGCCCGTCTCCAGGTCGTGGGCGACACTCCACCAAGGCCTACATCGCCCTCTTCGTCTGTCTTTCCACCAAGGCGCTTCACCTGAAGGTCGTGAGCGACTTGACGACCAAGGCCTTCCTGGCGGCCTTCCGTCGGTTCGTTGCACGCCGAGGAGTGTGCAGCGAGCTGCTTTCCGACAACGGCACGACGTTCGTCGGTGCCAGCGCAGAGCTGCGCTCCATGTTCCATCAGGCGTCACTGTTCTACCACGAAGTAGCTTCTACCCTGTCCGATTCCGGCACACGTTGGAGCCTCATTCCACCGTCTGCACCGCACTTCGGCGGCCTGTGGGAGGCCGGAGTCAAATCAGTAAAGAGTCTCCTCCGCAAAACCATTGGTGAGACGACCCTCACGTACGAGGAGCTATCTACAGTACTGACTCAGGTAGAGGCCTGCCTGAATTCCCGTCCGCTGACGCCGTCCTCGTCGGACACTGCGGACCTGTCCGCGCTGACCCCAGCGCACTTCCTGGTTGGTTCATCATTGCTGACCGTTCCAGAACCAGGTTCCCATGACGAGCCCAGCGACCTGGTGACCCGCTGGCGGCTCGTTCAACGACTCACACAGCACTTCTGGAAGAAGTGGTCAACGCAGTACCTGCACCAGCTGCAACAACGTCCCCGCTGGCGCGGGGAAAGATCCAACTTCAGTGTGGGCCAGTTAGTGCTGGTTCACCACCCGCAGCTGCCTCCAGGTAGATGGGCACTGGGCCGAGTGACTGAGCTGCATCCAGGAGCAGACGGCCTCGTCAGGGTAGTCACCGTCAAGACTGCCACTTCAGAGCTTCGCCGACCTATCTCCCGGCTAAGCCCTCTGCCGATCGAGACGGACGTCATCCCTTCAGCCAAGCAGAGACTCGCCGCGCCGCCGTCGCCACCGCTGCGTCGTTCTACGGTGCGCAGTCCAGGTCATTCCCAGTCGGCCTGATGTCCACACGATCTTGCTTACTTAAGTTTTATTGTTATTCCATGTTAATTGTTTAGTTTAGTCGCTTCTCGACTAGGTGGGCAGTATGTTTGAGATTTTAATTGTTGTCAGCTCCGTATATTGGAAAGGTACACCGCATATTTGCCAATGTCAACGCCATATACGCCTCTCTGTATTTTTTGTAGTTTATAGTTAGTGGCGCTGTCGCTAGCGAATTTTGTTGGTTTTAAGACATAGTACAAGGACAGTTCTGTTCGGTTCCGGCTTTGTTGCGCCAAGGTTGTTTTGTATCGGTCCGCAACAATCCATTGTTGTATTGCTCCAGTAAAGTATTTACATTTGTTATATCTGTTATTTGTATAGTTTTGGTTGTGCTGTGTGTAAATAAATAAGTGTTTTTCGCGTGGTTGTGTGAAAGTGAGATTTACGACCTCACCATTGTTACCATCATCCATACTCGATATCCTGGGTATCCATCCCTGTTATCCCGCACAATATGAGAAAATAGAATAATTATAAAGAAGGGAATTAGATATTGGAGACTATGGCTTTGTTTAAATTAAAAAAAAAAATTATTGAAAAGACGACGTTTCGGTTCTGATCGGAACCATCTTCAGGTCTATGTTAACTATGATATTATTGAAGTTAATGTAAAGTTATAACTTTAAAGTTAAAATTTAAAATTTAATCCAACATGTCGACATGTTGGAGAGTCATATGATACTGATACTCAGTCTTTTCAATAAAAATTTTTTAATTTAAACAAAGCCATAGTCTCCAATATCTAATTCCCTTCAAAATATCCAATTTTGGCTTAATATTATAAAATTTAGAATAATTATAGTTGCACAGAAAAAAAAACTAATTTTTACTATATAAATAACTTCAAGACGTCTTTATAAAGTAATTCGTGTATTTGGTCTTTTTTAGAGAATAAACGGAATAACTGCAACAGCCTGTATATTTTTTTTTGTATCTCCTAAGAATTTTACAATCTATATCTAAATACAAGATAGTAAGTAAAAATATAACAGCAAATGAATTACATGAGAAGCATTTGTCCACTGACAAAAACTCGAAGTATTAACTATATAATGTTAGTTAAATCTATCTACTAAATCTAATAGTTTAAAACGTTTTAATCGTCGTATGTCCTCACTGCTGTCTAACAATTTCACTGCACTTGTGTTTGGGTGGGCTTCAAATCTTTTAAGATATTTGGTACTAAATTGTTTGATTGTTTCTTTCACTGTATACATGTTGAAGTCTCTGTGGATGTTTACATTTGGCACATACCAAGGATCATTTGTAATTGTTCGGAGGCACTTAGATTGAAAGCGTTGAAGTATTTCAATATTGGAGTTGCTTGCTGTTCCTCAGAGTTGTATTCCATACGTTCAGACTGGTTTAAAGATGCTTTTATATATCAGTAGTTTATTTTCCAGTGACAGTTTGGAAGATCTACCTAATAGCCAATAGTGCTGCCTGAATTTTAGTCCCAGTTGTTTTCTTTTTGAGAAGATGTGTTTACGTCATGTTAGTCTTCTATCAAGATGTATTCCTAGATATCTTGTTTCTTCAGTTTGCGATAGCGGTTGGTTGTTGAGTGTTACCGCAGGACACGTACTTTTATTCAAGGTAAAGGTTACATGGACTGATTTGGTTTTGTTGGCTTTTATTCTCCAGATTTTTAGCCACTTTTCGATTATTTTAAGCTGTATTTGAAGAAGATGTGAGGCCTCGCTGAATTTTTATGACAAGCTAGGATTGCTGTGTCAGCCAATATGCCACACTTTATCGAACGCTTGCGAAACATCTATAAAAGCTGCTGAACAGTAGGGTTTTCTTTCAAATGTTTTGTTTATTACGTCGACTACTCTATGAACCTGCTCAATAGTTGAGTGTTGTTTTCGGAAGCCAAACTGATGATCAGGAATTAATTTTCTTCGCATGAATATGGGCTCCAGTCTTGTGATGAAAAGTTTTTCAAATACTTTTGAAAGTACAGGTAGTAAACTTATTGGGCGGTAGGACGATGTTTCCTCAGCGGGTTTCCCTGGTTTGTGTATAAGAATAATTTGAGCTACTTTCCATTGTGATGGAAAAACTCCAAGTCTTAAGATTGTGTTAAATATATAATTTATAAGAATGATTGCTTTAAATGGGAGTTGTCTTAAAATTTTTCCAGAGATTAAATCGTATCCGGGAGTTTTTTTTGGATTTATATGTTTGCATATTATCTCGATAACATCCTTCGGTTTAAAATGTTGTATAGGATAATCCAACTGAAAGGGATGTTCTAACGAGTTGTATATGAATTGTTCATCTTCTGGTGATATCGAGGGTGGAAAAGGTTAGAATACTTTTGTTAGGTGATTTGCAAAGGCTAGAGCTTTGTCAGAGTCAGTCCTTGCCCATAGTCCGCCTTCTTTCCTAAAAGGTGGAATGTGTTGTTGGGGCTGTTTGATTTTTTTCGTTGCTTTCCATAATGAGTAGTCACTTGCTGCTGTCGCTGATAAATTCTCGAGATAGTTTTGAATTGTTTCATTTTTTTCTTGTTGCAATATTTTTTCAAGTCTTTGGTGGCTTTATTTAATTTACTTTTTACTTGGGGGTCTCGAGTTGTCTGCCAGATTCTTCTAATTTTCCGTTTATGGGCTATTAAATGTTTGATGTACGCTGGTATGTTTGTTACAGTATTACAATATTTTTATATTGGGGTCGATTGCCAAGTTGATTCCTGAATTGATTTTGTTAAATGTTCTACAGCATTATCTAAGTCTTCTTGAGATTTTAAGCTGACATTTAACGAGATTTTACTTTCTAGTATGTTCCTGAATTTGTGCCAATTCGTTTTTTTATTACAGAGAGAGGCGGGTATATTTACTTTTGGTATTTGTGTACTGAATATTAGAATTACGGGTGAGTGGTCTGATGATAAATCTAGGCAGGATTCTATTTTAAAGTAGTTTTCTGATTTTCCACTGACTATGAAAAAGTCAAGTAGATCAGGTATTTTATTTGGGTCAGTCGGCCAGTAGGTTGGTTCTCCAGTTGAAATGGTTATGTAATGTTTATTCTGGATAATTTTGAGTAATTCTCTTCCTCTTGGTGTAATGAGTCTCGATCCCCAAATTTGGTGTTTATCATTGTAATCTCCACCAGCAATGAATTTATTTCCCAATGTATTAAAAAAGGTAGTACATTCTTCGTTTTTAATTATATGTTTCGGTGGCATATACACAGGCCCGATTCTGTACTATCGGCCGCCCTCGTGCAAGTAAAATTTTTGGCGCCCCTCAAATGCAGATGAAATAGTAAATGAAATTGCGCCGCAAGAAGTTTTTTTTTTCATTTATTTAAGGTAAAATTACTTATTATTAAAAAATACATTTTTAAAGGATGTGAAGCTTCTCGATTTTCTCTGTTTTTTTTATTTAAATTAAAAATAATACAACAAACCATCAGACCATTGTTATTTATTGCGTTGTTAAACCTTAAATTATTGAAAAATAATTTTTATTATTTTTGATTTTATTTATTATTCATTGTATGATAAAGTAAAAATAATTTTTGGCCGCCCCAAATTTTGGCCGCCCACGTGCCGGGGCACGCTCTGCACGTACGCCAGAATCGGCCCTGCGTATACATTGCTGACACTACAAAAGATTCCGATAGCGTTTCAATTTTTATATTTGTGGCTTGCAAATATTCTTTCTGGTATTTTACAAGTTCATAATGTTTAATTGAATTTTTTACAATAATTGCAGTTCCACCATGAGCCGTTCCGTCAGGATGATTTGTTGAATATATTGAATAATTTGGTATTTTAAGGTAGTTTTTATTCGTAAAATGAGTTTCTGATATATGTATTATATCTAGTTGGTGTTTAATAATAAATGATTTTATTTCTTGGCTATGTTGAGCCAAGCCGTTGGCATTCAATATTACAATTTTCATCTGAGTATTCATTTTATTATTGAAATTAATGTTGTTAAAATATTTAACATTGTGTCCATACGTTCCATTAGTTTACATAACATTTGTTCTAGATTTTTATTAGAATTACCTTGTGTGTTTATTTCCGGGGTAATGATTTCATTAGCTGGCGTCTCGACCTGTGATTTTTTTGCAGTATTTGCATTAATATTAGTAGGTTGCTGATTAGACATTTTTGCAATACTTGCATATGTATTGTTATTGTTTACATATTGTGCTGGACGGATGTTGACATTATTATTTGTTGGTCGTTGAGTAATTTGTTTAGTACGTAAAGTGGGATATTTTCTTTTTTGAATCTCTTTGTATATTGCGCAACCTTTATAATTTGCAGGGTGTTTTCCATCACATAAGACACAGGTTGCATCTGTATTAGATGGTTTTTCACACGTAGATGTATGATGATTTTTCCCACATTTCACACAGCGTGCTTGCCGCTCGCAGTAGTTACGGGTATGTCCGTATCTTTGGCAATTAGTACACTGTACGATTTGTCGTTTTACTCGCGGAGGTTCGAATTCAATTTTGCAGTTTAATAAATATTTAATGTCGTATACTTTTTATTATTTTCCTGCTGTTCTAAGTCCACATAAAACATGGGAAGCGGCTATTTAGTTTTCCAATTTTTAATATTGTGAATTTTAATAACTTTGTGACCATACGATTCTATTTCAGTTTTCAAATATTCTATATCCGCAGAGTAGTGGATATTTCTTAGGACTGTTCTAAAATATCTTTTCTATTTTAACTGATATGTATGAAAAGCCGTTTTTTTCTCTGTTAAGGTCTTAATGATTTTTGTGTAACTCTCAGATGTATGGAGTTGGACTTTAACCTGATTGTTTGACATTGATTTTAAGAAATAATCATCCTTGGCTACTAAGTTCAATATTTCCAGTAATGATTGCAATTTAATTATATCAGGAATAAAAATAGGTGGCGGTTTAGGTTCTCGTTTTTCAACTGTATTTTCGTCATTATCATTTTCTGGGTCTTGATTAGTTAATTCCTGGAATCTATTTTGAGTATTTATCCTTACCACAAAATCAGTTAGAGTTTTTTGTCTGACGTTCCTGCTGTTAATTTCTGGACTGTTTCGTTTTGTTTTGTTTGATTTAACTGTTTGCCATTCTGAGCTACTGTTCGCGCTGTTCGATAAAGGTGGAAAAATCTGGGTGTATCCTGTAGGAGAGTTTTGTGTTTGAGGCTGATTTTCTATTTCGGATATCTGTGTAAAGGGAATTGCAGTATTAGTTTGGAGAGGATTCTGAGAAGCGTCCATTATGGGGTTGGCTGGGGGCGTATTGGTTGATGAAAGTGTCTGAGGATAAGTCGTAGTTGGTGTTGTATTGGAATTTCTAGGTGGTGAATGGTTAACAGGCATAGCTAGGTTGGTTGGGGGATGTGCCGGGTTGATTTACTGAGCTTGGCTGGTTTCTAAGTACCAATGCTGCATTCTTAAGCTCTGGCGGTATAGATGTTTTCTCGCTAGGTGGAATCAAAAAGAAGACGCCGTCTCTTTTTGTTATTTTAGCTATTGACTTTTCAATCTTCTTCGACATACTTCATTGCGATGAACACAGGAAATAAATTTTGCACTGTAAGCACACACTGTATGACACACTTTTCGACACTGCACGCGCACGGAATAGAACCACACGTCTGCACTGCTCAACGGTTGTAAGCCAACTGAGCCCGTATATGTGAAAATAATTTTACGTTATGCTTCTTGAGTGGTCGAATAAATTCTTTTATGCCTGTATTCATAGTCGGTACTTCGCCTTGACTCATACTTGAGTACTTGTCAAATGCTGACAATTTGTCAAATTTATAAATATTCCCAACGCAATGATTACAGTTCTTCAAATCTCTACCTTGAAGTTATTACTTGGCCGAGAATTCACGAAAGTTTCAACTATGAAACATGTCACGTAATAAAAGACGAGTACGACCGGAGTAATGCTTGGCGAAGTAACTTGAGTAAGCATTGACTATGAATACAGGCATTAGTAAATTTATGATGTATTTTTAACGACAATAGAGATACCTGTATATTAACTTTTATTATTTCTTTTACATCTGTGACAGTATTATTTACAATATTAGTCCATAAATTACCTGTTTATGTGTAATTTGTTAGAAGTTTGCACCACTAGCTCCACTGCTATTCTCAAACAGTTTTTATTTCAATAAAAACACCTTTCGCACACTTACATAATTTAAATTCACGTGTAATTTTTAAGAATGTAGACGTTTATTTTATTGTAATATTAGTTTATTTCTTATAAATATAATTTAGAAATATTTCATACTTTAAGAACATTTTGGTCCACGAAGAAAACAGTTTGACAAAAATATATTCCTAAAGTCACACTGATTATTTCAAACTTTGGAAGTCTGTAACTCGCTTATTAATATAAATATTTTCATTTAATTTGCACTAATGGTCTTAGTGTCCCTCATATTTTAAAAAGAAATTATATAACAAAAATAGTAGAAACTCCCATTGAACAAACAAATAAAAAGTCATTCAGCAAAATTCTTAATTAATATTCGTATTTATGTAATTAATTTTACGTATTGTGTATGTAGTAAAATGTTTTAAAATGAATTTTAATCACTTGATTCCGATTTTTTTATTTTCATAAATTATATGTTCGTAACATATTTTCTTTTTTCGACAATATTATACAGTGAGTTTATTTTAACGTGAAACATGGGATTTGTGATAGCTATGGTTACGACTTGACATTTGTGATTGACAGCAATATATCAAAGCATTCAATTTAAAATAAAACATAGCAAATATAACATGAGGTTAAACCATAATAAAACTCATTTACAATATTTATAATTTTGTTAAGTTTGATGTTTCAAGAGTGATTTTGAATTTTATTTTTTAATTATTATAAATATTGCCATTAAATAAATTAATTTTTAATGTTCCCCAGTTTAAAAAAATCAAGTGCTGTGAGATCAGGAAACCCCACGGGCCACTAAACAGAGTGTCCGTTTTAAGAAGCTAACCATAGGCATATTGATAACTGTTAAAGATACGAAGTAGGTTAAATTTGGGAAAAGTTACCGCATTAATTGGCCATTTTAATAATGTTTTCGTTTTCCCGAAAACATGCATAGCTCACTAGATATGACCAAAAAACAGATTTTGACATAATTAAGTTAACTTTCTTGTTTTAATTCATACAAGTTTCTAGTTTGCACATTCTACAAACACTTTTTTAACAAAAAATTCACAGTGGTCCTCAAAATTTTTATAACTCCTACACATTTCGACAAATTTATAATAACTTTCAATTTTCATGTGGGGTTCAAAGTTGTCTTTATTACGGTTACATAGAGATTTTTTTGTCTTTTCAACGATATAAAATATATGTACATTAGAATAAAAATAAACCAAGAAATTAGAGAATTATTAATTTTATGCAATTTCGGTCAAGAGTCTTCCCAGACTCGCCCTGTATACTTAATATCTTTAAAAAAATATTTAAAAGCACCCAGATATTTAAAAAAAGTATCTTTCCCAACTCTGCATGTGACTGGTACAGTCTTAAAAAAATAGGACTCATTAGTAGTAATGCCTTGAGAGAATATGTCAACCGGTGAAACAGAAACAACCACAATGATTCGTAACTCAGATGGTAGAGCGACATCCCGGTAAAATATAGTTCTCGGGTTCAAATCCCGGCGGTTGATATGTTCTTTTCACAAGTTATTTCAGTGTAATTGTAATATAATTTAAATAATATAAGATCACCATTTTTGTGTTTTCAATTATGTATTAGTTGTCACAAATGAGTATGTAAAAATTTGAGACAAATAAGATAATTGAATAATATCAGAAATAATTTCTAGGTGGTTATGTACAAATTAACATAATATAACGATATAAAACAACTTTATCAGGTGAAATAATAAACGTAAAAAGAAAAATGGTTTTGACGAGAAGTCCGACAAAATCACGGCAGATTTGAATTTCATTATTATTTTTTAAATAAAAACTGTGGATAAAATTGTGTTTATCATTTCAAACACCGAGAACCCTAACCTTCTCCTAAAAGCTGCCCGGATCCCAGATTAAATTTCAGGAACTAGGTGACCGAGCGCTTAAAGACGCGAGCGCAACCGTCACAAAATTGGCGCCCGAACAGCGACAGTAAAACAAGATCAACAGCTTGTGCGGCGACGAAGAGAACCCGGCCTACGCGAAGCCAGACACCAAGCCGCCAGCCGTCAGCTGGGTTTACAGGCTGTCGAAAGACGAACTCGCTGCAAGATTGCAAGAGTTCGGCCAAGACAGCACCGGCACCGTCACTCAGCTACGGGTACGGTTGGTTACCCTGGTACGACTACTAAAGTTCCCCGAAGGATCTGCCGACGGTCCCGCCGGCGTACCACCTCCCGACGGCACAGCCGCCGAAGTTGCCACACCAACACCGATACCGGCGACCACCAACATCTGCGAAATCACTAGAAAATGGAACACACAGTTTGACGGGAAGTCCGACCCCGTATCGTTCTTGGAATGGATAACGGAACTACAAGGAGCATACCGCCTCCAACCCGACCAGCTCCTCCCGGCACTCCCAGAGCACGTGAAGCTCCACGACAATGGATGCGGAATAACCGCGGCGACTGGGCCGACTGGTCCGATTTTCTGACGGACTTTCAGGATACCTACGTCGGGGCCAACTACAAGCTCCAGTTTCGGGAGCGCATCGGCCAACGAACGCAGAAACCGCATGAAATCGGTCAGGATTTCGTCACCGATTTACGTACCCTTATACGACGCCACTGAGGGTTTTCGACCAAAGAAGATCTCCACCAGGAGTCGGGACCTCACGACTCTGCGTGAACTTGGCCACGAACTGGCCGAATACGAGAAGCTGCAACAGGAGCTCGCGTCCGCCACCCCCAAGAAGCAGCTCCACGCCGTACAGCCGGCACCCCGCCTCCACGGGCCGACGAGCAGAGGCGACGGACATGTGCTGGAGGTGCGGGAAACGAGGCTTGAGCTGGACCAACCCAGGGCGACGCCAGCTCAAGAGTAAGCCCATCAACTCACCACCACGCTCTTTACCTTCTGCCGGACCAACTGCCACCGGAGATGGCTGGCTGTTCGTGGACATCACCACCAGGGGTCATCAGATCTAGGCCCTGGTGGACACGGGGGCGGTCCTATCCTACATCAACGCCGAGGTGGCCGCCACTCTCACTGATGTCAGGACACGCATACACACCACACGATACCACGAGGTGATGATAGCCGACGGCACCGTCACCTCCACCAACGAGGCACTAGACGTAGGGTGCATGCTCGGCAGCATATGGAAGCGGATATCACTGCAGTGTCTGCCTGGACTCGCCCACCCCGTTATCTTGAGTCTAGACACGCTGCATACCTACGGCGCGCGCATCGACGTGGCGAAACAGCAGATCACGCTTCATCCGTCCCTCGCCACGGTCGCGCCCCTAGGTCAGGCCCACGCAGTTCAACAGCCGCAGAATGAATGACAAGCCGTTCAAAATCACTGATGCCGAGAGGAAAACGCGGAAGGGCTTAGGGGCTGCGTCCCTTGCCGAACTTGTAAGTAAAGTAGCCGAGAAGATGTCCTTGGAAGATATGACCGTGGTGTTGGAAGCGGACGGTACAGAGATTAACGACGAAGAATACTTCGCTACACTAGAATCACATACAAAAATTATGGTGCTGACGCGAGACCAGCGTTGGCAACCAACTGGCCCGCCTTGCCGCCTCTCGATGGATCAGCTCGACGAAGCCAAGGGCGGGATGGGGTTGGCGCTGATCCATGCCCGCCGACCGGATGTGCCTCTGCGGCTTCCACTGCCCATCGAGCCGCTCCTCTCTCGTTCTCCGCCGCGGAGGGTGTCGTGAGACCCGCGGCTGCAGTTGGCGGAAGAGGCGCAAAGGACGAAGCCATCCCCAGACACGTCGCTGCCAGAGCCAACCCCGGCCACCTCCAGGAACGTGTCCTGCCTGGAGTTCGGCGTCGTCCACCGTCCATCCCGTGGTCACGACGTCCATTATGTACCGGCGGGTGAAGTTCTGGGTTTTACAACCTGACGGCACGACACGGTGGACCACCGTCCCCAACCCCGATGCTCCGCACCTACCCCGCCACCGTA
Organism: Stenolophus ochropezus; assembly: GCA_035578165.1. Lineage (NCBI taxonomy): Eukaryota > Metazoa > Arthropoda > Insecta > Coleoptera > Carabidae > Stenolophus > Stenolophus ochropezus. Next base: position 508,319 of record JAQOWZ010000049.1, read on the forward strand.
ACCGCAAGAGAACCCGGTAATCTCCGCCCTGGACGAGTTATTTAGTTTCTACTTTCTATTTTCTTACCCTATGTTAGCTTTTTTTGTTTCAATTACACTTCGCTTCAGTTTATTAGCTTCTTGATTTAGTTAAAAGAAAAATCATTCGGTTTAATATTTCTTTTTCACCGAAGTACGGGGAGCGTGTGAAGATTCGCCTTTAATCTAGGACTGTTCACGAAGCGAATCACACATGTTCCATTATTGCAAGGCACGTTAACTTTAATTCTTACTGCCTCCGGTTTCACTCGACCTGTAACAACTCAGAATTTAAACAGATGTTTTCAGACAAGATGTCAACTTACCGTATTGTTATGATTATTGTTTCCTTATCAAACAATGTAATAGACCATTCCAGAATGACGTCACAGAATCGCCGCCATCTTTGTTGAGGGGCATATAGAACTATCATTCGCCTTGATCACTTGTTTAAAACCGTTGTGTTGTTAAGTGTTTCGTGATCTCTATTTAAATTTATGTGTATTTTCACTTATATTCGTTATATTATATTTATTATATTATATATGGATAAAAAAGTGAATATTTCTCTAATTTACGAGGTGATGTTGAAGAACGTTATAAAAATAAAATATCTGTTATAAATAAATGCAATCCTTACTGCTTGAAGGATTTGACTTTCGATTTCGTAAATTTCCCAATATTGAAATGATTGACTTAGTCAATTATTTAATATTAACTCATAGTTATTACACCGGTCAACAATTAAAAGCTTTTAAACGTTTAGAAGTGTACAAATATTATGAGGCCGGTTTACTACAAAATATTGGGTATAAGAAAACCGAAAACGGAAAGTTCATAGTTCTTGCGTAGGTTAATAAAAACTATCTGTATAACATTTTTATAAAAATATTCAACGTAACAATTTTTTTTGTAGGTTAAACATTCTCAAAGGTTTTCCGAAAAAAATTGAAAGATAGGATCATCATTCTAGAAGATGGTACCATATCTTGTGCACATTGCACTTGTGTTGCTGGTTTGGGCGAAGTATATACTTATGTAGCTACTGTACTTTTTGCATTACATTCGAGGATATTCACATTTGAAAAATCATGTACAGACGTACTTGCTAAGTGGCCTGTTCTATCTAAGACAACAGTAGCAATGGCAAAAACTAGTGAATTAGATTGGGGGAAAAAATATTAAAAATGCTTAATTTTTCAAAAATTCCACTACAATGTTTAATTAACGCTGGAAATCTACAACAAGACAATTTGTCTCTTTCTGCTCTGCTACCACAACCCAACCTGAGCAAAAAGAAGGCATTTTCTCAAACTGAAAGATGTAAGTCATTGCTTAGAAATTAAAAAAAAAAATCTGTAAGTACTTAAATAGTAATAAAACTTTTATATAAAGCAAATTTTTCTATTTCTTTCAATAAAAAATCTGATACGAACACCACATGACTTCCTTGTACGCTAAATTTTACACCAATTTTGCTGCACTACATTTAAACTTATTTCACTTGAAAGTGAGATCATTCTAGGGCTAATCATTGTTCAACTTCCATTCGTTTCATACCTTTCAACTTCCCTTCGAAATGGATCATCTTTTGAAAATTTTATTAAAGTGTTTATCATTATACTTTCCTATTACATTACACAATAGTATATTGTGCAACAAGTGCAGAAATAATCGGAATAATGAATTTCAGGTTCGAAAACACATCGGAAAGATGTTAGTTTTCGTCAGATCGAAAAAAATAATTTCTATGTACTTTTCTTACACTATATAAATCGACAAAGTTCTCTTTGAGAGGTTACTTGCTCCATATTGTTTTTTTTATATCAGATAGCTTTTGTTCATGTATTTTTGTTCTGTAACATATAGAAATGTGTTCGTAGAAACAGTGTAGTGCGTCACTTATGCAGAATCACCTATTTCTCACGAGGTGTGAAAGTTTCGACACGAGTCGAGTGCTGGAATCACACAAGGCAAAAAATAACTAAGTAGAACAAAATGAAGTAATCCATGGCGTAACAATATAATATACAATGTATAATCTATCACCATTCTAACCACTATTTTGAATAGGTCGGCGAGACATCTAGTGAGGTCGCTCATTTACTAGTCTTCGTGTAAGTGATGTCTCATTTATTTCAGTGCAATATGTGATCGAAGAACAGTCAAATAATGGTCGTACAAAAAGTATAGTACGTTTTACCGGTGTTGTAAGTGTTATTTTGTGTGTTTTATATCATTTTTATAAAAAATAAAACGTAAAATGGACAAAATATGCATTGTTCCATTCTGCCATAGTTGTTAGAAAATGCTAGAAAAGTGGAGAAAATTGATTTCTCGAAAAGATCAAAGGTTAGGAATAAAAGATTATGTTTGGATTGCAATAACCGCTAATATTATAAACCAGAAGTTTCAGATACTGTATTGTGGTACGTCACTGGATTCCTTCTAAATAAATTGATCAAGAAAACTTACTGTAACTTATGTAGAGATGGATTAAAAACTGTGCTTATAAATACCCGGCAAGTATATTTAACAAATAAAAAAAATAGAATTTTTTTACTATATCCAAATACTAATACAGGGTGGCCCAGCGAAAATTATCAGCGCAATTTTTGGCCACTTAAAATTAATTTAGCAGAAAACGCTCGTACACATCAATTTTAGTATAAAGGGGGATACCTGAATGGATTAGTACCAATGGCATAACTTCAATCCTAAAATGGGGGTGGACTGCACCTCAAAAATTTTAAATGGAAAAGGGTGTCAAACATGACACAGTTCGAAAGGCCTTTCAATTCTCTTTTCAACAGTTTTCTTATTTTTCAAATCCGATCATTACTTCCAGAGAAATATCGTTTAAAACAAATTTTATCAGATGTGCAAAACTGCAATCAAGTAGGCTTAAAAAAAGAACATTTGCGAAAAACAAAAACCGATCGGCATGGAACATTTGTGCCAATTCTGCACGCTAACCCTCGACGAAACCTTTCATTTGACACAAAACTCGACATACTTCTAAAAACATTTTGCAAAAAACAAAAGCCGAACAATATTAACCATTTTTGTTAATTTTACACACCAGCCACCACACACTTCTGACAACTTATTGCAAAAAACAAAAACCGATCGATATAGCACATTTTTCTCAATTTCTCGACATACCTTTGAGAACTTTTTGCAGAAAACAAAAGCCGATCGGAATGGAACATTTTTGTTAATTCTGCTCGCTAGCCCTCAACGAGACCTTTCATTTGAGATCAAATTCGACATACTTTTGAAAAAGTTTTGCAAAAAACAAAAGCCGATCAACATTAATTATTTTTGTTAATTCTACACGCCAGCCCTTATTTATTTGATACTAAACACCACATACTTCTCACCACTATTTCCAAAAAACAAAAGCCGTTCGATATAGAACATTTGTATTCTAATCTATGTAGAACATTTTTGTCATTCTTGCACACCAGTCCGTATTGTGTTGTTTCCTTAAAACCCAAGGACGACCTACTTCTAACAACTTTTTACGAAAAACAAATGCAGATCGACATGACACATTGACTTTTGACATTGGAAACGTCAAAATTTATATTAATTAAATACGTTATGTTTTAAACTTAAATTAGTTGTAACACATTTGCTCAAGTCTATTGTTCATGATACTGTTTTTAAATCTTTGATATCAATGTTCTATTAAAAGATATAATCATTTAAAGTTCATAGGCAGATTATCAAAAGTGACGGATGACGGCGTAATTCTTCTTCTTCGGCTACGCCGAGCATTCCCTAGAGCTCCGCTGTCAATGCAAAAAACAAATGCCGATCGACATAAAACAATTATTTCATATTTCCACGTCAGGCCTCACCGAGACCTTTCATTAGATTGCAAACACGATATACTTCTAATATTTTTTTGCAAAAAACAAAAGCCGATCGACATAAAACATTTCTGTCATTTATGTACCCTAACTCTCACCAAGACCTTTCATTTGATACCATATTTGACATCCTTCTGACAACTTTCTGCATAATACAAAAGTCGATCGACATGAAACATTTCTATCATATCTACACGCTAGCCCACACCGAGACTTTTATTTTGATACCAAACAGTATATACTTGTGACAACCTTTTGCAAAATACAAAAGCCGATCGGCATTGACCATTTTCATTTATTCTGCACACCAGCCTTCATGGAACATTTTTGTCAATTCTGCACGCTATCCCTCAACGAGACCTTTCATTTGAGACCAAACTCAACATACCTTTGAGAAATTTTTGCAAAAAACAAAAGCCGATCAACATTGACCTTTTTTGTTAATTCTACACGCCAGCCCTTATCGAGCCTTTTCATTTGATACCAAACACCACATACTTATCACAACTTTTTGCAAAAAACAAAATCCGATCGACATAGCACATTTTTGTCAATTCTGCACGCTAGCCCTCAACAAGACATTTCATTTGAGACCAAACTCGACATACCTTTGAGAACGTTTTGCAAAAAACAAAAACCGATCAACATTGATCATTTTTGTTAATTCTACACGCCAGCCCGTATCGAGCCTTTTCATTTGATATTAAACAGCACATACTTCTTACAACTTTTTCCAAACATGACATTTTTCTAACAAAAAACAAATTCTTATTTACGTAGAACATTTTTGTCATTCGTGCACAACCGTCCACATTGTTTCGTTTCCTTAAAACCCAAGGACGACCTACTTCTAACAACTTTTTCCGAAAAACAAATGCAGATTGACATGACACATCTTTTTTGTCATTTCAAAACCGGACCTTATGGTTTTCTTTCTTTTGATATCGAAAACAGCAAAGTGTTCAATTTAATTAAGAACATTTGATTTTTATTTAGTTACTTCATAATTTGGCAACACTGTTTGTATTAAAAAATAGTAGTTAATTTCTAAATTTATAAATTAAAATTGTCAACCCTAATACAACTGCCACTCTCTTCAGTGAAGTTAGTTTAGGAATATTTGGTTTTAATTTAGTTACTTCATCACACATTTGGCAACATTGACTTTTGACTTAAGAAACGTCAAAATTTATATTAAATAAATACGTCATGTTTTAAACATAAATTAGTTGTCACACCTTTGCTCAAGTCTATTATTCATGAAATTGTTTTTAAATCTTTAATATCAATACTCTATAAGAAGATATAATCGTTAAAAGTTCATAGTCTGATTGTCAAAAGTGACGTGGCCTCTGGGATCCATTGTTTCTAGGCAGCATTTGTGCACAGTTTTAATTTTTTACACGAAAACTACTAACAGTAAAAATATGAGACACCCAAAAGGCACCAGATCTCATTAGCACACACATATTAAAAAAAAATATAACAATCACTTGCATGGTTCAGGCTGTAGCCCTTTACAAATGTTACTCGATGCTCGTGATGAATCTATAGAGAGTGATATGAAAGAATGTGAATCTACCCTTTTAGTATAGGAGACTAACGAATTCTCGGCTACGCCGAGCATTCCCTAGAGCTCCGCTGTCAGTGCAAAAAACAAATGCCGATCGACATAAAACAATTATTTCATATTTCCACGTCAGGCCTCACCGAGACCTTTCATTAGATTGCAAACACGATATACTTCTAATATTTTTTTGCAAAAAACAAAAGCCGATCGACATAAAACATTTCTGTCATTTATGTACCCTAACTCTCACCAAGACCTTTCATTTGATACCATATTTGACATCCTTCTGACAACTTTCTGCATAATACAAAAGTCGATCGACATGAAACATTTCTATCATATCTACACGCTAGCCCACACCGAGACTTTTATTTTGATACCAAACAGTATATACTTGTGACAACCTTTTGCAAAATACAAAAGCCGATCGGCATTGACCATTTTCATTTATTCTGCACACCAGCCTTCATGGAACATTTTTGTCAATTCTGCACGCTATCCCTCAACGAGACCTTTCATTTGAGACCAAACTCAACATACCTTTGAGAAATTTTTGCAAAAAACAAAAGCCGATCAACATTGACCTTTTTTGTTAATTCTACACGCCAGCCCTTATCGAGCCTTTTCATTTGATACCAAACACCACATACTTATCACAACTTTTTGCAAAAAACAAAATCCGATCGACATAGCACATTTTTGTCAATTCTGCACGCTAGCCCTCAACAAGACATTTCATTTGAGACCAAACTCGACATACCTTTGAGAACGTTTTGCAAAAAACAAAAACCGATCAACATTGATCATTTTTGTTAATTCTACACGCCAGCCCGTATCGAGCCTTTTCATTTGATACTAAACAGCACATACTTCTTACAACTTTTTCCAAACATGACATTTTTCTAACAAAAAACAAATTCTAATTTACGTAGAACATTTTTGTCATTCGTGCACAACCGTCCACATTGTTTCGTTTCCTTAAAACCCAAGGACGACCTACTTCTAACAACTTTTTCCGAAAAACAAATGCAGATTGACATGACACATCTTTTTTGTCATTTCAAAACCGGACCTTATGGTTTTCTTTCTTTTGATATCGAAAACAGCAAAGTGTTCAATTTAATTAAGAACATTTGATTTTTATTTAGTTACTTCATAATTTGGCAACACTGTTTGTATTAAAAAATAGTAGTTAATTTCTAAATTTATAAATTAAAATTGTCAACCCTAATACAACTGCCACTCTCTTCAGTGAAGTTAGTTTAGGAATATTTGGTTTTAATTTAGTTACTTCATCACACATTTGGCAACATTGACTTTTGACTTAAGAAACGTCAAAATTTATATTAAATAAATACGTCATGTTTTAAACATAAATTAGTTGTCACACCTTTGCTCAAGTCTATTATTCATGAAATTGTTTTTAAATCTTTAATATCAATACTCTATAAGAAGATATAATCGTTAAAAGTTCATAGTCTGATTGTCAAAAGTGACGTGGCCTCTGGGATCCATTGTTTCTAGGCAGCATTTGTGCACAGTTTTAATTTTTTACACGAAAACTACTAACAGTAAAAATATGAGACACCCAAAAGGCACCAGATCTCATTAGCACACACATATTAAAAAAAAATATAACAATCACTTGCATGGTTCAGGCTGTAGCCCTTTACAAATGTTACTCGATGCTCGTGATGAATCTATAGAGAGTGATATGAAAGAATGTGAATCTACCCTTTTAGTATAGGAGACTAGCGAATTCTCGGCTACGCCGAGCATTCCCTAGAGCTCCGCTGTCAGTGCAAAAAACAAATGCCGATCGACATAAAACAATTATTTCATATTTGCACGTCAGGCCTCACCTTTCATTAGATTGCAAACACGATATACTTTCAATAGTTTTTTGCAACAAACAAAAGCCGGTCAACATGAAACATTTTTGTCATTTATGTACCCCAGCCCTCACCGAGACCTTTCATTTGATACCAAACACGACATACGTCTGACAACTTTCTACATAAAACAAAAGTCGATCGACATGAAATATTTTATCATATCTGCACTTTTCATTTGATACCAAACACTATATACTTGTGACAACCTTTTGCAAAAAACAAAAGCCGATAGACAATGACAATTTTTGTTAATTCTGCACACCAGTCCTCATTGAAATCTTTCATTTGATACCAAACACCATACACTTCTGACAACTTTTTGCAAAAAACAAAAACCGATCGACATAGCATTTTTTTGTCAATTCTGTACGCTAGCCCTCAACAAGACGTTTCATTTGAGACTAAATTCGACATATTTTTGAGAACTTTTTGCAGAAAATAAAAGCCGATCGGAATGGAACATTTCTGTCAATTCTGCACGCTAGCCCTCAACGAGACGTTTCATTTGAGACCAAACTCGATATACTGTTGAGAAATTTTTGCATAAAACAGAAGTCGATCGACATAGATCATTTTTGTCAATTCTCTACGCGAACCCTCGCCAAGATCTTTCATTCGATACCAAACACGACATATTTCTGACTACTTTTAGCAAAAACCAAAAGCCGATCGACATGGAATATTTTTGTCAATTTTGCATTTCAGCCCTCAACGAGACCTTTCATTAGACACCAAACACGACATACTTCTATTAACTTTTTGCATAAAACAAAAGCCAATCAACCTAGAAAATTTTCATTTCTGCACACTAGCCCTTCCCGAGACTTTTCATTCGACACAAAACACGACATAATTCTGACAACATTTTGCAAAACACCAATTCTAATCGACGTAGAACATTTTTGTAATTCGTGCACACCAGTCTATATTGTGTCATTTCATTAAAACCCAAAGACGACCTACTTTTTGCGAAAAACAAATGCAGATCGACATGACACATTTTTTTTATCATTTCAAAACCGGCCCTTCTTATTTTCTTTCTTTTGATATCAAACACAGCAAAGTGTTCAATTTACTTTATTTAGGAATATTTGATTTTTATTAATTACTTCATAATTTGGCAACACTCTTTGTATTAAACAGTTGTAGTTAATTTTTAAATTTATAAATTACCATCGGCAATTCTAAAATAACAGCTTCTATCTTCAGTTTAGTTTCTATAGGAATATTTGGTTTTTATGTAGTTACTTTATGACTTTTTTGGCAACACTGTCTGTACTGACATTTAAACGTCAAAAAATTAGAAATTTTAAATTCGCCACGAAAGACACTAAAATCTATAGTGAAATAATTGCTCATTTATACAATGTACAACAATGCTTTTAGATTTTTGGTATCTTCATTCATTAAGAAGTTATAAATGATTAAAGTTTGCTTCTGACTTGTCAAACATGACAGCTAGTAGTTGGCATTCACTTGAAATTTTCCAATGCTTGCTTGAGCTATTGTTTCAGAGTACCAATTTCACAAAGTTTAAATTTTTACACACAAAAACTACACACAGTAAAAATATAAGAACTAAAAAGGAAATTAATTTGAATCACGCTCTATAATATGGTGCAAAAATCATTAAAATCGGATAATCAGTTAATGCTGTAGCCCGTTGCAAAATTTTGGCGATCGTCTGATGAAAATATATATAGGAAAATTGTCTAAGCCTTTTAGTATATAGGACTAGCGAAGGCTCAGCTACGCTGAGCTTCCCTAGGCCTCCGGCATCAATGAAATATTTACAGTTGACGGCTAATTTCATTCCTGTACACCAGCTCTCGACGAGACCTTTCATATGATACCAAACACGACATACTTCTGACAACTTTGTGCATAAAACAAAAGTCGATCGACAGGGAACATTTTTGTCATTTCTGCACGCTAGCCCACAACGAGATCTTTCATTCGATACGAAACATGACATATTTCTAACAATTTTTTGAAAAATACAAAAGCAGGTCGACGTAAAATATATTTCTCATTTAGAGCCTTTTCACACACTTTGGATCCGACGGCCGGCAGCCGGGTATCCATTCCAAGTAGCACTTCGATTGCCTATTTACCCCGGTCAAGAAAATTTATTTACATTTTGTCTTACGACAATGGCGCGTGAACGCATTAATGCATTGTGGATTTTATACAGACGACTTTGCCGTCGAAAAATAATTGTCCTTCAATTCATTAAAATGTTGCATCAAATGAGTGCATATTTCTGCTCACGCTTTTGTTTTTGTATATTCTTTCTGTCTTATCCCATAGTACTGGTCTAGCCAGCCTGATACCATTAAATAAAAAAAAACAGGGCCGAGGTGGTCTCGAACCAGGTCTTGTAGATTATTTATATTATGAATCCGCCCTCTTATCCACTCGGCTATGGAGCATTTTGTTTTAGACGTTTCTTATTCGAAAATATGAAGAATAACCTTCAAAATACAATTTATTTTATCAAATATTTCAGTTAGAAAAGGCCATATTACACAACATTTGGTTTTATTAGATGCAAAATTAACTAATCTAACTAACGATACCATATACACCCGATTTTATTTACCGGGACAGATGGAAACAGCAAAAAACTGTTTTCCCATGTTATTTCCCTATGTCAAGGTTTTCAGTATTCACCCTGTACACACAATTTTTATAGGTTTAACAATACCGTTTACACCAGTCTTTGTAAAATTTGTTTCTATGTATATCAGAAAAAAGAACAATATTTTTAACAGTTTAAAAAAATCACATAGATGGCACTAATTATGAAATTTATTGCATCTGCTAAAGAAGGAATCGATATAATTACTTAACAATTAAATATTTTTATATTTAATTATGTATATATTTTAAAATGATATTTTTAGGCATAAATGAAATTTATTATTCTAAGCAAAAACAAGAACATAATAATATTTTGAATACATTGTGACATACCAAACTAACTGGTGGTGCCAGTGTTGTTTTATTTATTTCCAAATCACCTGTATGATGTGAAAAGAAAAAAACTTGAATCCACAGAGTAAATCTTAATGGCTTTTATAATATTTAATATTGAAAATAATGTTATGAAATATTTGATCAAAATGCATAAAAATTGATTACATTATATAATTAAAACTTATTAAGAACAATCTGTATGAAATATTTAAAAAAAAAGTCGCTAATCCTTGGAATTATTGTAGATAGAAACTTCTCATCTTTTTCTACGAATAATGAAATGGCAAACGGTAATATAAAGTATGTGCTTTGAAAAGTGGACTTGTGTGTAATATTTGTCGGACTTCTTGAGTTTAACGTTACTATTTTAATGGAATTCTAAATCATTTACAGCTGATTTCTTATTTTGTAAATCTACAATGAATTTGTTTTGACAGGAATTTCCAGAAGTTCAAATCCGTTTTCTGTTTTGATAAAACCATCATCACTACATGCTAAGTATGGTTGGTTAGATAATATTACAACACTACAAGTCCAATTTCATGTATAATATATTAGTTGGAGCTTGAAATACTGATTTCGCTTCAGTTTTGGTTTCCAAGCCATAACGCATAGCTTGATTACAATAAAAATTGTAGCCATTGATTCTTAATAACAACATTTTCATTATAATAATCACTGTCATATTTTCTCTGTACCAATCTAATTCTATTGGTACATATGTACATCTACAATGAAAGAGTTCATTGCAGAATATGTAGTTTTATGGGGATTTTTTAATCTGCAGTTAATTTCCCTATAGGTATAATACTTTATGCACTCGTTTCAGACAAAATTTCTTTGCTTATGTTCTGAAAATGTAAAAAGAATATCAAGAAAATTTCCAGTTGTGTTTTTGTAGAATGGTTTTATTGAAACTTTGTGATATTTTTCAACCTGCGTTTGTAAAGGCTTGTTCCAAATGATAGACTGATCAGTTTTGGACTGTATTTTAGAATTCTTATTTAAATGTGACTTCACTACACAGATATAATTGAAGGTAAAATTATAGAAATAACACATATGTAAACAAATACTTTGTTTCTTGCAGTAGTTTCATTTGTACAAGTTGTGATACACAATACATTGCTAACTTCTTTACATTTCTTAATAAAATAAATTCTCTTTATGATAATATAGCAAAATGAATTCTGGATTCCGCAAAAATCGCTCCTGTGTAGATAACTCCTAATAGCCATGTCTAAATTTAAGAAAAATCACGCTGTCATCCGTCACTTTGACAATCAGACTATGAACGATTATATCTTCTTATAGAGTATTGATATCAAAGATTTAAATACAATTTCATGAATAATAGACTTGAGCAAAGGTGCTACAACTAATTTCAGTTTAAAACATAACGTATTTAATTAATATAAATTTTGACGTACCCAATGTCAACAGTCAATATTGCCAAATGTATGACGAAGTAACTAAATTAAAACCAAATATTCCTAGACTAACTTCACTGAAGACGCTGGCAGTTGTATTAGGATTGACAATATTAATTTATAAATTTAAAAATTAACTACTATTTAATTTTATTTCGTGTTTGATTTAAAATGAAATATAAATATAGTAGTAATAAAATTTCCTTGAATAAATGTGTATTTTTATAGTTAGTTATTTGAAATTCCACTGTTTGAGAACCGATTTTTTATTCAGTTTAACGTTTAAAAATTCAAATATTATTTGGAAAAAATAGCACTATTTACAGTTAAAAGTAAGCAATTCTTAATTACAATATATTATACTGGAGTTTTTCTCAGTTCTCTACTTACATTTTTATTCCAAAGAAAAAATATGAACAAAAATTGTATAAAATGAAACTGTCAACTAACTTTCGGAATGTCGGTAACATAGGTATCATAAATAAAACATGACTACTAATTTTATTCCATGGAATCTATTTTTTTTATTCTGATAATGCAGTCTTTTCATTAACGATTTTTAATTTAATTCGTGTTTGATTAAAAATGAAATATAAATCTAGTAGTAATAAAATCTCCTTGAATAAATCTGTAATTTTATAGTTATATGAAACTCCACTGTTTGAGAACCGATTTGCTTCAAAATTTACTTCACACAACATTTATAAAAATAAATTTACAAATAACAATTAAAACTTTTTAAAACGACACATCGCTATTAAACATTTCTTTGTACTATAATTTTGATCAGTTAGATTTGATTATGTTATTATAAAAACGTTTCAGAACTGCTGTGCTTACAAAAGAAATTTTTATAATGAAACGTATGAATTGCAAGTGTAAATAATGTCATTTTAAAATTAGGTTTTACTTTTATATTTGTTAGATAATAAAGTTAAAATTTACCTCATGAAGATGATTATTTCATTATTTTTACTTACTTGAGTTTCGCCGATATGCCACCATTTTTCTCGGGCGGGAAAATTAAATTATGCAGTACTGACCCAAGATGAGTTTTTTGTTTATCGATAATACGAATAAATACGAAATATTTTTTTTAAGAAAATTGTATTAGAAGAAAGAAATTTGAAGCATTTAAAATCAGTTTTCTTTAACAGATGTATAATTATATCTTAGATACACAAAATAGGAAAGTTATATATTATTAAAATATTACAATAAATAATAATGACAATAAACTATGTAGTAAAAATTTTCTGGGCGGAACGAATTAGTCTTCAGGATTCCCTGTAAATGCTAACGGAAAACCACCAAAAACGTTAGCAAAAGACGATAACTAAACAAAAAGAATAATGTGAAAGAATGAATCAAACCGGTAATAACACTTACATTATTTAAATATATTGGAATTGCCATAAAGAAAGAGCGTTTTCCGAAGAAGCAGTGAGAAAAACGACCAATTCAGATTTAACCTTTTCAAATTTTCTTTTAGTTTCAGAGAAAAACGAAAATAGGTCGACTTATTTGAAAATAACTGGAATTATTTATTTAATTTCATTGACTGTGAATTAGGAAAATCTGTTGTAATCGTTGAAAATGTTGTCAAAAAACAACGATTTTACCTAATTCAATGCTATGGCAATCGGTCTCATGTTTATCTTTGGGGCCGTTGGAAACAAATAGTTTATGCAAATTATCTTCGACCGAATGTAGAGAATTTAAAGGAGAGAATTAGAGACGCTGTGACGTCTTTAACTCTGCGGAAGAAATTCAAAGAAGTTAAATAATTGCATCGAAGACTACAACTGTTTATATTATTTTTGTTGTTAAATTTATGAAACTAAAGTTACAGTCATGTTAACAATAATTTCTATGATAACGCAAACTTGTTTTTTGGGGCTCATAATTAGAAAAATTCTAAGTCGAACTATGTTCGACTTTTGTCTGAGACTAAAAGAAAATTTGAAAAGGTTAAAACTGAATTGTCAGTATTGAAACATGTAAAAACTTTTATTAAGAATACATGTTTCTCGTAAAATAAAAAATAAAAATGTTTTCCTTCTTTTTAACTCGATCCGATGACATACTGTATATCAAGGCCACAGAGAATGTTAATATGAATTTTGACTTACTTTATTTGGACATTGCAAAGTTTTCTCGTAGAATTTGTCATGCAAAATTTGAAGAATGTTTCATGTAGTAATTTATATGTTTACTTTCTGAAAATACGACGAAATTTTCCTCCAGTGATCAAACAGATATGCGTTCTGTTAAATAAAAAATAGTAATTAGATAATTTTTTTTTCTTTAAATATACATGTATTTACCATTCTTGTACAACTTCGTCAATAATAATATAGTTTTTCCGATGGTAGCAGAATCGTCAGCGAATAGAGTGGTTTCCATTTTAAGTTCCAAAATATTCAATATCGCTTTCCAAAGGAGGTTATTCTTGACAAGTTTTCCAAAAATATATTTTTTGTGAAACTGCTACCCTATAAACAATGAAAACTTATATAATAAAGGAAGATAATTTTTATTCAAATGATGCCTTCGTTTTAAAATGGATTCATTTTTCCAAATATTGTTTAACATCAACGTAGTATATATATTTGATTTGGACTAATAGTCCATATGCTTCCATTGAAATTTAATCCTTTTCTTGTAACATTGAATGAAGGAAATTTCCATCTCAGGATTTGATCCATTTTTCTGTATTCAGAAGGAAATATTACTAATTAATAAAAAATATGTAAACATTGAACACTTTTTTATAAAAAAAGTTTCGCCTCAGATAAAAGAACTTCTATATTAATTGCAATAGTCCAAATAAGGATATAACTCGTATTTATAATCTTCGATGTACTTCACAGGTACAATGCAATGTATACTTCAGTTTCCAATATCTATAAATATAAAATTCACAAATGATATTTTTTAGAACATAAGAAAAACATACCATTTCACATTGTTGTGAATCATGAAGATTTTTGGTATTTGTGTATCTTTATTATATAGTATGAATTTAACTTTTAATTAGTTACAGTAGTTTAAGATTTTTCTACAATTTTTTTTCTTAAAATTTAGAAATTTTGTTATGATATTATATATCATTTATTTTAATAAATTATTTGAGTTGCCAGAATACTTTGATTAATAAAAAGTTTAATAATTTACAAATATAAATGTATAACAATATTATTAATATTTTCATTTACATTTTAAGTTACAGAATTATTTTATTCAATTAAAAGTTTCAAATAGATTACAAAATGAAGTTCTTGTTAAAATTATAAAATCTTTCATATAAAATTAAAAATAAATTTTTATAACCTGGCAACTCGATTAAATACAAACATTCACACAAACATTCATACTTTTGCGATTTATTACTCTCTTATTTTTCTTTTATTTGATCGCTTTGTGGTTTTTTTATTTATTATAATGTTGTAATATGCTTTATTAGCTTCATACCCACCAGCCGGTTTGTGACGAGTAATTATTATGAAGCTTTTTTTTCTTATTTATTGTTTTAATTTTTTTAACCACGGGCTATTATAATATTGAAGCAAAGTACAGCAAAAATCCCAAATACCACTGGTATAGGGTTTTAAAGTATTATGTAACAAGTCATTGTCTTGCCAAGTCTACCAAGGAATTATAGATAATATGGTACACATTATGTACATAAAAATGTAATTTAAAACAAAAAATATAAATTTAATGACTCTTACCAAATAAATTGCAGTTAATATTTGTACTTTTGTAGTTTTTTAAAAATGAAAATATTGTTACTCAAAATCATACAACAGTGACAATGACTTAATTACATAACACTTCAAAACCCACCAGCAGTAGTTGGAACTTTTACCATACTTTGCGGTTTTGTAGTAGTATGTAGTATATTGCCAAAAAAATGTGTATTTATATTCTGTTGCATGAATTTTGAGGTACAATGGTAGACTGGCCTGCCCACATGTTGCGATTTATTATATACTTTTGTTTAACGTCACATTTGTAATACATATTATAGAGAGACGCAACATTTTTTAACTTAAGCCTGGTATTAGATAGTTTTCGTATAACGTCTTTATTTTTAGATGGTATTAATTAAAAATTATTGACAGCAGTATTGTTTAAGCGCTATTACATTTTTTTATTGTTGATGAAAAATATTAATGTTAACTAATGACTGTTGTATTATAATAAAAAAGTATTGCTTAACCAATCTTTTAGTAGTAGTAGAAAATAAAATATGTATTTAAATATAATTTTATTATAATTGTATTTTAATGTAAATAATTAAAATTATTTTTTTATGCTTACATGTAAAATAGGTTTTCATTTAACTATTAAATGTAGGGACCCTCTTATCATTAAATAAAATTTTTAATGTATATTATTGAAAATATTGGTAAAACATACAATATACCAGAATGTAGACGCTATAGAAAATTTTTCTAATACTTAACCATTGCTTTATACTATTTATTTTATTTATGTTTTTCATTGTTAATATTATTTTATTAACTTTTATGTAAAGAATAGTTTTATTTATAATTGCCTTTTATAATTCTTTTTATTGTATTTTCATTTTGGCAAGGTCCGTAAAATTTGTAAAAGGAGCAATGGTATTATCAGACTTAAGTTCTTTTTTATTACCTTTTACAATATTTTACGAACAACTTTTCATGTTGGAATAATATTTAATACTTATATCAATTACATTTATTAAATATATTGCATATATTATTTAACAAATCAAATTTTACCATCATAACATTTTTTATTATTTATATTTTTAATTCTTTCTTATTCCTTTTTATATTATTAAGTATTTTTAAATCACATTTTTAAATCATAATTATTGCTTCAACATGCTTTTATTTTATATTTTAAATTTATCATTATTGCATTCTTATATTTTTATTTTATATTTCATATACACCATCAATAATCCTTTTTATAATATTACATGTTTTTCCAATATTCTAAAAATTTTAAATTTAAAAATTTAAGGTTTTAATGAGCTTCATATGCCTAATTTCAACCAGCCATTATGTGGCGAATAATTTTGATAAAGTTTATTTTTTAATGTATTTAATTTCTCTTATATTTATTTATTTAATCACGGGCTATAATACTAAATCAAAGTACAGCAAAAATTTAAATACCACTGGTATTGGGTTTTAATGCATTATGTCCAAGCCATTGTTTTGCCATCTACCAAAGTAATTAAAAATAAAAAGGTATTTTTACCAAAAAATGTATTTGTACTTTTATAGTTTTATGAATATCAAAACCTTATTTCTCAAATTCATGCAACAGTCACAATGACTTGGAATATAACACATTAAAACCCCCAATGGTACTTGAAATTTTTACCATACTTGGCGGTTTTGTAGTAGGTATAATGCCAAAAACATAAGTACAAATTAGTATTCTGTTGTATGAGTTTTGAGATACAATGGTAGAATGGCCTGGTTGTCTGTTATCATTTATTATATACTTTTGTATATTAAATGTTTTTAAATTTTACGTTCATTCATTAATTATTAAATGGATTGCAATTTTTTATATATTTTTATATGTTTTTGCTAGATTTATTTAGTTTTAGTAAATTTTATTTCAATGTCTTTGACTTCAAACAGTAAATATTTTTTTTATATAGTTTTAAAATTAATTATAATGAAATTTATGTATTATTGATATTTTGTTCATAATTTTGCAATAAGTTACGAAATGACTATGACATTGTAAATATAACAATTTTTTATCATGATATCTACTTGTTCAATTTAATTTTTTTCTAAATACTCCATTTGTTCACAATTCAAATCTTTATTTTTAATATTAAAATCTGATAATTTTATCTTTAAGGTTTTTAATAACCTGGCTACGATACTGCATAATGTTCATCATGTGAAAAGATTGGTTTAATTCTTGCACTTTAACTTAATTTTTTTTGAAAATTTGTTTCTGAAATGCTCTATACAATGTTTTTAAATTTTGAAATAATGTTTATAAATATGTACTTCATATAATATTGTTATCTTATATAATTTTTTACTGATTAAAATTTAATTGAAATTATTTCATTATGATTTTAATATCTTGTTTAGTTTAAAATTTCTTTAAATACCACATTCGTCGTTATTCCTTCTTTAGAATTTTCGTTAATATTTGATTCCGGTAATTTAATTTTTAAGTTTTTAGATGACCGTACTCTCGACATTGCAACATATAATTGGCCATGAGTGAAAACTGGATTTTCTAAATTAATTCCAACAAAATTAAACGTTTGACCTTGTGATTTATTGATTGTCATTGAAAATGCTAATCGAATTGGAAATTGGCGACGTTTTAAACTGAATGGTAAATTTGTATCGGTAATTAAATCAAATCTTGGTAGATAGAGTCGGATACCTGCACTTTGCCCGGTTAATACTCCTACATAAAGGTAATTAGTTTTCATATCTTTTATAATAAATCTTGTACCGTTACATAGCCCACGTTTTGGATTCATGTTTCTTAGTAACATTACTATTGCCCCCACTTTTAACGTTAATTTGTGAGGAGGCATTCCGGTTGGTGTCAACGCATTTAATAATTCGGTTGGATAACTAATTTTATTTTTATCATCGCCTTCACAAAAATCAGCACTGTAATATATTTTTGATTGTCCTACGATTTTATTTAATACTTGTTCGTTTATTACCATTGTATCGTCATTTGTTGGTGCTAAAATGGCGCGGTCTGTAAATTTGTGTATATCATTTGGCTCTATATCATTATCTCCAAATATATCATTAGCTAATGACGTTTGTGATACACAATGTGCAGGAATTTTGACAACTTCAGTTAAACCATTGCCGATTTTTAGTAAATACTCAGAAAATTCTTTTTCGTCCCTATTTACACGCATGTTTTGTTTTAAAGAAAATTTTTGAAAGAGTTGCCATAAGTGACTTGTTATTACACAAGTTTCTATTATTGTGGTACGATGATTTGTATAATTTACTACCGGTAAACATTGTCTGAAATCACCACCTAATACTATAACTTTCCCGCCAAATGGTACAGTATTGTTTATTAAATCTTTTAAAAGTAAATCTATTGCATTTAACGCGTGTTTTGGTATCATTGTTACTTCGTCACAGATGATTACACTTGCATCTTTTATTAGTTTGCCTGCATTACTATTCGCTTTAACTTTACATACGCAGCCGTCATTTACAGGTACTGGTAACTTGAAAACAGAATGTACAGTTTGTCCACCTTTTAATAAAATAGCTGCTATTCCTGTCCACGCCACGACTATTACCTTAATATTTTGACCTCTTAAAATACTGATGAGAGTATTATATAAAAATGTCTTTCCTGTACCACCAGGGCCGTCTACAAAGAAATATCTATTTTTGCTATTACTATCTGAACGACATTTAAAATTAAATCTAAAATTTCTCTTTGATCATTATTAAACAACGCTACATTTTGTTCTCCCTCTAATTTCTCTGCTGCAGTATCAATCAAATCGTTTTCATTTTCATCTACGTCATCTGGCAGCGGTAAACCGAAATCGCTTAATGTGAATCTATGTATTTCTAATATTTCTTGAATTTTTCTTAAACATTTATTTTGCGCTACTTTTTCGGAATTGTGCAATAAATAATCCTCCATCAAATACTCTTTAAATTTTTCCCACAAAGCTACGGCATTGGTGGACGTGTGGAAACAAATTAAATATGCAAACAATTCTCTTAATTGTCTCGGAAATTTATTTATCACTGCCTCACCTAAACAATTTTCGCATTCTTTATCATTTGCTAAAAGACCTAATGCGCGGGCAGCTTCTTGGTATGTGTTATACAACTTACCATCTACGGTACGCAAGTCTTCGAAACTTGTGGCCCCTTTCGCGTGTACTAATATTAAACGTAGATGGAACCTTTCTATATCTCTGGGACTGACGGAAATCATTCGGCCTATTGGTGGTTTTGACTCGCGTTGCCTAGCCTTCCAAGCGTTGTTAACAAATACATAATATTTTGGAATTTGCATATAAACATACTGCCGAGCATTTACATCTGTGCTATTTAAGATGAACCACGCAGTTAAAGTTGTATTTTTTTTTTCGCTGCCCGTTCTACTGCTTTTTTCTCTTGGCCATTAACGAAAAATACCGCCTGTTGGTATTTCAAATGAACAGCTAACTCAAATATTATATGTGATTTATCATGTAAAGGATATTCTAGTAGCCTCCAACAACATTCTGGAGCAGAAACATACCTCGCATCTAAATAACCGTTGATTTCATCCCATTGAATTACTTTATCTTTATCTGGTTGACCTAATTTAATACTTGCGCAGTCATGACCCTTACACACATAATCGCAAATATATTTAACACTTTTAACCGAAGAGCATATTTCAATATTAATATGAGCTTTATACTTTTTTTAGCAAATATGGATTGTAAGGTACTATCCATCTGTTATCTACTGTATATTTTACTAAACCGTTTTTCCAGAGAATATATATCTTTGCATTATTATCTGGCCTTTTGTAAAGAGGATAACCGTTAATATTTTCGTGTGTTTCGTTTCGAAATTCTTTAGGGTATCTTTTTGTGCATTTATTTTCATTCATGCAAGGTGAATATTTATTTAATATACCGCAGGGACCGTGGATCATGTGCGTTCGAACTAATTGATACAACTCTGGTTCATCGTCTTCATCTGGAATTTCGGCACTTACAATTTCGTCTATTTCATCTTTGTTACGGATTTTACTTTCGCTATCTAATGTCAACAACAAATGTATATGTGGTAACCCACGTTTTTGGAATTCTATTACAAAAATAAAGGCTACGACTTTTCCAAAAATATCATCGTTAAGAATTTCATTCATCATACTTTTAATTTTGCCGTTGAAAACTCGCGCTACTATATCTGGCCGATCTGCAGAACTTTGACCTTCGCGTAACTGTTCAACTATTTCTGGCCATTTTGGATTACACGTTACTGTTATGAACAAATCAGGTCTGCCGAATTCTCTAACAATTGACATAGCGTTCTGATACATTTTTAACATAAAACGACTGCCACCTTGGAATGTGGATGGTAAAATAACCATTGTGCCCGCCTTACCGCCCTCATTATCTGCTAAATTATTTACATGGTCCATTAATCCACTATACAGCTCTACTCTGAGGGTAGGCTGATTTAATCTAATATAAGTCAATCTTTCAGCCTCGACTTTCACGTATGCATCTACAATGTACTGCAGAGTTAGTTTTCCGGCTTCTAAACACGGATTAAATGTATATCTAACTGCTAATCTATTCATGTAAAATTGTAGCGTGCTTTGTTTTTTAATTTGAATAAATTTTAATAAATTTGACCATGTATTCGGAAACAATATGGTCCTCTGCCCGGAGGCATTGAAATTTTTGCTCCAAATGAAGCAAAAGCTAACGCACTATTGTACTGTCTAATATGATCTTTAAAATTTCTACTGTCCGCGTTATTACTGATCATTAGAGTTTTTATGTATTCCGGAAACTCGCCTAATTGATCTGCGTTTAACTTGCCTTTACGGCAGCAGTGTGTGAATTTCCCGTCCGAGGGCTTCTCATACGCGAAGTTTTTGGATGAACAGTAAGTGCACAGTGCAGACATTGGACCCAACGAATGCGGTTCAATTTGCATTCCTATACCTTTGCTAGCTAATCTAACGTTATCATTAACTTTGTTTTTGCGTGTCTTTATTTTATTTTTATTTATTATATTATTTTTTAACAAACGCTCTTCTTTCTGTTCCGGTGTTTCTGTTTCAACTACTTTTTTAAAATTATCTTTTAACATATTTAAACGCCGTTCTTTATGTTCAGGTGTTTCTATTTCTATAGATTTTTTAAAATTAGTTTTTAACTTATTTAAACGATTTTCTCTTTGTTCCGGTGTTTCTGTTTCAATTGTATTTTTAAAATTATTTTTTAAAATATTTAAACGATTTTCTCTCTGTTCGGGTGTTTCTGTTTCTATTAAAGTTTTTAAATTATTTTTTAACCTATTTAAACGTTTTTCTTTTTGTTCATGTGTTTCTATTTAAATCATATTTTGAAAGTTATCTTTTAATCTATTTAAGCGATTTGTTTTTTGTTCAGGTGTTTCATTTTTAATGTATTCTTTGAAATTATATTTTAATTTATTTAACCTATTTGTTTTAATTTATTTTCTGTATTTAATTTTAGACGTTTGGACCGTTCTTCAGCTGTTTCATTCTCTTTACGCTTTAAATGATTTTCTCTTAATTTCTGCTGTCGTGTTACCGGAAATAATATTAAATTATGTGTTCGAAACATATTTAAAGTATGTGACCTAAGCTTATTGATATCATAATTTTCCTGTTCCGGATTGCGGTTAAATATGATACTCGTACAAAACGCAATTGCAAACAACCCACAATCAAAAGTGTTGGTCTGTTGCTGAACCCGGACAAATCTAACTGTTGGTCTATAAGGAAACAGTCTTTCTAAATATAAACTGGCATTTGAATTTAAACATTGAGAATTCATGCTGTCGTAAATAATTATCTCTGAACCGTCATAGTACGCGATAAGCCAATGACCAATACTACCAGTATTTGCACCTGGTACGAATAAAATTTGTAAGTGTTTAGTTCCTTGTTGAACTGGAATGATACGGTCCGGAGCATTTACATACACTGTAGGCTGAGGGTTGAACTCAGTCATAGAACGGACTAAAGAAAAGAAAAAGTCTATGTGTACGTCTTCTAAGTACCCTGCAGGATTTAGCAACGTGTTAATATCCTGGTCTATTAACTGAATCTGATAGTTTACTGTCCTAATTTCTACATTAGCCGTTTGATTACTTGTATGTACATTATTGATATTATTGTCCGCTACTGAAATAACAGATATACTCCCACAACCTGATTGAACCTGACTATTAATAAAGTTTTCTTCTATATTTCCCGTATTATCATTTTTATTATTTTTTGCCGCATTTTTCTCGTTGTTTTGCTTGCGCTTAAGACGTTTAATTCTATCTTTACTTGGCATTTTGTTATGTACTTAAAAATTATACAAAACTTACAATTTTTGAGTGCGTTGTTCTTTTCAATATTTATAATTACCAATAATTACGTCAGGCCTTCGATTTTAAGTCGATCAGGTTCTTTTCTGTTAGGATAATGGAATCTTGCACTCTTTCTCTTACTCTGCTGCAGTCAAGTTGTAAACCTACAGTAAAATTAATATTTAAAATATATGCATAGCATTATAAAAAATTAATACGAAATAAATATATATTTGTATTATTAGATTGCTAAATTAATAAATACTGCAAACTATGTACAATGTCTAGGCCGTGAAACTGCTCTCGTCATAATCGAGCGGCAATTACACAACGTGAAATATAATAATATATTTGAGATTGTCCATGTAGTGAACAAACTATAACCGCGCAATTTAAACAACTGTCATCTGTTGTGTTCTTATGTGTAGTTTGTAATATAATGATATATTTCGCGTTAATTATTAATTAAATGCATATTCATATAAAAATATGTTTATAATTTAATAGTGGACGTATTTAAGATATGGTATCATGGTTGGACTACAAGAAATTTGCGGATGGTTTACATTATGTGTTTTATTTGTAAATAAATAAAATTTAAATAAAAATGTTGTTTTCGGTAAATATAGGGTGTTCCAGTTAAGTTTGTTACCATTGCTATCTCGAGAACTATAAGAGCTACGAGAACCACCATTTTACAAGAACAACATAATGGGCAAAAAAACCACTCGATATCTTGAGAACTACTGATTTAAAAAAATATTTGTTTGGCTTATGTTAATAGACTTGTAAAATGGTGGTTCCTTGCTAAGTTAACCAACCTGGTAGTTCTTATAGTTTTTGAGATAGCAATGGTGGCACGCTTAAATGGAACACGCTGTATATTTTAAAGATTTTTTTCACAAAAAATACATTCATAGATTTCTAATTATATATAACAATAAAATAGTCAACTTTTCGTAATTTTATTTTTTTTTTGGATGTAACAGAAACGTCTGCAACATTTTAAAATTCTCAGAATAATAAATTTGCGAGATAAAAGTACTGTTACTAAGGCCCAAGAATCAACCACCTAATAAATTTATTTTCTAAATAATTTTGTAACCTTTCCTACCCTATATGTTAGTAAAAAAACATGCATTCTTGCATATTAAGGTAAAATAGATTTTATACGGACATATACGTAACGAAACATAAGTACACAACAGATGAAAGTTATTTGAATTGAACGGTTATGTGATTTGTTCACCATTACCAAAATTTCAAACCGAAAAATATATATGTAATTCCCGCTCCATTTTGACGTCACGCTTTCACGGCCTATTAGAGATAGTGTGATGATTATAAATTTATAGTAAATTACTTATACTTAAATAGAAGATCAACTCTCAAAAATTGTAGATTGGACTAACTCGCAATTAGCTATAACACGCGGCCCACCAGAGACGATGAAATACCCGCCTAAATATTTTTTTAATTAGTGCAATAAATAATTTAGCATATTTTGGGGCATACTTCAGCTAAATAAAAATAATGGAGACACATCTTTTGTAGGTTTACGGAAAACCGGTTAAAAACTACTGGCGCAGGGTAAACAAGAAAAATATAAAATTTAATAAGAAATAAAATAATATAAAAAAAAATAATGAAATGACAAATTAAAATTTCTATTAGCTTGGTTGCAAATGACATTTTTCTACTTCTAATTGCGAATTTGCAAGTTGATTTTTCGAGGGTTGTAAAAGATATAAAATATTTCTCACCTTAGATTTGAATCTAGTGGCACAGTAAACGGGATTTATTTTATTGTGACTACTGCAACTCTGATCAAAGATAATGAATATTAATTCGCAATATAAATATGTTGTAACAAAGCACAATAAATGAAATTACTCTACACACAGGTGAAGAAGCAATATTCTTGATAAACAAATTTTGTTTTCTATGGTGTCCCTGATCTTAAATTAGTATTTCCGAAATGTCGGTAAATGTGAAATTATTAATACCGACAGCGTACATACCGATAAATACAAAAATTAAATTATTAAAAATTCAAAAATAATAAATTTTAAATAATAACTTATTCATAATGTTATAACACAAATATACTTTTAATTAAATGAGAATTTTCCTTTAAAACGAAATGAACGTGTTATATACAATAACGAAATAATTATACTTTTAGCGTCACAGATGCAAGGTTTGTTGTTCGAATCTTTAACTTCAATTCTAATTGATCATAAGATAAGGGCGAACTTTTGAGCGAAAACTGATACTGATTAGTGCTTATATTTCAAATGCAACCGTTCAAATGGTTGCAACATGAACTTCTTCACTGATTCATACTAATAACGTAATAACATAATAACTGTTAATAAAATACAACGTATTGGTAGAGATTAATTGCACTAAAATGTATAGTTACATGAAATACATTCAAAATTTGGGTATAATCATTCATATTGTATTTTTGTTAAAATAAACTGCAACTATTGTTCAGTGTACCTACATTATTATTATTTTTCACATTCATAGCTGTAAAATAAAAATTACAAATTAAAAAAAACATTAGAGGAAGGTCTTTATTGCAGTTACTGTAATTTAATAAAATCCACTAATATGTGTATTAGTGGATTTTATTAGATGATTGCAATTCCTATAAAGACTTTCTTCATATTAACAACCAGTCGATAAACCAATCCTGCATTAAAAACATATTTATCATAAAACGTATTTTATTAAATTTATTTTAAATTCTACTTCGTTCGTTTGATTGTAATTATTTTTTAATAAAAATAAAAATAGTACATCCCCTCCAGCTTGTATTATTTTTTTCATAATAAAGATGTTTTAGGACAACACAATCTGTTATGTACATACATTCATTCGGAGTTAAAACATATCTTCTGCTACTTACAGGTTTTGTTAACAGATTGCAGGAAATTAATACCACGTATTGTTTGTCTAGTATTGTGAACGATTTTATCTCAGAATTTAAAATTTCCGATAGTCAGTTATCCCACTTAATTGTTGAATTTAAGTCAAAATCTTTTAATGATATTATGTACTTTTTTATTATCATTATTTAATTTTTTGTCGCCTGTCTAATTTAAAATGAAGTACAGTACTCAGGACAGTACTAAAAAACACCTATAATAAATAACTTGTTATTCAATATAATAGGAATTTATTTGTAACTTACTATTTCTAATACGTATGCAAAGTATATTCCGGCTTACAATTATAGGTGTACTTGTCATTTTGCAAATACAATAAACAATAATGTGCTGCAAGACTTTTAAGTAAATTATGAAGGTCTGACACATAACATGTTTTGACAAATGATTTAATTTTTTCGAACTTGTCGTATAAAATAGAGGGTTAAAACGCATATGAATCAAAATAAGAATACCTGCTCAAAAAATGCGCGTTATTTGAATTATTCCTGTAACCCTCGTATATAAAGAACAGAATGTCAATTAATTGAATTATTTTCTGAAAAATAATGTTTCTGCTTTTGCAGGAATAATAAATTGTACTCTTTCGTCTTTCATATTCTTTAGTACTGCTTATTTCTAATCTTTTATATATTTATTTCCTTTTTATATCTTTCTCTACATTTCTTATACATACATATATCATTTTATATTTATTTCAATAATAAATAATAAGTACAAATCAACATATGTTCTGAGTATTTGTATCAAGTTGCAAAATTTCTAGTATAAATTTATGTTATAACCAATTATAACAAACGTTAAATGTCAGAAAATTTATTTATATCATATACAATTTCTACAATAATAATACATATTTTGCTCAATTTTATAAAGCACGGATACATAGTTCAGTTAATAATATCTTTGTCCATTTTCAAAATTATTGTACTTCAATATACGTACTTTACACTTGTCAAAAGTTACTTCATCACACATTTTTCAACATTGACTTATGTAATTCGAAACGTCAAAATTTAAAATAATTAAATGTGTTGCGTTATAAACTTAAAATATTGGATCTCTTTTAAAATCAAACACAGCAAATTGTTCAATTTAATTAGGAACATTTGATTTTTATTTAGTTACTTTATAAGTTGGCAACACTGTTGGTATTAAAAATAGTAGTTAATTTTTAAATTTATAAATTAATAATGTCAACCCTACCACAGTATAAATCGTATATACAGTAGTTGCACTCCCAGGTATTTTTGTTACCCGAAAATTTGACCTTGAAGCTCTTAACTCCGCCCTTTGGAGGCAAGTTTTCACGTTTATTTGAATTTACCCGCTTGGGCCTCCAACGGGCGGGGCTTACGTGCGCTAGGAAATCTGACATTTATTTATTTATTTAATTTACAACTACACAACAGGATACAAAGTATCCCAATTACTGGTAGTTGGATATGCTACATGATTAACACATATGAAATTTGAACATAATAATATACATAGAATCAGAAACAAGACTGTATGATAGAACAACATTACAATTTACAAGGACATCAGAAGTGTATATAAAACAGATTTTAGATGGATGTACGAATAACAAAGAATATCGGCATTTAATTCTAGTTCTAAACTATTAAAAATAGAACAAATTCTTGAAATAGGGGCTCTTAATTCATAATTTGTTTTGACAGGAAAGTTAGAGAATGTCGAATAGTATTTAGTTTGTCTAAAGGGCAAACGAGGCACACAAATTCTTATTTTACCCAAACTTAATACGTCATCAATTTTGTTATGCACTAATTTATGCAAATATAAGCAAGATATTAGCTTACGTCTACTTTCTAGTGATAACATGTTAAATTGTAATAATGTTCGTGAATAACTGTATGTTAAATGATCGAATGGATGACAGAATTTTCTAGCACAGTACCTGACAAATTTTCTTTGAATTTGTTCAATTTCTGATACATGAGTGGTGTAAAGTGGATTCCACACAACAAGACAATATTCCATTTTGGATCTAATAAAGGTATAATATAAAGATTTGAGAGTTGAAATATTTTTGAAGCAATGGGAGTTTCTGATTATAAACCCTAAGTTTTTATAAGAGCAGTTCACTATATAATTAATATGATTAATAAAAAGTAACTTAGGATCAAAGATAACACCCAAATCTTTTATTTCAGACACTCTCTCCAGATTTACACCATTCATACAATAAATGTAGTTAAATTTATCACGCTTTACAGAATATGTCATGGACTTACATTTACTTATATTGAACTGTAATTTTGAGGTAGAAGACCAAACAAGTAAGTTATTAATATCAGACTGAAGGTGTTCATAATCGGAGTAGGAATTTATTACTTTAAATATTTTTAGGTCATCAGCATATAATAATGAATGAGAGTGTTTCAAACAATCAGCAATGTCATTAATAAACAGAATAAAAAGTAATGGGCCTAGATTTGATCCTTGAGGGACACCAGAAGTAGGAATGTAGTATGCCGATTTAGTATTGTTGTAAAGCACATATTGTTTACGATTGTGAAGGTATGATTGAATAAGCTTAATTAAATTAGAAGAGAAATTAAATTGATGATGTAACTTGAAAAGCAAGATGTTATGATTTACTGTATCAAAAGCCTTGGCCAAATCGGTGTAGATGACATCGATTTGAGTATTTTTATTCATAGAATTTAAAACAGTATCAGTAAAGTGAGTGAGATTAGTACAAGTTGATCTACGTTGAATGAAGCCATGCTGTATTGAAGTTATAGAATCTCTAACATTGGAATAAATATACTTATATATAATTTTCTCAAAACACTTTGAAATATTGGACAGTAAACATATAGGTCTGTAGTCTGAAATATTATGAACATCACCAGATTTGAAGATCGGGCAAATTAGTGAAATTTTTAAACATTCAGGAAATGTGAGAGTAGAGATTATTAAATTAAATAATATATGTAATGGTTTTACAAATAAATCACGGCAACCTTTAATAATGTAAGATGGTAAATTGTCAGGACCTGGAGAACAAGAAACTTTCAGACTATTAATGGCCGTTATTATGTCATCATGAGTAATGCAAGATATATGAGTTTGATTCATAGTGATAGATTCACTAGAAATTTTATTGTATTCAATATCATTGTCATTACAGCTAGAAAATACAGTTTTAAAATAATCGGCAAAACCTTCAACAATAGATGGAGTATCGTGATATAAAGTGTCATTGTAATACATGTCACCAGGAATGCGGGAAGTATTTTTCTTTTTATTTAGGTAAGCCCAGAATTTCTTGGGGTCATTGGCAATATTTGATTCTGTATTTGCAACATAATTTTTGTATGCAATTTTAATGTCAGTTTTTATTTTAGATCTTAAGTTTTTAAAGATGGTGTAATAATTTTCGTCATTGTGTTCTTTAAAAAGTTTACGAAATTTATCTTTTAATTTAATATCTTTTATTATTTGCTTTGAGAACCAGGGAGGATAACGTGACTTTTTCATTCTGGTTTTAGGAACACAAGTATTTAATACAGCCTCAATGATGTTATAAAATTTAGTAAATGCTTTATTTACATCGTTGTATGACTGAAGTATATCCCAGTCCGTGTCTTTAAATAAGGTGTACATTAAATCAAAGTTAGCCAGACGGAAATTGTAACAGGGATCACAATTAATTGACGCAGAATTTTCAGCTGATGACATAATATTAGAACATATAGACAGTGAAGGATGGTAACTGTCCTCAGGTACTATGGGGCAGGAATGACGTGAGACAAAACAATCCGTGTTTGATAAAACAACATCTAAAAGTCGACCATCATTATTTAAGACCCTATTAAATTGTGAAGCGTTAAGGAAAGTAATAAAATTATCAAATCTAGTGATGCAATTATTTCTATATCCATTATTATAAAAATCATTTAATTTACTAAGGTTCATGTCACCCATGATAATAAATTCTGAACATAATAATGAAGGACAGGACTCAAGACATTCATAAATCATTTCATGTTGCTC
This sequence comes from Stenolophus ochropezus, assembly GCA_035578165.1. Classification (NCBI taxonomy): domain Eukaryota; kingdom Metazoa; phylum Arthropoda; class Insecta; order Coleoptera; family Carabidae; genus Stenolophus; species Stenolophus ochropezus. The sequence continues at coordinate 538,174 of JAQOWZ010000049.1, forward strand.
AAAAGAAATGGGAGGTGGAGAATAAATAACTATAACAATCATACTCTTATTAGGATTCAAGTTAACTTTAACGCAAACAATATCAGCAAGTGAATGATTATTTAAATTTAATTTAATGATTGACGATTTATATTTAGTGTTGACAGCACACAATACACCGCCACCTTTTGTTTTGCCTACTCTGGTGTTGTCTCGATCTTGTCTATAAACCGCATATTTATTACAGTCAAACAACTCATTATCATACACTGAATCAGAAAGCCAAGTCTCCGTAAGTGCAATAATATCAAAATTCATAAAGCTAGTATTATTGTAGACATCTTCAAGTTTAGTATTCAAACCTCGTACATTTTGGTAGTACACTTCCATCTTACAGCAAAAATAAGTAACAATATTCAATGACCTTTAGCACTGCTGAACTATTCTCAACAGGACAAGTTTCAAACAAATGTGTACAAAATACGCTAACCTCAAAAAACAGAGAAATTTGTAAAGTTAGACATAAGGTTGTGCTGCTCCAAATACAAGAAAATTAAAGTGAATCAATGTTTGTAGATAAATCGGCTTTCTTTATAACGCCATTTATTTTATAATAAATATTACCGTCAACAGTCCACACATTTCTAAATCCAATTTTGTTCGAAATAAGTTTTAAGGTATTTAAACGTTTTTTGGTTAAATCCTCTTTGATATTTATTTTAGTACCTTTTAGTTTATACCGTGATTTTATCACTAGATTACGGGAATAGTAAGTGGCGAACTTTATAATAATGGGGCGAGGCCTCGCATCTGTTGGAGGATTTGTTGAGGAAACACTTCGCGTCACAACACTGTTCACATGAACACCGGGCTTTTTACCCACACGATGACATCGGTCGATGGAGTTGGGGGGTAGGTCGATTGACAATGATTTTATGATATCACTGACCTTTTCATCGATGTTTTCAGCCGGATCTTCGGGAACTCCAAATACTCTAATACAATTACGTCTAGAGTATTGTTCGAGTCGGTCGATTTCGTTGTGAAGCACTTGATTTTCTTGAGTCATTTTGTTTATTATTGACTCATAATGAGCTTTTTGCTTCTTGAGTTTTTTATCAACACGTGCAAAAACCATGTCGACCAACGTGGTAAGAAACGTAGGATCTTTCAAAACAGTACTCACGAGATCTTGAACTTGAGGAGAGCTTCCTGGTTTTGGCATCTTGACGGTGAGTTTTTTATTTTTATTTTATAAAGAAAATAAAAAACCAGCACTTGAGAAAAAAAAATACGGAGCAGCAAAAAAACACAACTACTCACGTCGAAGCATGTAACAGAATTTCAAAGGTGCCGACAGAGAGTGCAACTACTGTATATACGATTTATACTGTGACCCTACTACAACTGCTACCGTCTTCAGTGAAGTTAGTTTAGGAATATTTGGTTTTAATTTAGTTACTTCATCACACATTTGGAAACATTGACTTTTGACATTGGAAACGTCAAAATTTATATTTATTAAATACGTTATGTTTTAAACTTAAATTAGTTGTAACACATTTGCTCAAGTCTACTATTCATGATACTGTTTTTAAATCTTTGATATCAATGTTCTATTAAAAGATATAATCATTTAAAGTTCATAGGCAGATTGTCAAAAGTGACGGATGACGGCGTGATTCTTTTTAAAGTTAGACATGGCCTCTGGGATCCATTGTTTCCAGGCAGCATTTGTGCAAAGTTTTAATTTTTTACATGAAAACTACTAATAGTAAAAATATGAGACACCCAAAAGGCACCAGATCTCATCAGCCCTCACATATTAAAAAAAAATTATAACAATCACTTTCATGGTTCAGGCTGTAGGCGATTACAAAAGTTACTCGATGCTCGTGATGAATCTATAGATAGATATATAGATATATAGTGAATCTAATCGTTTAGTATATAGGACTAGCGAATTCTCGGCTACGCCGAGCATTCCCTAGAGTTCCGCTGTCAGTGCTAAAAACAAATGCCGATCGACATGAAACAATTATTTCATATTTGCACGTCAGGCCTCACCGAGACCTTTCATTAGATTGCAAACACGATATACTTCTAATATTTTTTTGCAAAAAACAAAAGCCGATCGACATGAAACATTTTTGTCATTTATGTACTCCAAATCTCACCGAGACCTTTCATTTGATACCATACACGACATACTTCTGACAACTTTCTGCATTAAACAAAAGTCGATCGACATGAAACATTTTTATCATATCTACACGCTAGCCCACACCAAGACTTTTCATTTGATACTAAACACTATATACTTGTAACAACCTTTTACAAAAAACAAAAGCCGATCGACATAGCACATTTTTTGTCAATTCTGCACGCTAGCCCTCTCCGAGACCTTTCATTTGATACCAAACACGACATACTTCTGACAACTTTTTGCATAAAACAAAAGCCGATCGACATGGAACATTTTTGTCAATTCTGCACGCTAGCCCTCAACGAGACTTTTCATTTGATACCAAACACCACACACTTCTGACAACTTTTTGCAAAAAACAAATACCGATCGACATAGCACATTTTTATCAATTCTGCACGCTAGCCCTCTCCGAGACCTTTTATTTGATTTCAAACACGATATACTTCTGACAACTTTTTGCAAAAAACAAAAGCCGATCGACATGAAACATTTTTATCATATCTGCACGCTAGCCCACACCGAGACTTTTCATTTGATGCCAAACAATATATACTTGTGACAACCTTTTGCAAAAAACAAAAGCCGATCGACATTGACAATTTTTGTTAATTCTGCACATCAGCCCTCATTGAAACCTTTCATTTGATACCAAACACAATACACTTCTGACAAGTTTTTGCAAAAAACAAAAACAGATCGACATAGCACATGTTTGTCAATTCTGCACGCTAGCCCTCTCCGAGACCTTTCATTTTATACCAAACACGACATACTTCTGATAACTTTTTGCATAAAACAAAAGCCGATCGACATGACAAATTTTTGTTAATTCTGCACGCTAGCCCTCAATGATACCTTTCATTTGGGACCAAACTCGGCATACCTTTGAGAAATTTTTGCAAAAAACAAAAGCCGATCAACATTGACCTTTTTGTTAATTCTACACGCCAGCCCTTATCGAGCCTTTTCATTTGATACCAAACACCACATACTTCTCACAACTTTTTCTAATAAACAAAAGTCGTTCGATACAGAACATTTTTGTTTATTTTGCACGCTAGCCCTCATCGTGACCTAGCGTAATATAACATTCTCTGTCTTCAGTAACCTTTCATTTGGGAATATTTGTTCTTTGTTTAGTTACTTTATTAAACATTTGGCAACATTGACTTTTGTAATTCGAAAATACCCAAACACGACATTTTTCTGACAACATTTTGCAAAAAACAAATTCTAATCTACGTAGAACATTTTTGTCATTCGTGCACACCAGTCCGTATTGTGTCGTTTCCTTAAAACTCAAGTTTTACGGAAAACAAATGCAGATCAACATGACACATTTTTTTTGTCATTTTAAAACTGGCCCTTATGGTTTCCTTTCTTTTGATAACAAACACAGCAAAGTATTCAATTTATTTTATTTAGGAATATTTGATTTTTATTTAGTTACTTTATAATTTGGCAACACTGTTTGTATTAAAAAATAGTAGTTAATTTTAAAATTTATAAATTAATATTGTTTACCCTAATACAACTGCCACCGTCTTCAGTGAAGTTAGTTTAGGAATATTTGGTTTTAATTTAGTTACTTCATCACACATTTGGCAACATTGACTTTTGACATTGGAAGCGTCAAAATTTATATTAATTAAATACGTTATGTTTTAAACTTAAATTAGTTGTGACACCTTTGCTCAAGTCTATTATTCATGACACTGTTTTTAAATCTTTGATATCAATGTTCTATTAAAAGATATAATCATTTAAAGTTCATAGGCAGATTGTCAAAAGTGACGGATGACGGCGTGATTCTTCTTAAAGTTAGACATGGCCTCTGGGATCCATTGTTTCAAGGCAGCATTTGTGCACAGTTTTAAATTTTCACACGAAAACTACTAACAGTAAAAATATGAGATACCCAAAAGGCACCAGATCTCATTAGCCCCCACAAATTAAATTTTTTTTTATAACAATCACTTGCATGGTTCAGGCTGTAGGCGATTACAAAAGTTACTCGATGCTCGTGATGAATCTATAGATAGATAGATAGATAGATAGATAGATACTAGCGAATGCTCAGCTACGCCCTCAACGAGACCTTTCATTTGAGACCAAACTCGACATGCCTTTGAGAAATTTTTGCAAAAAACAAAAGCCGATCAACATTGACCTTTTTTAACTCTACACGCCTTATCTCTTATCGAGCCTTTTCATTTGATACCAAACACCACATACTTCTGACAACTTTTTGCAAAAAACAAATATCAATCGGCATAGCACGTTTTTCTCAATTCTGCACGCTAGCCCTCTCCGAGACCTTTCATTTAAGACCAAACTCGACATACCTTTGAGAAATTTTTGCAAAAAACAAAAGCCGGTCAACATTGACCCTTTTTGTTAATTCTTATCCTATATCAAGCCTTTTCATTTGATACCAAACACCACAGACTTCTCACAACTTTTTCCAAAAAACAAAAGCCGTTCGATATAGAACATTTTTGTTCATTTTGCACGCTAGCCCTCATCGTGACCTAGCCTAATATAACATTCACTGTCTTCAGTAACGTTCATTTGGGAATATTGGTTCTTTGTTTAGTTACTTTATTAAACATTTGGCAATATTGACTTATGTAATTCGAATATATTCAAACACGACATTTTTCTTACAACATTTTGAAAAAAACAAATTCTAATCTACGTAGAACATTTTTGACATTCGTGCACACCAGTCCGTATTGTGTCGTTTCCTTAAAACCCAAGGACGACCTACTTCTAACAACTTTTTACGAAAAACAAATGCAAATCGACATGACACATTTTTTTTGTCATTTTAAAATTGGCCCTTATGGTTTCCTTTCCTTTAATAAACAAACACAGCAAAGTATTCAATTAATTTTATTTAGGAATATTTGATTTTTATTTAGTTACTTTATAATTTGGCAACACTGTTTGTATTAAAAAATAATAGTTAATTTTTAAATTTATAAATTAATATTGGCAACCCTAATAAAACTGCCACCGTCTTCAGTGAAGTTAGTTTAGGAATATTTGGTTTTAATTTAGTTACTTCATCATACATTTGGCAACATTGACTTTTGACATTGGAAACGTCAAAATTTATATTAATTAAATACGTTATGTTTTAAACTTAAATTAGTTGTAACACTTTTGCTCAAGATTATTAATCATGATACTGTATTCACTTCTTTAATATCAATGTTCTATTTGAAAATACAATCCTTTAAAGTTCATAGACTGATTGTCATAAGTGACAGATGACAGGTTGTTTCTTTTTAATTTTAGACATGGCTACTAGGATCCTTCTAAAAATTTTTGTTTCAAAATGAAAAAAGTGTTTAGTTTTCATTAATTTACGCAAAAACTGCTCGACGTAAAAATATGAAACACCAAAAAGGCACACCTACGCATCATTCTCTACAATTTGATATTATTATACATATCAATTTCATAAATGGTTAAGGCTGTAGGTTTGTCCGAAAATTTGGCGATCGTCGTGATGAAAATAAATATAGATTGGGACACATGCCTTTTAGTATATAGGATATAGTGAATGTAATCGTTTAGTATAGTGACTAGCGAAGGCTCAGCTACGCTGAGCTTCCCTAGGCCTCCGGCATCAATGAAATATTTACAGTTGACGGCTAATTTCATTCCTGTACACCAGCTCTCGACGAGACCTTTCATATGATACCAAACACGACATACTTCTGACAAATTTTGCAAAAAAACAAAAGCCGATCGACCTGGCAAATTTTTGTTATTTCAATATGGCTGCCCTACTTGAGTGCTTTCATTTGATACCAAACACGGCATACTTCTGACAACTTTGTGCATAAAACAAAAGTCGATCGACATGGAACATTTTTGTCACTTCTGCACGCTAGCCCACAACGAGACCTTTCATTCGATACGAAACATGACATATTTCTAACAATTTTTTGAAAAATACAAAAGCCGGTCGACGTAAAATATATTTCTCATTTAGAGCCTTTTCACACACTTTGGATCCGACGGCCGGCAGCCGGGTATTTATTCCAAGTAGCACTGCGATTGCCTATTTACCCCGGTCAAGAAAATTCATTTACATTTTGTCTTACGACAATGCCGCGTGAACGCATTAATGCTTTGTGGATTTTATACAGACGACTTTGCCGTCGAAAAATAATTGTCCTTCAATTCATTAAAATGTTGCCTCAAATGAGTGCATATTTCTGCTCACGCTTTTGTTTTTGTATATTCCTTCTGTCTTATCCCATAGTACTGGTCTAGCCAGCCTGATACCATTAAATAAAAAAAAACAGGGTCGAGGTGGTCTCGAACCAGGTCTTGTAGATTATTTATATTATGAATCCGCCCTCTTATCCACTCGGCTATGAAGCATTTTGTTTTAGACGTTTCTTATTCGAAAATATGAAGGATAACCTTCAAAATACAATTTATTTTATCAAATATTTCAGTTAGAAAAGGCCATATTACACAACATTTGGTTTTATTAGATGCAAAATTAACTAATCTAACTAACGATACCATATACACCCGATTTTATTTAGCGGGACAGATGGAAACAGCAAAAAACTGTTTTCCCATGTTATTTCCCTATGTCAAGGTTTTCAGTATTCACCCTGTACTCCTGTACACATAATTTTTATAGGTTTAACAATACCGTTTACACCAGTCTTTGTAAAATTTGTTTCTATGTATATCAGAAAAAAGAACAATATTTTTAACAGTTTAAAAAAATCACATAGATGGCACTAATTATGAAATTTATTGCATCTGCTAAAGAAGGAATCGATATAATTACTTAACAATTAAATATTTTTATATTTAATTATGTATATATTTTAAAATAATATTTTTAGGCATAAATGAAATTTATTATTCTAAGCGAAAACAAGAACATAATAATATTTTGAATACGTGACATACCAAACTAACTGGAGGTGCCAGTGTTGTTTTATTTATTTCCAAATCACCTATATGATGTGAAAAGAAAAAAACTTGAATCCCCAGAGTAAATCTTAAGGGTTTTTATAATATTTAATATTGAAAATAATGTTATGAAATATTTGATCAAAATGCATAAAAATTGATTACATTATAATTAAAACTTATTTAGAACAATCTTTAGTAATATAGTAGTAATATAAAGTATGTGCTTTGAAAAGTGGACTTGTGTGTAATATTTGTCGGACTTCTTGAGTTTAACGTTACTATTTTAATGGAATTCTAAATCATTTACAGCTGATTTTTTATTTTGTAAATCTACAATGAATTTGTTTTGACATGAATAAGGACATTTTATTTCCAAAAGTTCAAATCCGTTTTCTGTTTTGATAAAACCATCATCACTACATGCTAAGTATGGTTGGTTAGATAATATTACAACACTACAAGTCCAATTTCTTGTATAATATATTAGTTGGAGCTTGAAATACTGATTTCGCTTCAGTTTTGGTTTCCAAGCCATAACGCATAGCTTGATTACAATAAAAATTGTAGCCATTGATTCTTAATAACAACATTTTCATTATAATAATCACTGTCATATTTTCTCTGTACCAATCTAATTCTATTGGTACATATGTACATCTACAATGAAAGAGTTCATTGCAGAATATGTAGTTTTATGGGGATTTTTTAATCTGCATTTAATTTCCCTATAGGTATAATACTTTATGCACTCGTTTCAGACAAAATTTCTTTGCTTATGTTCTGAAAATGTAAAAAGAATATCAAGAAAATTTCCAGTCGTGTTTTTGTAGAATGGTTTTATTGAAACTTTGTGATATTTTTCAACCTGCGTTTATAAAGTCTTGTTCCAAATGATAGACTGATCAGTTTTGGACTGTATTTTAGAATTCTTATTTAAATGTCACTTCACTAGACAGATACAATTGAAGGTAAAGTTATAGAAATAACACATATGTAAACAAATACTTTGTTTCTTGCAGTAGTTTCATTTGTACAAGTTGTGATACACAATACATTGCTAACTTCTTTACATTTCTTAATAAAATAAATTCTCTTTATGATAATATAGCAAAATGAATTCTGGATTCCGCAAAAATCGCTCCTGTGTAGATAACTCCTAATAGCCATGTCTAAATTTAAGAAAAATCACGCTGTCATCCGTCACTTTGACAATCAGACTATGAACGATTATATCTTCTTATAGAGTATTGATATCAAAGATTTAAATACAATTTCATGAATAATAGACTTGAGCAAAGGTGCTACAACTAATTTAAGTTTAAAACATAACGTATTTAATTAATATAAATTTTGACGTATCCAATGTCAACAGTCAATATTGCCAAATGTATGATGAAGTAACTAAATTAAAACCAAATATTCCTAGACTAACTTCACTGAAGACGCTGGCAGTTGTATTAGGATTGACAATATTAATTTATAAATTTAAAAATTAACTACTATTTAATTTTATTTCGTGTTTGATTTAAAATGAAATATAAATATAGTAGTAATAAAATTTTCTTGAATAAATGTGTATTTTTATAGTTAGTTATTTGAAATTCCACTGTTTGAGAACCGATTTTTTATTCAGTTTAACGTTTAAAAATTTAAATATTATTTGGAAACAATAGCACTATTTACAGTTAAAAGTAAGCAATTCTTAATTACAATATATTATACTGGAGTTTTTCTCAGTTCTCTACTTACATTTTTATTCCAAAGAAAAAATATGAACAAAAATTGTATAAAATGAAACTGTCAACTTTCGGAATGTCGGTAACATAGGTATCATAATTAAAACATGACTACTAATTTTATTCCGTGGAAGCTAATTTTTTTTCTTTGTAATACTGCAGTCTTTTCATTAACGATATTTAATTTTATTTCGTGTTTGATTAAAAATGAAATATAAATCTAGTAGTAATAAAATGTCCTTGAATAAATGTGTAATTTTATAGTTATATGAAACTCCACTGTTTGAGAACCGATTTGCTTCAAAATTTACTTCACACAACATTTATAAAAATAAATTTACAAATAACAATTAAAACTTTTTAAAACGACACATCGCTATTAAACATTTCTTTGTACTATAATTTTGATCAGTTAGATTAGATTATGTTATTATAAAAACGTTTCAGAACTGCTGTGCTTACAAAAGAAATTTTTATAATGAAACGTATGAATTGCAAGTGTAAATAATGTCATTTTAAAATTAGGTTTTACTTTTATATTTGTTAGATAATAAAGTTAAAATTTACCTCATGAAGATGATTATTTCATTATTTTTACTTACTTGAGTTTCGCCGATATGCCACCATTTTTCTCGGGCGGGAAAATTAAATTATGCAGTACTGACCCAAGATGAATTTTTTGTTTATCGGAAATACGAATAAATACGAAATATATTTTTTAAGAAAATTGTATTAAAAGAAAGAAATTTGAAGCATTTAAAATCAGTTTTCATCAACAGATGTATAATTATAACTTAGATACACAAAATAGGAAAGTTATATATTATTAAAATATTACAATAAATAATAATGACAATAAACTATGTAGTAAAAATCTTCTGGGCAGAACGAATTAGTCTTCAGGATTCCCTGTAAATGCTAACGGAAAACCGCCAAAAACGTTAGCAAAAGACGATAACTAAACAAAAAGAATAATGTGAAAGAATGAATCGAACGAAATAACACTTACATTATTTAAATATATTGGAATTGCCATAAAGAAAGAGCGTTTTCCAAAGAAGCAGTGGGAAAAACGACCAATTCAGATTTAACCTTTTCAAATTTTCTTTTAGTTTCAGAGAAAAACGAAAATAGGTCGACTTATTTGAAAATCATCATCATCAATGGCGCTACAGCCCTTCGTGAGCCTTGGCCTCCTTCAACGAATTTCTCCATATTGTGCGGTTTCTAGCTTTTTCTCTCCAATTTCTTATTTGTAGCTTTCTAAGATCGCTTTCTACGTCGTCGATAAATCTTTTCTTTGGTCTTCCTTGTTTCCTTTTTCCAAAGGGGGTTTGTCTTAACACTAGCTTTGTGGGGTCCGTGTCTTCACACCTCTCGACGTGGCCTATCCACCTCAACCGGTTAATTTTTATTTCTTGGCTAATGGTTGCTTGTCTGTAGAGGGAATATAGCTCGAAGTTGTAGCGCCTGCGCCACACCTCACCTTCCTTTATTCCTCCGCATATGGTTCTCAATATTTTTCGTTCTAGTCTTTCGATTAGGCATATATCTGTTTGTTTTAGTGTCCAAGTCTCTGATCCATACGTAAGTACCGGTTTAATTAACGTCGAGTATACCTTGAATTTTGTTCCTCTTGATATTCTTTGAGATGTTAGCTGTTTGCGTAGACCATTGTAGGCCCTATTAGTTAGTGTAATTCTTCTTTTAATCTCATGCGATATATTTCCATCGCTTCTTAGGAGTGAGCCGAGATAGATAAACTCATCCACGGCCTCAACTGTGCTAGTTCCTATTGTTTGGTCTTCCTGAGCGTTCGTTTGGTCTTGTTTGACTACCATATACTTTGTCTTGCTTTCATTTATGCTTAGTCCCATATTTTGTGCTGCTCTTTTCAGTGACACAAATGTGTCCTTCACTTTACGTTTTGATCTTGCCAGTAATGCGATGTCATCCGCATACGCTAGGACTTGGGTTTGTTTGTTAATTATCGAACCTCGTTTATCAACTTCTGTATCTCTAATAACTTTTTCCAGGGCTAAGTTAAATAGTATACAGGATAATGAGTCCCCTTGCCGCAGTCCATTTCTTGTCTTGAATGCGTCTGATATGTGGCCTCCTACTTTTACTTGGCAAGTTGTATCTTCCATTGTTGCTTTGATTAATTTAATTAGATGTTTTGGTACATCAAGTTCGTCTAGAGCTTGATACAGTCTCGTTCTACTAATTGTGTCATAGGCACTTTTAAAGTCTATGAAAATGATATGTACTTCCGTATTGTATTCTAACGTCTTCTCTATAATTTGTCTCAATGCAAAAATATGATTTGTGGTGGATTTTCCTGGACGAAATCCGCATTGGTACGTACCAATTATATTTTCTGCAACAGGGACTAGGCGTTCATGAATTACGTTCGAGAGTATTTTATAGGCATTGTTTAGTAATGTTATTCCTCGATGGTTTTTGCAGTTTAGTTGGTCCCCTTTTTTATGGATAGGGCATAATTATTCCCTTATTCCATTGTTCCGGGATATGGCCTTTTTTCCATATGGTGCTTATTATCTCATGTATTTTACTAAATGTGGTTTCACCTCCGCATTTTAATAGTTCTGATGGTATGTTGTCGGTTCCCGGTGCTTTATAGTTCTTTAATTTGGTTATTGCCTTTTGTACTTCTTCGATAGATGGTATTTCTTCTTCTTCTACTACTACTGTTATGCTTTCTGTCTCTAATTCATTATAGTTGTTTCTTAATCTCTGGTCGGCTGCCTCTTGTTCACTTGGGCTCAGCAATTCCGCGAAATGCTCTTTCCATCTGTCGAGAATTTTGTTTGTCTCTGAGATTATGTTACCGTCCTTATCCTTGCAAAGTGTGGATCTTGGCTTGAATTCTTTCCGCATATTATTGACTTGTTTATATAGTAGTCTTGCATTTCTGTTTTTACTGTTTTCCTCTATTCTTTCCAACTCCTCATATATGTGCTCTCTTTTCTTTCTTTTGTGTGTTCTTTTCTCTTCTTTCCTTTTATCTTTATAGTTCTCTACTAATGCTCTTGTATTCTTTCTCTGTAGCATGAGTTTGTATGCTTTATTCTTGTTATCAGTGGCTGCCTGGCACTCTGAGTCAAACCAGGGGTTTCTGGCGATATTGTCTTGATATCCCAATACTTCTTCTGCTACTTGTTTGATTAGATTCGCACATTCATCCCATTGTTCATTAACATTAGTATATCGGGTCTGGTCAGTTCCCTAATCTGTTGATCTATTGTTTAACTCTGTAATGTATTTATTTTGTATATCCGGTAATTTTAGTTTATCAACATGCAGTTTCTTAACTTTATTCCCCTTCCTATCTTTTTGGTTGGATATTCTTGATCTCACTTTCATTCCCACCATGAAATGGTCTGAGTCGATGTTTGCTCCTTTATAAGCTCTTACGTCCATGATGTTTCTGAAGTGTCGATTTTCGATTAAGATATGGTCGATGGAGTTATAGGTGTTTCCATCTGGTGATTTCCAAGTTACTTTATGCACATCTTTATGGGGACAGTAAGTGCTAGCAATGACCATATTATTTGTTGCTGCCAACTGGATCAGTCGGTGTCCGTTGTCATTGCTGTTGGTGTGGAGACTATGTTTACCTATAGTGGGACGGTATGCTGACTCTCTTCCTATTTGTGCGTTCATGTCCCCCATTACTATCTTAACATCATGTCCTGGGGTCAGTCGGATTACATTCTCTATGAGATCGTAGAAATCGTTCTTTTCCTCTTCTGCTTTCTCTTCCGTAGGTGCATGTGCGTTTATGATTGTATAGTTGAACATTTTCCCTTTGATTCGTAGTGTGCATACTCTCTCGTTTATTGCTTTGAATCCAATAATAGTATGCTTAATTTTTTGGCTTACGATGAAGGCAGTTCCTAGTACGTGGTCTTTCTTATGGCAGCTGTAGAATACCGTGTGTGTTTTCTTATCCATTATTCCATCATCTATCCATCTTACTTCTTGTATTGCAGCTACATCAGTTTTATATTTATCTAGCTCGTCTAAGAGAGTTTTTAATTTCCCTGGTTGGTAGAGACTTCTCACATTCCAGGTCATCATCCTTAAATCGTTGTCCTTATTGTGTTTGCCATGTTGTATTCGCTTGATCCGTCCAATCCGAGGCTGTGTTGAAGGCTTCGTAACCGGTATTATTTTCCTTGGCCTGGTGGTTAGCCATGCGCAAAATCCCCTTTTCGGAGGGCCATTTCATCCGCTCTCGTCAGCTCTGATCTGTTTATCAGATTCCCGGGGCACACCAACTTGTAGGTGAGAGTCGGGTTTGGGTAAGAGAGGCTAAGTGACTAATGGTAGTCATGTATTGCGCGTCATTACCCCTTTGAAAATAACTGGAATTATTTATTTAATTTCATTGACTGTCAATTAGGAAAATCTGTTGTAATCGTTAAAAATGTTGTCAAAAAACAACGATTTTACCTAATTCAATGCTATGGCAATCGGTCTCATGTTTATCTTTGGGGCCGTTGGAAACAAATAGTTTATGCAAATTATCTTCCACCGAATGTAGAGAATTTAAAGGAGAGAATTAGAGACGCTGTGACGTCTTTAACTCTGCGGAAGAAATTCAAAGAAGTTAAATAATTGCATCGAAGACTACAATTGTGCGCTCAACAAACCGTGAATCGATTGAGTAGAATAGTTACTGTTTATATTATTTTTGTTGTTAAATTTATGAAACTAAAGTTAAAGTCACGTTAACAATAATTTCTATGATAACGCAAACTTGTTTTTTGGGGCTTACAATTAGAAAAATTCTAAGTCGAACTATGTTCGACTTTTGTCTGAGACTAAAAGAAAATTTGAAAAGGTTAAAACTGAATTGTCAGTATTGAAACATGTAAAATCTTTTATTAAGAATACATGTTTCTCGTAAAATAAAAAATAAAAATGTTTTCCTTCTTTCTAACTCGATCCGATGACAAACTGTATATCAAGGCCACAGAAAATGTTAATATAAATTTTGACTTACTTTATTTGGACATTGCAAAGTTTTCTCGTAGAATTTGTCACGCAAAATTTGAAGAATGTTTCTTTCATTTCATGTAGTAATTTAAATGTTTACTTTCTGAAAATACGACGAAATTTTCCTCCAGTCATCAAACAGATATGCGTTCTGTTAAATAAAAAATAGTAATTAATTAATATATTTTTTTCTTTAAATATAAATCTATTTACCATTCTTGTACAACTTCGTCAATAATAATATAGTTTTTCCGATGGTAGCAGAATCGTCAGCGAATAGAGTGGTTTCCATTTTAAGTTCCAAAATATTCAATATCGCTTTCCAAAGGAGGTTATTCTTGACAAGTTTTCCAAAAATATATTTTTTGTGAAACTGCTACCCTATAAACAATGAAAACTTATATAATAAAGGAAGATAATTTTTATTCAAATGATGCCTTCGTTTTAAAATGGATTCATTTTCCAAATATTGTTTAACATCAACGTAGTATATATTTGATTTGGACTAATAGTCCATATGCTTCCATTGAAATTTAATCCTTTTCTTGTAATATTGAATGAAGGATATTTCCATCTCAGGATTTGATCCATTGTTCTGTATTTAGAAGGAAATATTACTAATTAATAAAAAATATGTAAACATTGAACACTTTTTTATAAAAAAAGTTTCGCCTCAGATGAAAGAACTTCTATATTAATTGCAATAGTCCAAATAAGGATATAACTCGTATTTAAAATCTTCGATGTACTTCACAGGAACAATGCAATGTATACTTCAGTTTCCAATATCTATAAATATAAAATTCACAAATGATATTTTTTAGAACATAAGAAAAACATACCATTTCACATTGTTGTGAATCATGAAGATTTTTGGTATTTGTGTATCTTTATTATATAGTATGAATTTAACTTTTAATTAGTTACAAAAGTTTATCAAATCATTCTACATTTTTTTTAAGAAATATATAATTTTGAAAAAGTTTTCTGACATAATATTTTAATTTTTATTAGAAATTATTTGAGTTGCCAGATAATTTTTAATACAAATAAGTTAAATAATTTAAAAATATGAATGTATAATAATATTAATAAAAATTTCATTTACATTTTAGATAATTTATAGAAATATTTTACTCAACTCAACAAAATATTAAAAGAATACGATTTGTTTACTAACTGCAGTTATTATTGTTAAAATTGTAGAATCTTTCATATAAAATAAAAAACAAATTTTGATAACCTGGCAACTCGATTTCATACAAACATTCACACAAACATTCATACTTTTGCGATTTATTACTCTCTTATTTTTCTTTTATTGATCGCTTTGTGGTTTTTTCTTATTATAATGTTGTAATATGCTTCATTAGCTTCATACCCACCAGCCGGTTTGTGACGAGTAATTATTATGAAGCTTATTTTTTCTTATTTATTGTTTTAATTTTTTTAACCACGGGCTATTATAATATTGAAGCAAAGTACAGCAAAAATCCCAAATACCACTGGTATATTATAGGTGTACTTGTCATTTTGCAAATACAATAAACAACAATGTGCTGGCAAGACTTTTAAGTAAATTATGAAGGTCTGACACATAACATGTTTTGACAAATGATTTAATTTCTTCGAACTTGTCGTTCACTAAATAAAATAGAGGGTTGAAACACATATGAATCAAAAGAAGAACACCGGCTCAAAAAATGCGCGTTATTTGAATTATTCCTATAACTCTCTTGTATATAAAGAACAGAATGTCAATTAATTGAATTATTTTCTGAAAAATAATGTTTCTGCTTTTGCAGGAATAATAAATTGTACTCTTTCGTGTTTCATATTCTTTAGTACTGCTTATTTCCAATCTTTTGTATATTTCTTTCCTTTTTATATCTTTCTCTACATTTCTTATACATACATATATCATTTTATATTTATTTCAATAATAAATAATAAGTACAAACCAACATATGTTCTGAGTATTGTATCAAGTTGCAAAATTTCTAGTATAAATTTATGTTATAACTAATTATAACAAACGTTAAATGTCAGAAAATTTTAATTGTGCCATATACAATTTCTACAATAATAATACATATTTTGCTCAATATTATAAAGTACGGATACATAGTTCAGTTAATAATATCTTTGTCCATTTTCAAAATTATTGTACTTTAATATTCGTACTTTACACTTGTCAAAATTACCTACTTCAACACACATTTGGCAACATTGACTTTTGACATTGGAAACGTCAAAATTTATATTAATTAAATACGTTATGTTTTAAACTTAAATTATTTGTAACACATTTGCTCAAGTCTATTATTCATGATATTGTTTTTAAATCTTTGATATCAATGTTCTATTAAAAGATATAATCATTTAAAATTTATAGGCAGATTGTCAAAAGTGACGGATGACAGCGTGATTCTTCTTAAAGTTAGACATGGCCTCTGAGATCCATTGTTTCAAGGCAGCATTTGTGCAAAGTTTTAATTTTTTACACGAAAACTACTAATAGTAAAAATATAAGACACCCAAAAGGCACCAGATCTCATTAGCCCCCACATATTAAAAAAAAATTTATAACAATCACTTGCATGGTTCAGGCTGTAGGCGATTACAAAAGTTACTCGATGCTCGTGATGAATCTATAGATAGATATATAGATAGATATATAGATAGATATATAGATAGTGAATCTAATCGTTTAGTATAGGGATGATAAACTAATGGGTCTGTATGACTTAGGCTGGACGCTTGGACGCCCTCCACCTTTAGGTTTAAAGAGTACATTAGTTTTCCTCCACAGTTTGGGAATGTATCCTAACTTTAGGTTTCCCTTGTATAGATTGCAGAGTATTGGCAGTATATCCTGAATGCATTTTTGCAATAGTGCCGGTAAAATGACACCTCCACCAGGTGTCTTGTAGGGTTTGAATGTGTTAATCGCCCATTCTACTCTGTTTTCTGTAAAAATATTATTAGCAGTGTTAAGACTGTTAATTAAGCTTAGCTTAGCTGTAGCTCCAGAAGAGTTGTCCTCCTCCTCAACTGACCATGACGATCCTGGGAAGTGGGTGTTTAAAAGAAGCTCCAATATTTCCTTTCAATCTATCGTAAAGTCCCCGTTTGGTTTCTTTAGTAGGCCTATTTCGTTCGTATAATCTTTTGATAGGACTTTCTAAAGGCGAGCTAACGTGGACGTTCCTGATAATCCCTCACAAAAACTACGCCATGCATTCCTTTTACATCTACGAATTTCTTTATTATATGAGGTTAGAACACTTCTATATTGCTCCCAGCTCTCATTGCTGCCACTTGTTTTAGTTTTATTGTATAACCTTCTAACAGTGACTCTCGGTCCATTAAAGTACTTTCCTAGTACTTTGTCGAAGCTTTACTGTACAACTGTTTTCATACGAAAGTCATTAGAGGCTGTTTTCAGTTCCTCAATTGTGTTTATATTAATTTTCGTAAGTTCTTTCACACTTTAAGCGGCCATTGTACAAGACCCAGTCTGTTACTTTCGGAATCCGAATTTGAGTTATAGTTCCTTATTAGCCTTTATCCTTAAATATCTATGGTCCGATATTGAGGCTTTATTTGAAACATGCCAATTATATATTTTAGAGTTAATTTGAGGAGTGGCTAACTTTATGTCCACGCCTGTTTTTAGTTATAAAAGTGGGTTCTTTACCCTTATTTATTATACCTATGTTAGTACTAGAAATAAATTCGAAAAGGTACTCACCCCTTGTATTTATGTCCGTACTACCCCAAACTGTATGGTGTGCGTTTACATCACATTATGACTGGCTATGAGCAGTTGCTATTCGTAGTCGCTATCTTTTCCAGTCACTATTTTAAGTTGGGTTAGGTTTTTGTTTACAAACATGGCATTTCGCGGTGCACAATTTTCGTTCGCTCGTGTTGCTGATGACAAGAAGAGAGACAAGAAGAGGCTAGAATCGGAAGAACGTTAGTGCGGGATGCTCATAATCCACTTGGCCCGAAGCTGAATTTCGCGCGAATTTTCGGCTAGGAAAAGAAGTTTGCTCTTATGTAGTCAAAGAGTTAACTTCACATTTAAGTGTTGGAAAATACCGCAACCGTATTCCAGCTCATTTAAGGATAAATATATAATATTTAAGCTAAATAAAATAATTGATAATCAATAATACGTTAATAATTATTATTGTTTTAGATATTATCTGCAATACATTTTTTTTTAGGTAGCTGCCAACTACTAACGGAGTGTTAGCAATATTTTTTGGGCTAACATAAGTCAACTCATGGTAAGCCCCCATCAAAGACGTGAGTAACGCGATAATTCGGTTTCTGATGAAACAGTGGATTCGGTTGTAACGTAATGACGAAGAAAGGGAAATAATAAAAAAAAACAGTTATAATTATTATCAGTATTCTCAAGTAAAATGAAATAAGACGTAACATATATTGCAGATTTAATATGTTATACCGGATGCGTCAAATCATAGGGGTTGTAGACGGAACCCACGTAGCCATAACAAACTTGTTGAAAATGAGCATGCGTACGTCAACAGAAAAGGATATCACAACCTTAATGTCCTCGTGTACTAAGTATTCCTTTATTTATTTTTCTAAGTACTTATTCTAATGCTACGTTGAATAATGTTGCTGACAGCGCATCTCCTTGTCTGACCCATTTATTTATCTCGATCTCTTCTGTCTCCCCTTTTTGTGTTATATTGCTTATTTTATTTTTCCTCATTGTCATCGCGGTTAGTCTTCTTAATTTTGCTGAGCTTTTTTCTTTTAATGGAGTCAAATACTTGCTGGAAATCAATAAATAACATTTCTATATTCATATTGTATTCAAGTGATTTTTAAATTATTTGTTTGACTATATGTATTGCGTCTGTTGTTGATCTGCCTTTACTGGATCCACAGTGATATTGTCCAATTATGTTATTTTCTTCATTCACTAATCTCCTTTGTATTAATATGGATAGTATTTTATATACCGTGTTCAACATAGTAATACCTCTGTAGTTTTTACATGCTTGCTGGTCACCTTTTTTATGAATTGTCACTATTTGTCCAGATTTCCATTCTTTTGGCATCTTTTCCTCTCTCCATATTTTCTGTATGAGTTCGAATATTTGTTGTTGTAAGACTTCCCCTCCATATTTTTTTAATTCAATATTTATTCCATCTTTACCTGGTGTTTTTCCATTATGACATTTTTTATTATTTCTTGTATTTCTTTTAGCGTTGGCTCTTTTACTATTATATCTTGTTTATTGTTTTGGGTTTCAAGTTCATTTTCATCTTGTGTATCTGTTAATAAATCTTTAAAGTGGTTAGTCCAAATCTTTTATTTTGTGCTTGAATTTGTTTGTAAAATCTTTTTGTATTGCTAGTCTGCATAGTCTTTGTCCGTTATCATTTGTATTGTCATGTATTGTGTGTCTTCCTGCTACTTGCTGTATATAGTCTTCCTTCCTTCTTTGAGCATTAAAGTCTCCTAATATAATCATTGTATCTTCTTTTGGTAGTTTTTCAGTTTCTTCTTCTAACACTTCATAGAACGTTTCTTTTTCTTCCGATTTTGCATTCTCTGTTAGAGCATATATATATATATATATATATATATATATATATATATATATATATATTGCCGCAAGCAACTGGCCGCCCAAAGATATCCGTTCATGCCACCATCACTACGAGATCCCATCCTTCCGGCAGAAAATGAATTAGGTTGAACAACCACCACGTCCGACATGCCGACACCGACTCCAGAAATAACAGGAGGAGAAACAAATCCTGACATCTCCAACAAACATGCATCGTTCAGTCTATCCTTCATAACTCCGCAACCCTCTAGCAGTTTTTCTGCACATATTCTAGAATTTTCCATTAATTCTCCTTTTAATATTATAGAACATTCTTCCAACTTTCTAGAACTTTTCTCTAATTTGTTCTTCAAAGTTCTAGAATTCTCCATTAATTCTTCTTTCAGTATTCAAGAACTTTCTTCCATCTTTCCAAAATTTTCCTCTAATTCATTTTTCTAGAATTTTCTGTTAATTTTTCATCTAAATTTCTAGAATTTTCGAACCATTCTTCATGTAATATTCTAGAACATTATTCAAACTTTCTAGAACTTTCCTCTAAAAGAAAGAAAGAAAAAGCAAATCCGTCGCAGGATGTTTTATCTTTGATGGTCCTAAAAGAGCCAGCCGTATTCGCAAGATGTTTAACTTGTCGAAGGAATATTATGTAAGATCGTAGGTTGTGAAACTGCCGTTACCTAATAAAGGAGTTCAATTCCAGAATAACACATGCAGATTTCGTCATGAATTCAGCGTTGATTGAAGACAGTTTCGGGACAAAACAATCTTAAGGAGGGGGGCAGTGTAACGAGTGAGACTCATTGCGATGAGTCATCACGCCTGACCTGTTCGGGTAAGGTAGTTGCGTTAAATGTCAAGTGGGGTAGGAGCGACGCAGCTATTATTCGGGGAATTTTATAGAGTCTGGAAGGTTGTAGAATGTTCTAGAGATTAATTGGCGGCAGGTATATAAGTGCATAAAATTGTTTGAAGTTTCATGCACTCCCATACAAATTATGAAATAATATACAGGGTGGCCCAGCGAAAATTATCAGCGCATTTTTTGACCACTTCACATTAATTTTGCAAAAAACGCTCGTACACGTCAATGTTAGTATGAAGGGGGACACCTGAATGGATTAGTACCAATGGCATAACTTTAACCCTAAAATGGGGGTGGACTGCACCTCAAAAATTTTAAATGAATAAAAGGGTGTCAAACATGACACAGTTCGAAAGGACTTTCAATTCTCTATCCAACAGTTTTTTTATTTTTCAAATCCGATCATTAGTTCCAGAGATATATCGTTTAAAAAAAATTTAACAGGTGTTTAAAATTGCAATCAAGTAGGCTTAAACAAATGACAGAAACTAAATAAACAATTTTTTCGACAAGTTGTTTCTAATAAACAAGTAATTTGTAAGTTAGATTTATTTTTGTGGGGTTATTTAAAGTTTATACCACGCCAACCGAATCTTTAGAAGATTTATGACAACGTACCGTAGCTCTAAAATTTTGAGCAAAATCTTTATTATTATATAGAAGTTAGAGGTACTCATTTCGAACACCTAATAAACTGATACTTGAGTTTCTGTCATTTGTTTAAGCCTACCTGATTGCAATTTTAAACACCTGTTAAATTATTTTTTAAACGACATCTCTGGAACTAATGATCGGATTTGAAAAATAAAAAAACTGTTGGACAGAGAATTGGAAGCCCTTTCGAACTGTGTCATGTTTGACACCCTTTTCCATTTAAAATTTTTGAGGTGCAGTCCACCCCCATTTTAGGGTTGAAGTTATGCCATTAGTATTAATCCATACAGGTGTCCCCGTTTATACTAAAATTGACGTGTTCGAGCGTTTTTTGCAAAATTGATGTTAAGTGACCAAAAACTGCGCTGATAATTTTCGCTGGGCTACCCTGTATGTATAATAATATGTAAAGTCCAAAATTCCAGGAATTTTTTTAAAACCATCTTACAAGTGACAATGTTGTAAATTATATATGACCTAATGTACTTACATATTATTTCTTTATAATATATTCAAAGCGGCACGCGGAACATTTGATATAATAAATAATAATATAAACAAAAAAATCACACTAGGTGACATTTGGTGGGTAATAAACTGAGACTATGGCAAGTTGTACTTTTTCACAACTTTCTATGGGTTATGTTATGAATAAATGAATTTTCTATATTATGTTATTTATAATAATATTTTTAAAGCGACATGCAGGATATTTTAGGAAATATATAATAATATAATATAATAAAGACGAAAAAATACTAACTAGGTACGTGACATCTGGTGGCGAAAAAAAAGCAGAAACCATGGCAAAATAAACTTTCGCAATCTATATGTTTTATTGATACTCTTCATGGATTCTAATGTAAAAAATCTGATGTGGACACCACATGACTTCCTTGTACGCTAAATTATAAACATTTTTTACTGCATTTCATTTAAACTTATTCGTTTAAAAGTGCACTTCAACTTCCATTCGTTACGTATCTTCGAACTTCACTTCGAAATTGATCATTTTTTAAAAAGAATATATTAAAATGTTTATCACTATTCCTTATTGCACTGCACAAAATTACTATAATCGCTAAAAATCTCGTAAAAAAAGAGATGTTATTTTCGTTTACTTCGTACATAATTCTCAGGAATATATTTTTCCAGCTTGTCAATGTCAATTTAACAAATCAAATATTTCCTAAAACAATTAAAAGCCAACTAAATTATTATTTTATTAAGATTTAGCCAAAATTATACTGCCTTTTTGGAAAGGCCGATTGAAACCAAAAATGGAGGTTTATAACTAGATGTTATAGCAATTCCATAAACAAAATTTCCAACTTCTACGACTAATAGTTTTTGAAATATGAGAAAAATCAAAAAAACACTACGAGCAAAGTGCCCTTTTGGCACTGCCGATTGCAACACAAATGCGAGGTGTTATAGCAGCCCCATATGCAAAATTTCCGGCCAGTCATTTTTGAGTTATGCGAGATACATACGTACATACATACGTACGTACATACGTACGTACGTACATACGTACATACATACGTCAAGCCGAAACTAGTCAATATAGATTTAGGGATAGTCAAAACGTGTATTTCCGTTGAAATCTGAAATTCGAATATTTTCGCGATTACAATACTTCCTTTACTTTGTACAAGGAAGTAAAAATAGAGAAAATACCACGGATGTAAAGTCTAGAGCGTCTTTTATTCCTCATGTGATTGTTTCCCTCGACTTTGACTCGGGAACAAACTTCACTCCCTGGATTAAAATAACCACTTTAATCCCCTACATAATTAATAAACAAAAATAGTACAAACAAAATATAGTACTGTACAATATAGCACAAACAATTGCAAAAATAAAATAATCCATTAATACATTCGGGGCGCTAAGCTAACTAAAAAAACGTCTTTGGTTCATTTAATGAAGGTTTGTTACCCTATATAGGGGTCTATCTCTTCAGACCGCAAAGATTCCAATACATAGAAAATATCACTGCAAAATGCAAAGTTGGCTTGTCCTATAATTAGTTTATATTTTTTTAACTATATATTTAACAAAGGCAATATATTTTTATATGATAAACACATCAGAAATACATGAACACATATTTTCGTGCAAAAATTATGACAATACAATAATACAAAGTTCAGAGATATAACAAGTTAAAGTTAAAAAATGTAAATAGCAAGAAAATGTGTGATTTTTTGGAAAATTGTGGATTTTTCAATATTCCCAATGAGATGGAATGTCGCGTCCACCACCATTAGATCCGTCGGAAAATTTCCTATAATAATATGTAAAAATTATTTGTAATAGTCTGGGGTTGCTCTTAAAATAAGCGAGCTACGGAGGCTTGGATCTCCAACTATTAATTTTACAATAACTACGAAAGAAAAATAGTACAAACGAAATAAAATACGGCACAATATAGCACAAACTGAACACAAACGATTGCTGAAATAAAAACATAAAAAAATTCATATGGGGGGTTTAGTGTTAAGTTGCCCCCCAGAATTTACTTTGTAATATCTTTGAAACTAAACTAGCACAAAATAAATAATAAACTGCACAAAACAGCATAATACGAGCACAATCCAAAGACCTGTTATAAAGTATAAAAATATTACTTCGGGGGGGCAACTTAACGGACCCCATATAAATTACAGTTTACAAATAATAAATAAAAATATTATTACAAATATGTTATTCTTCTATTATTATGTTTAGTAGCAAAGAAATCAACAATTGATTCTAACGTTTACAATATTTTTTTCAACAAACAATAATCCTGGATCAGTCTTTTTAGACTACAAAACGGTATTTCCCAACTTGCAGATATTACATAATTTATGAATTTCGTGAAAGACTAATCTAAATTTATGTGAAAAAACCACAAGATCAGTTCAAATTTATATTTGGTTTTGTTGTTTTGTTCATATCTCTCAAAAGTTTTTGGCAATAATTTTAATTCGATTTCAATTGAAGCTGAATCACAGCTATAATGCTTGGCTAATGAACGAATTCAACGATATATACATCACTATACTAAACGATTACATTCACTATTTTTCTTATATCTCACTCTCTATAGATTCATCACGACAAACGATTAATTTTTATAAGTAGCTACAGCCTGAACCATACAAGAGATTGATGTAATTTTTTTTTTAGATTTTAGGGAATAATGTGAATTACGATCCTTTTGGGGTCTCATATTTTTACTGTGAGTGGTTTTTGTTTAAAAAAATAAAAACTGCGTAAAATTGGTACATTGAAACAATGGATCCCAGAGGCCATGTCTACATTTAAGAAGAATCACGCCGTCATCCGTCACTTTTGACAATCTGTCTATGAACTTCAAATGATTATATCTTTTAATAGAACATTGATATCAAAGATTTAAAAACAATTTCATGAATAATAGACTTGAGCAAAGGTGTTACAACTAATTGAACTTTAAAACATAACGTATTTAATTAATATAAATTTTGACGTTTCCAATGTCAAAAGTCAATGTTGCCAAATGTGTGATGAAGTAACTAAATTAAAACCAAATATTCCTAAACTAACTTCAATGAAGACGGTGACAGTTGTAGTAGGTTTGACAATATTAATTTATAAATTTAAAAATTAACTACTATTTTTTAATACAAACAGCGTTGCCAAATTATAAAGTAACTAAATAAAAATCAAATATTATTAAATAAAATAAATTGAATACTTTGCTGTTTGTTATCAAAAGAAAGGAAACCGTAAGGGCCAGTTTTAAAATGACAAAAAAATTGTCATGTCGATCTGCTTTTGTTTTTCGTAAAAAGTTGTTAGAAGTAGGTCGTAATTGGGTTTTAAGAAAACGACACAATACGGACTGGTGTGCACGAATGACAAAAATGTTCTACGTAGATTAGAATTTGTTTTTTGCAAAATGTTGTCAGAAAAATGTCATATTTGGGTATTTTCGAATTACATGTCAATATTGCCAAATGTTTAATAAAGTAACTAAACAAAGAACAAATATTCCCAAATGAACGTTACTAAAGTCAGTGAATGTTATATTAGGCTAGGTCACGATGAGGGCTAGCGTGCAAAATGAACAAAAATGTTCTGTATCGAACGGCTTTTGTTTTTTGGAAAAAGTTGTGAGAAGTATGTGGTGTTTGGTATCAAATGAAAAGGCTCGATAAGGGCTGGCGTGTAGAATTAACAAAAAAGTTCAATGTTGATCGGCTTTTGTTTTTTTGCAAAAATTTCACAAAGGTATGTCGAGTTTGGTCTCAAATGAAAGGTCTCGTTGAGGGCTAGCGTGCAGAATTGACAAAAATGTTCCATGTCGATCGGCTTTTGTTTTATACAAAAAGTTGTCAGAAGTATGTCGTGTTTAGTATCAAATGAAAGGTCTCGGAGAGGGCTAGCGTGCAGAATTGACAAATATGTTCCATTCCGATGGGCTTTTGTTTTCTGCAAAAAATTGTCAAAGGTATGTCGAGTTTGGTCTCAAATGAAAGGTCTCGTTAAAGGCTCGCGTACAGAATTGACAAAAATGTTCCATGTCGATCGGCTTTTGTTTTATGCAAAAGTTGTCAGAAGTATGTCGTGTTTGGTATCAAATGAAAGGTCTCGGAGAGGGCTAGCGTGCAGAATTGACAAAAATGTGCTATGTCGATCGGTTTTTGTTTTTTGCAAAAAGTTGTCAGAAGTGTATGGTGTTTGGTATCAAATGAAAGGTTTCAATGAGGGCTGGTGTGCAGAATTAACAAAAAATGTCAATGTCGATCGGCTTTTGTCTTTTGCAAAAGGTTGTCACAAGTATATAGTGTTTGGTATCAAATGAAAAGTCTTGGTGTGGGCTAGCGTGCAGATATGATAAAAATGTTTCACGTCGATCGACTTTTGTTTTATGTAGAAAGTTGTCAGAAGTATATCGTGTTTGGTATTAAATGAAAGGTCTCGGTGTGGGCTGGGGTACATAAATGACAAAAATAATTCATGCCGACCGGCTTTTGTTTTTTGAAAAAAATTGTTGGAAGTATATCGAGTTTAGTCTCTAATGAAAGGTCTCGTTGAGGGCTAGCGTGCAGAATTGACAAAAATGTTTCATTCCGATCGGCTTTTGTTTTCTACAAAAAGTTCTAAAAGGTATGTCGAGTTTGGTCCCAAATGAAAGGTCTCATTGAGGGCTCGCGTACAAAATTGACAAAAGTGTTCCATGTCGATCGGCTTTTGTTTTATGCAAAAAGTTGTCAGAAGTATGTCGTGTTTGGTATCAAATGAAAGGTCTCGGAGAGGGCTAGCGTGCAGAATTGACAAAAATGTGCTATGTCGATCGGTTTTTGTTTTTTGCAAAAAGTTGTCAGAAGTGTATGGTGTTTGGTATCAAATGAAAGGTTTCAATGAGGGCTGGTGTGCAGAATTAACAAAAAATGTCAATGTCGATCGGCTTTTGTCTTTTGCAAAAGGTTGTTACAAGTATATAGTGTTTGGTATCAAATGAAAAGTCTTGGTGTGGGCTAGCGTGCAGATATGATAAAAATGTTTCACGTCGATCGACTTTTGTTTTATGTAGAAAGTTGTCAGAAGTATATCGTGTTTGTTATCAAATGAAAGGTCTCGGTGTGGGCTGGGGTACATAAATGACAAAAATGATTTATGCCGACCGGCTTTTGTTTTTTGCAAAAAATTGTTGGAAGTATATGGTGTTTGCAATCTAATGAAAGGTCCTGGAGAGGCCTGAAGTGCAAATATGAAATAATTGTTTCATGTCGATCGGCATTTGTTTTCTGGACTGACAGCGGAGCTCTAGGGAATTTCACAAAGGTATGTCGAGTTTGGTCTCAAATGAAAGGTCTCGTTGAAGGCTAGCGTGCAGAATTGACAAAAATGTTCCATGTCGATCGGCTTTTGTTTTATACAAAAAGTTGTCAGAAGTATGTCGTGTTTAGTATCAAATGAAAGGTCTCGGAGAGGGCTAGCGTGCAGAATTGACAAAAATGTGCTATGTCGATCGATATTTGTTTTTTGCAGAAAGTTGTCAGAAGTATGTCGCGTTTGGTATCAAATGAAAGGTCTCGGTGAGAGTTGGGGTACATAAATGACAAAAATGTTTCATGTCGACCGGCTTTTGTTTTTTGCAAAAATTTCTCAAAAGAATGTCGAGTTTGGTCTCTAATGAAAGGTCTCGTTGAGGGCTAGCGTGCAGAATTGACAAAAATGTTCCATTCCGATGGGCTTTTGTTTTCTGCAAAAAATTGTCAAAGGTATGTCGAGTTTGGTCTCAAATGAAAGGTCTCGTTGAGGGCTAGCGTGCAGAATTGACAAAAATGTTCCATGTCGATCGGCTTTTGTTTTATACAAAAAGTTGTCAGAAGTATGTCGTGTTTAGTATCAAATGAAAGGTCTCGGAGAGGGCTAGCAGAATTGACAAAAATGTGCTATGTCGATCGATATTTGTTTTTTGCAGAAAGTTGTCAGAAGTATGTCGTGTTTGGTATCAAATGAAAGGTCTCGGTGAGAGTTGGGGTACATAAATGACAAAAATGTTTCATGTCGACCGGCTTTTGTTTTTTGCAAAAATTTCTCAAAAGTATGTCGAGTTTGGTCTCTAATGAAAGGTCTCGTTGAGGGCTAGCGTGCAGAATTGACAAATATGTTCCATTCCGATGGGCTTTTGTTTTCTGCAAAAAATTGTCAAAGGTATGTCGAGTTTGGTCTCAAATGAAAGGTCTCGTTGAGGGCTCGCGTACAGAATTGACAAAAATGTTCCATGTCGATCGGCTTTTGTTTTATGCAAAAAGTTGTCAGAAGTATGTCGTGTTTGGTATCAAATGAAAGGTCTCGGAGAGGGCTAGCGTGCAGAATTGACAAAAATGTGCTATGTCGATCGGTTTTTGTTTTTTGCAAAAAGTTGTCAGAAGTGTATGGTGTTTGGTATCAAATGAAAGGTTTCAATGAGGGCTGGTGTGCAGACTTAACAAGAAATGTCAATGTCGATCGGCTTTTGTCTTTTGCAAAAGGTTGTCACAAGTATATAGTGTTTGGTATCAAATGAAAAGTCTTGGTGTGGGCTAGCGTGCAGATATGATAAAAATGTTTCACGTCGATCGACTTTTGTTTTATGTAGAAAGTTGTCAGAAGTATATCGTGTTTGGTATTAAATGAAAGGTCTCGGTGTGGGCTGGGGTACATAAATGACAAAAATGATTCATGCCGACCGGCTTTTGTTTTTTGAAAAAAATTGTTGGAAGTATATCGAGTTTAGTCTCTAATGAAAGGTCTCGTTGAGGGCTAGCGTGCAGAATTGACAAAAATGTTTCATTCCGATCGGCTTTTGTTTTCTACAAAAAGTTCTAAAAGGTATGTCGAGTTTGGTCCCAAATGGAAGGTCTCATTGAGGGCTCGCATACAAAATTGACAAAAGTGTTCCATGTCGATCGGCTTTTGTTTTATGCAAAAAGTTGTCAGAAGTATGTCGTGTTTGGTATCAAATGAAAGGACTCGGAGAGGGCTAGCGTGCAGAATTGACAAAAAACGTGCTATGTCGATCGGTTTTTGTTTTTTGCAAAAAGTTGTCAGAAGTGTATGGTGTTTGGTATCAAATGAAAGGTGTCAATGAGGGCTGGTGTGCAGAATTAACAAAAAATGTCAATGTCGATCGGCTTTTGTCTTTTGCAAAAGGTTGTCACAAGTATATAGTGTTTGGTATCAAATGAAAAGTCTTGGTGTGGGCTAGCGTGCAGATATGATAAAAATGTTTCACGTCGATCGACTTTTGTTTTATGTAGAAAGTTGTCAGAAGTATATCGTGTTTGTTATCAAATGAAAGGTCTCGGTGTGGGCTGGGGTACATAAATGACAAAAATGATTCATGCCGACCGGCTTTTGTTTTTTGCAAAAAATTGTTGGAAGTATATGGTGTTTGCAATCTAATGAAAGGTCCTGGAGAGGCCTGAAGTGCAAATATGAAATAATTGTTTCATGTCGATCGGCATTTGTTTTTTGCACTGACAGCGGAGCCCTAGGGAATGCTCGGCGTAGCCGAGAATTCGGTAGTCTCCTATACTAAACGATTAGATTCACTTTCTCTCTATAGATTCATCACGAAGATCGAGTGAATTTTGTAAAGGCCTCCAGCCTGAACCATACAAGGGATTGTTGTAATTATTTTTTTAAATTTTATGGGATAATGTGAATTACGATCCTTTTGTGGTCTCATATTTTTACTGTGAGTGGTTTTCGTGTAAAACAATTAAAATTGTGCAAAATTGGTACCTTGAAACAATGGATCCTAGAGGCCATGTCTAAATTTAAGAAGAATCACGCTGTCATCCGTCACTTTTGACAATCTGTCTATAAACTTTAAATGATTATATCTTTTAATAGCACATTGATATTCAAGATTTAAAAACAGTATAATGAATAATAGTCTTGAGCAAAGGTTTTACCAATATTATAAGTTTATAACATAACGTATTTAACTAATATAAATTTTGACGTTTCCAATGTCAAAATTCAATGTTGCCAAATGTGTGATGAAGTAACTAAATTAAAACCAAATATTCCTAAACTAACTTCACTGAAGACGGTGGCAGATGTATTAGGGTTGACAATATTAACTACTATTTTTAATACAAACAGTGTTGCCAAATTATGAAGTAGGTAACTAAATAAAAATCAAATATTCCTAAATTAAATAAATTGAACACTTTGATTTGTTTGATATCAAAAGAAAGAAAACCATAAGGGCCGGTTTTGAAATGACAAAAAAAATGTGTCATGTCGATCTGCATTTGTTTTTCGTAAAAAGTTCTTAGAAGTTGGTCGTCCTTGGATTTTAAGGAAACGACACAATATGGACGGGTGTGCACGAATGACAAAAATGTTCTACGTAGATTAAGATTTGTTTTTTGCAAAATGTTGTTAGAAAAATGTCGTGTTTGGAAAAATTTGTGAGACGTATGTGGTGTTTAGTATCAAATTAAAGGGCTCGATAAGGGCTGGCGTGTAGAATAAACAAAAATGATCAATGTTGATCGGCTTTTGTTTTTTGCAAAACTTTCTCGAAGGTACGTCGAATTTGGTTTCAAATGAAAGGTCTCGTTGAGGGCTAGCGAGCAGAATTGACAAAAATGTTCGAAAAAGGTTGGTGTGCAGAATTAATAAAAATAGTTCATGTTGATCGGCATTTGTTTTTGCAAAAAGTTTTTAGAAGTATGTCGAGTTTGGTCTCAAATGAAAGGTCTCGTTGAGGGCTAGCGTGCAGAATTGACAAAAATGTTCTATTCCGATCGGCTTCTATTTTCTGCAAAAAGTTCTCAAAAGTATGTCGAGTTTGGTCTCAAAAAAAAAACGTCTGGTTGAGGGCTAGCGTGCAGAGTTGACAAAAATGTGCCATGTCAATCGGCTTTTGTTTTTTGCTAAAAGTTGTCAGAAGTGTGTTGTGTTTGGTCTCAAATGAAAGGTCTTGCTGAGGGTTTTCGTGAAAATTTAACAAAATTACTCAATATTAATCGGCTTTAGTTTTTTGGGAAAAGTTCTCAAAAATATATCGAGTTTGGTCTCAAATGAAAGGCCTCGTTTAGGGCTAATATGCAGAATTGACAAATATGATCCATGTCGATCTGCTTTTCTTTTTACAAAAAGTTGTCACAAGTTCATAGTGTTTGGTATCAAATGAAAGTTCTCGGTGTGGGCTAGCCTGTGGAAATTGCAAAAATGTTCCATGTCGATTGACTTTTGTTTTATCCAAAAAAAAATGTCAGAAGTATGTTGTGTTTGGTATCAAATGAAAGGTCTCGGTGAGGGTTAGGGTACATAAATAACAAAAATGTTTCATGTCGACCGGCTTTTGTTTTTTTGCAAATAATTATTAGAAGTATATCGTGTTTGCAATCTACTGAAAGGTCTCGGTGAGGCCTGACGTGCAAATATGAAATAATTGTTTCATGTCGATCGGCATTTATTTCTGCACTAACAGCGGAGCTCTAGGGAATGCTCGGCGTAGCCGAGAATTCGCTAGTCTTATATACTAAAACGATAGATTCACTATATATATTTGGATTCATCTCGAGCATCGCAAAAACTTTGCTCACGGGTACAGGTCAAACCATTCATGTAATAATTTTAATATTATTTTATTAGATGTGGTTTAATGAGGACCAAGTGCTTTAGGGTGTCTTATATTTTTACCGTGCATAGTTTTTGTGTAAAAAATCGAAAACTAAGCTAAAAAGTATAACTGGAACAAAACTGAAAAAAATATCCTAGATGCCATGCATAAATTTAAGAAGAATCACGCAGTCATCCGTCACTTTTGACAATCTGTCTATGAACTTTAATCGATTGTATCTTTTAATAGAACATTGATATCAAAGATCTGAAAACAGTGTCATGAATAATAGAACTGAGCAAAGGTTTTACCAATATTTTAAGTTTATAACACAACACATTTATTTATTTTAAATTTTGACGTTTCGAATTACATAAGACAATGTTGCCAAATGTGTAATGAAATAACTAAACAAAAAACAAATATTCCTAAATGAACTTCACTGAAGACAGTGGCTGTTATATTAGGATTGCCGATGGTAATTTATAAATTTAAAAATTAACTACAATATTTTAATACAAATATCGTTGCCAAATTATGAAGTAACTAAATAAAAAACAAATGTTCCTAATTAAATTAAACAGTTTGCTGTGTTTGATATCAAAAGAAAGAAAACCATCAGGGCCGATTTTGAAATGACAAAAAAAATGTGTCTTGCCGATCTGCATTTGTTTTTCGTAAAAAGTTGTTAGAAGCTGGTCGTCCTTGGGTTTTAAGAAAATGACACAATGTGGACTGGTGTGCACGAAAGACAAAAATATTCTAGGTGGATTATAACTTATTTTTTGCAAAATGTTGTCAGAAAAATGTCGTGTTTGGGTATTTTCGAATTACATAAGTCTATGTTGGCAAATGTGTACTGAAGTAACTAAACAAAGAACAAATATGCCCAAATGAACTTTACTGTAGACAGTGTACATTGTATTAGGCTAGGTCTTGATGAGGGCTAGCGTGCAGAATGAACAAAAATGTTCCATATCGAACGGCTTTTGTTTTTTGTTGTTAGAAGTATGTGGTGTTTGGTATCAAATGAAAGAGCTCGATAAGAGCTGGCGTGTAGAATTAACAAAAATGGTCAATGTTGATCGGCTTTTGTTTTTTGCAAAGCTTTTTCAGAGGTATGTCGAGTTTGGTCTCAAATGAAAGGTCTCGTTGAGGGCTCGCGTGCAGAATTGACAAAAACATGCTATGTCGATCGGTTTTTGTTTTTTGCAAAAAGTTCTCAAAGGTATGTCGAGTTTGGTCTTAAATTAAATGTCTTATTGAGGGCTAGCGTGCAGAATTAACAAAAATGTGTCATGTCAATCGGGTTTTGTTTTTTGCAAAAAGTTGTCAGAAGTATGTGGTGTTTGGTATCAAATGAAAGATTTCGATAAGGGCTGATGTGCAGAATTAACAAAAATGGTTAATGTAGATCGGCTTTTGTTTTTTTGCAAAAAGTTTTTAGAAGTATGTCGAGTTTGGTCTCAAATGAAAGGTCTCGTTGAGGCCTAGCGTGCAGAGTTGACAAAAATGTTCCATTCCGATCGGCTTTTGTTTTCTGCAAAAAGTTCTCAAAGGTATGTTGAGTTTGGGCTCAAATGAAACGTCTCGTTGAGGGCTAGCGTGCAGAATTGACAAAAATGTTCCATGCAGATCGGCTTTGTTTTTAGTAAATAGTTGTTAGAAGTATGTGGTGTTTGGTATCTAAATAAAGGTCTCGATGAGGGTTTGCGTGTAAAATTAACAAAATTGCTCAATGTTGATCGGCTTTTGTTTTTTGCGAGAAGTTCTCAGAAATATGTCGAGTTTGGTCTCAAATGAAACGTCTCGTTGGCGGCTAGCGTGCAAATTTGACAAAAATGTTCCATTCCGATCGGCTTTTGTTTTCGGCAAGAAGTTCTCAAAAGTATGTCGAGTTTGGTATCAAACAAAACGTCTGGTTGAGGGCTAGCGTGCAGAATTAACAAAAATGTTCCATGCCGATCGGCTTTTGTTTTTCGCAAATAGTTGTCAGAAGTATGTTGTGTTTGGTGTCAAATAAAAGGTCTCGGTAAGGACTGGCGTGAATAATTGATAAAAATGTTTCATGTCGACCGGCTTTTGTTTTCTTTGCAAAAGTTAGTAGAAGTATTTCGTGTTTGGAATCTAATGAAAGGTCTCGGTGAGGGCTAACATGCAGATATGAAAGAACTGTTTCATGTCGATCGGCATTTGTTTTTTGCACGGACAGCGGAGCTCTAGGGAATGCTCGGCGTAGCCGAGAATTCGCTAGTCCTATATACTAAACGATTAGATTCACTATATATCTATGTATCTATATATCTATCTATAGATTCATCACGAGCATCGAGTAACTTTTGTAATAGCCTACAGCAAGAACCATGCAAGTGATTGTTATAAATATTTTTTTAATATGTGGAGGCTAATGAGATCTGATGCCTTTTGGGTGTCTCATATTTTTACTATTAGTAGTTTTCGTGTAAAAAATTAAAACTTTGCACAAATGCTGCCTTGAAACAATGGATCCCAGAGGCCATGTCTAACTTTAAGAAGAATCACGCCGTCATCCGTCACTTTTGACAATCTGCCTATGAACTTTAAATGATTATATCTTTTAATAGAACATTGATATCAAAGATTTAAAAACAGTATCATGACTAATAGACTTGAGCAAATGTGTTACAACTAATTTAAGTTTAAAACATAACTTATTTAATTAATATAAATTTTGACGTTTCCAATGTCAAAAGTCAATGTTGCCAAATGTGTGATGAAGTAGCTAAATTAAAACCAAATATTCCTAAACTAACTTCACTGAAGACGGTGGCAGTTGTATTAGGGTTGACAATATTAATTTATAAATTTAAAAATTAACTACTATTTTTTTAATACAAACAGTGTTGCCTAATTATAAAGTAACTAAATAAAAAGAAAATATTCCTAAATAAAATAGATTGAATACTTTGCTGTGTTTGTTATCAAAAGAAAGGAAACCATAAGGGCCAGTTTTAAAATGACAAAAAAATGTGTCATGTCGATCTGCATTTGTTTCCCGTAAAAAGTTGTAAGAAGTAGGTCGTCCTTGGGTTTTAAGGAAACGACACAATACGGACTGGTGTGCACGAATGACAAAAATGTTCCATGTAGATTAGAATTTGTTTTTTGCATAATGTTGTCAGAAAAATGTCGTGTTTGGGTATTTTCAAATTACAAAAGTCAATGTTGCCAAATGTTTAACAAAGTAACTAAACAAAGAACAAATATTCCCAAATGAAAGGTTACTGAAGGCTGGCGTGTAGAATTAAAAAAAAGGTCAATGTTGATCGGCTTTTGTTTTTGCAAAAATTTCTCAAAGATATGTCGAGTTTGGTCTCAAATGAAAGGTCTCGTTGAGGGCTAGCGTGCAGAATTCACAAAAATGTTCCATGTCGATCGGCTTTTGTTTTGTGCAAAAAGTTGTCAGAAGTATGTCGTGTTTAGTATCAAATGAAAGATCTCGGAGAGGGCTAGCCTGCAGAATTGACAAAAATGTTCCATGTCGATTGGCTTTTGTTTTTTGCAAAAAGTTGTCAGAAGTATGTCGTGTTTGATATCAAATGAAAGGTCTCGGAGAGGGCTAGCGTGCAGAATTGACAAAAATGTTCCATGTCGATCGGCTTTTGTTTTATGCAAAAAGTTGTCAGATGTATGTCGTGTTTGGTATCAAATGAAAGGTCTCGTTGAGGGCTAGCCTGCAGAATTGACAAAAATGTACTATGTCGATCGGTTATTGTTTTTTGCAAAAAGTTGTCAGAAGTATATCGTGTTTGATATCAAATGAAAGGTCTCGGAGTGGGCTAGCGGGCAGAATTGATAAAAATGTGCCATGTCGATCGGTATTTGTTTTTTGCAAAAAGTTGTCAGAAATGTGTGGTGTTTGGTATCAAATGAAAAGTCTCGTTGAGGGCTAGCGTGCAGAATTGACAAAAATGTTCCATGTCGATCGGCTTTTGTTTTATGTAAAAAGTTGTCAGAAGTATGTCGTGTTTGGTATCAAATGAAAGGTCTCGGAGAGGGCTAGCGTGCAGAATTGTCAAAAACTGTGCTATGTCGATCGGCTTTTGTTTTTTGCAAAAGGTTGTCACAAGTATATAGTGTTTGGTATCAACTGAAAAGTCTGGGTGTGGGCTAGCGTGTAGATATGATAAAAATGTTTCATGTCGACCGGCTTTTGTTTTTTGCAAAATATTATTGGAAGTATATCGTGTTTGCAATCTAATGAAAGGTCTCGGTGAGGCCTGACGTGCAAATAAGAAATAATTGTTTCATGTCGATCGGTATTTGTTTTTTGCAAAAAGTTGTCAGAAGTGTGTGGTGTTTGCTATCAAATGAAAAGTCTCGTTGAGGGCTAGCGTGCAGAATATACAAAAATGTTCCATGTCAATCGGCTTTTGTTTTATGCAAAAAGTTGTCAGAAGTATGTTGTGTTTGATATCAAATGAAAGGTCTCGGAGAGGGCTAGCGTGCAGAATTGATAAAAATGTGCTATGTCGATCGGTATTTGTTTTTTGCAAAAAGTTGTCAGAAGTGTGTGGTGTTTGTTATCAAATGAAAAGTCTCGTTGAGGGCTAGCGTGCAGAATTGACAAAAATGTTCCATGTCGATCAGCTTTTGTTTTATGCAAAAAGTTGTCAGAAGTATGTCGTGTTTGGTATCAAATGAAAAGTCTCGTTGAGGGCTAGCGTGCAGAATTAACAAAAATGTTCCATGTCGATCGGCTTTTGTTTTATGCAAAAAGTTGTCAGAAGTATGTCGTGTTTGGTATTAAATGAAAGGTCTCGGAGAGGGCTAGCCTGCAGAATTGACAAAAATGTACTTTGTCGATCGGTTTTTGTTTTTTGCAAAAAGTTGTCGGAAGTATATCGTGTTTAATATCAAATGAAAGGTCTCGGAGAGGACTAGCGTGCAGGATTGATAAAAATGTGCTATGTCGATCGGTATTTGTTTTTTGCAAAAAGTTGTCAGAAGTGTGTAATGTTTGGTATCAAATGAAAAGTCTTGTTGAGGGCTAGCGTGCAGAATTGACAAAAATGTTCCATGTCAATCGGCTTTTGTTTTATGCAAAAAGTTGTCAGAAGTATGTTGTGTTTGGTATCAAATGAAAGGTCTCGGTGAGGGCTAGCGTGCAGAATTGACAAAAATGTTCCATGTCAATCGGCTTTTGTTTTATGCAAAAAGTTGTCAGAAGTATGTTGTGTTTGATATCAAATGAAAGGTCTCGGAGAGGGCTAGCGTGCAGAATTGATAAAAATGTGCTATGTCGATCGGTATTTGTTTTTTGCAAAAAGTTGTCAGAAGTATGTCGTGTTTGTTATCAAATGAAAAGTCTCGTTGAGGGCTAGCGTGCAGAATTGACAAAAATGTTCCATGTCGATCAGCTTTTGTTTTATGCAAAAAGTTGTCAGAAGTATGTCTTGTTTGGTATCAAATGAAAAGTCTCGTTGAGGGCTAGCGTGCAGAATTGACAAAAATGTTCCATGTCGAACGGCTTTTGTTTTATGCAAAAAGTTGTCAGAAGTATGTCGTATTTGGTATTAAATGAAAGGTCTCGGAGAGGGCTAGCCTGCAGAATTGACAAAAATGTACTTTGTCGATCGGTTTTTGTTTTTTGCAAAAAGTTGTCGGAAGTATATCGTGTTTAATATCAAATGAAAGGTCTCGGAGAGGACTAGCGTGCAGAATTGATAAAAATGTGCTATGTCGATCGGTATTTGTTTTTTGCAAAAAGTTGTCAAAAGTGTGTGGTGTTTGGTATCAAATGAAAAGTCTTGTTGAGGGCTAGCGTGCAGAATTGACAAAAATGTTCCATGTCAATCGGCTTTTGTTTTATGCAAAAAGTTGTCAGAAGTATGTTGTGTTTGGTATCAAATGAAAGGTCTCGGAGAGGGCTAGCGTGCAGAATTGACAAAAAATATGCTATGTCGATCGGTATTTGTTTTTTGCCAAAAGTTGTCAGAAATGTGTGGTGTTTCGTATCAAATGAAAAGTCTCGTTGAGGGCTAGCGTGCAGAATTGACAAAAATGTTCCATGTCGATCGGCTTTTGTTTTATGCAAAAAGTTGTAAGAAGTATGTCGTGTTTGGTATCAAATGAAAGGTCTCGAAGAGGGCTAGCGTGCAGAATTGACAAAAAATGTGCTATGTCGATCGGCTTTTGTTTTTTGCAAAAGGTTGTCACAAGTATATAGTGTTTGGTATCAAATGAAAAGTCTGGGTGTGGTCTAGCGTGTAGATATGATAAAAATGTTTCATGTCGATCGACTTTTGTTTAATGCAGAAAGTTGTCAGAAGTATGTCGTGTATGGTATCAAATGAAAGGTCTCGGTGAGAGTTGGGGTACATAAATGACAAAAATGTTTCATGTCGACCGGCTTTTGTTTTTTGCAAAATATTATTAGAAGTATATCGTGTTTGCAATTTAATGAAAGGTCTCGGTGAGGCCTGACGTGCAAATATGAAATAATTGTCTCATGTCGATCGGCATTTGTTTTTTGCACTGACAGCGGAGCTCTAGGGAATGCTCGGCGTAGCCGAGAATTCGCTAGTCTCCTATACTAAAAGGCTAGATTCACTTTCTTTCATATCACTCCCTATAGATTCATCACGAGCATCGAGTAACATTTGTAAAGGCCTACAGCCTGAACCATGCAAGTGATTATTATAATTTTTTTTTAATATGTGGGGCCTAATGAGATCTGGTGCCTTTTAGGTGTCTCATATTTTTACTATTAGTAGTTTTCGTGTAAAAAATTAAAACTGTGCACAAATGCTGCCTTGAAACAATGGATCCCAGAGGCCATGTCTAACTTTAAGAAGAATCACGCCGTCATCCGTCACTTTTGACAATCTGCCTATGAAGTTTAAATGATTCTATCTTTTAATAGAACATTGATATCAAAGATTTAAAAACAGTATCATGAATAATAGACTTGAGCAAATGTGTTACAACTAATTTAAGTTTAAAACATAACGTATTTAATTAATATAAATTTTGACGTTTCCAATGTCAAAAGTCAATGTTGCCAAATGTGTGATGAAGTAACTAAATTAAAACCAAATATTCCTAAACTAACTTTACTGAAGACGGTGGCAGTTGTATTAGGGTTGACAATATTAATTTATAAATTTAAAAATTAACTACTATTTTTTTAATACAAACAGTGTTGCCTAATTATAAAGTAACTAAATAAAAAGAAAATATTCCTAAATAAAATAGATTGAATACTTTGCTGTGTTTGTTATCAAAAGAAAGGAAACCATAAGGGCCAGTTTTAAAATGACAAAAAAAATGTGTCATGTCGATCTGCATTTGTTTTTCGTAAAAAGTTGTTAGAAGTAGGTCGTCCTTGGGTTTTAAGGAAAGGACACAATACAGGCTGGTGTGCACGAATGACAAAAATGTTCTACGTAGATTAGAATTTGTTTTTTGCAAAATGTTGTCAGAAAAATGTCGTATTTGGGTATTTTCGAATTACATAAGTCAATATTGCCAAATGTTTAATAAAGTAACTAAACAAAGAACAAATATTCCCAAATGAACGTTACTGAAGCCAGTGAATGTTATCATAAAAACTAAATATTCCTATAGGAACTAAACTGAAGATAGAAGCTGTTATTTTAGAATTGTCGATGGTAATTTATAAATTTAAAAATTAAATACAATTGTTTAATGCAAACAGTGTTGCCAAATTATGAAGTAATTAAATAAAAATCAAATATTTCTAAATAAAATAAATTAAACACTGCTGTGTTTGATATCAAAAGAAAGAAAACAATAAGGGCCGGTTGTGAAATGACAAAAAAATGTGTTATGTCGATCTGCATTTGTTTTTCGCAAAAAAGTGTTAGAAGTAGGTCGTCTTTGGGTTTTAATGAAACGACATAATGTGGACTGGTGTGTACGAATGACAAAAATGTTCTACGTCGATTAGAATTTCTTTTTTGCAAAATGTTGTCAGAAATATGACGTGTTTGATATCGAATGAAAAGACCCGGTGAGGGCTGGTGTGCAGAAATGAAAATTTTCCATGTTGATCAGCTTTTGTTTTACGCAAAATGTTAATAGAAGTATGTCGTGTTTGGTATCTAATAAAAGGTCTTGTTGAGGGTGGAAATGCAAAAGTGACAAATATGTTCCATATCGATAAGATTTTGTTTTTTGCAAAAAGTTATCAGAAATATGTCGAGTTTGGTATGGAATGAAAGGTCTCGGCGAGGGCTAGCGTACAGAATTCACAAAAATGATCTATGTCGATCGGATTTTGTTTTCTGTAAAAAGTTGTATAAATGAAAAGTCTTGTTAAGGGCTCGCTTGCAGAACTGAAGAAAATGGTCTATGTTGATCTGCTTTTGTTTTTTGCAGAAAATTGTAAAAAATATATCGCGCTTGAAAGCAAATAAAAAGACTCGATGAAGGCTGGCGAGGAGATATGTCAAAAAAGTTCCATGACGATCGGCTTTTGTTTTCTGCAAAAAGTTGTCAGAAGTATATCGTATATGGTGTCAAATGAAAGGTCTTGTTGAGGGCTAATGTGCAGAATTGACAAAAATGTTTCATGTTGATCGGCTTTTGTTTTTTGCAAAAAGTTATCAGTGACATGCAAAATTGACAGAAATAGTTCATGTTGACCCGCTTTTGTTTTTTGGAAAAAGTTGTGAGAAGTATGTCATATTTGGTATCAAATTAAATGTCTTGTTGATGGCTGATGTGCAGAAGTGACAAAAAATTGCCAAGTTGATCTGCATTTGTATTTTACAATTAGTTGCCGGAAGTACATCGTGTTTGGTATTAAATGAAATCATTCGACAAAACTTGTCTTGCAGAAATAAAATTAGCTATCAAATGTTAATATTTCAGGGACGCCGGAGGCCTAGGGAACGCTCAGCGTAGCTGAGCATTCGCTATCATATACTATTTTGATTGATTCACTATCTATATATCTATCTATCTATCTATATTTGGATTCATCACGACGATCAGGCATCCTTTGTCCAGCTCAAACACCTAGACCATTCAAGTAATTGCTGTAATTTTTTTCCAAGTTGTAGTGTCTATTGTGCCGGAGTGCCTTTTGGGGGACTCATATTTTTACTGTGAGTGGTTTTTGTTTAAAAAAATAAAAACTGCGTAAAATTGGTACACTGAAACAATGGATCCCAGAGGCCATGTCTACATTTAAGAAGAATCACGCCGTCATCCGACACTTTTGACAATCTGTCTATGAACTTTAAATGATTATATCTTTTAATAGAACATTGATATCAAAGATTTATAAACAATTTCATGAATAATAGACTTGAGCAAAGGTGTTACAACTAATTGAAGTTTAAAACATAACGTATTTAATTAATACAAATTTTGACGTTTCCAATGTCAAAAGTCAATGTTGCCAAATGTGTGATGAAGTAACTAAACTAAAACCAAATATTCCTAAACTAACTTCAATGAAGACGGTGACAGTTGTAGTAGGGTTTACAATATTTATTAATAAATTAAAAAATTAACTACTATTTTTTAATACAAACAGTGTTGCCAAATTATAAAGTAAGTAAATAAAAATCAAATGTTCCTAATTAAATTTAAGACTTTGCTGTGTTTGATATCAAAAGAAGGAAACCATAAGGGCCGGTTTTAAAATGACAAAAAAAAGTGTCATGTCGATCTGCATTCGTTTTTCGGAAAAAGTTGTTAGAAGTAGGTCGTCGTAGGATTTAAGGAAACGACACAATGTGGACGGTTGTGCACGAATGACAAAAATGTTCTACGTAAATTACAATTTATTTTTGCAAAATGTCAGAAAAATGTCGTGTTTGGAAAAAGTTTTGAGAAGTATGTGGTGTTTAGTATCAAATGAAAGGGCTCGATAATGGCTGGCGTGTAGAATTAACAAAAATGGTCAATGTTGATCGTGCTATGTCGATCGGTTTTTGTTTTCTGCAAAAAGTTGTCAGAATTGTGTGGTGTTTGGTATCAAATAAAAGGTTTCAATAAAGGCTGGTGTGCAGAATTAACAAAAATAGTTAATGTTGATCAGCTTTTGTTTTTTCCGAAAAGTTTTTAGAAGTATGTCGAGTTTGATCACAAATGAAAGTTCTCGTTGAGGGCTAGCGACCAGAATTGACAAAAATGTTCCATTCTGATCGGCTTTTGTTTTCTGCAAAAAGTTCTCAAATGTATGTCGAGTTTGGTATCAAATAAAACGTCTCGTTGAGGGCTAGCGTGCAGAATTGACAAAAATGTGTTATATCGATCGGGTTTTGTTTATTACAAGAAGTTGTGAGAAGTATGTGGTGTTTGGTATCAAATGAAAAGGCTCGATAAGGGCTGGCGTATAG
The DNA here is from genome assembly GCA_035578165.1 of Stenolophus ochropezus. Classification (NCBI taxonomy): domain Eukaryota; kingdom Metazoa; phylum Arthropoda; class Insecta; order Coleoptera; family Carabidae; genus Stenolophus; species Stenolophus ochropezus. The sequence continues at coordinate 579,679 of JAQOWZ010000049.1, forward strand.
AATTAACAAAAAAGCTCAATGTTGATCGGCTTTTGTTTTTTGCAAAAACTTCTCAAAGGTATGTTGAGTTTGGTCTCAAATGAAAGGTCTCGTTGAGGGCTAGCGTGCGGAATTGACAATAATGTTCCATTCCGATCGGCTTTTGTTTTCTGCAACAAGTTTTCAAAAGTATGTTGAGTTTAGTCACAAACAAAACGTCTGGTTGAGGGCTAGCGTGCAGAGATGACAAAAATGTTCCATGTCAATCGGCTTTTGTTTTATGCAAAAAGTTGTCAGAAGTATGTCGTGTTTGGTATCAAATGAAAGGTCTCGGAGAGGGCTAGCGTAAAGAATTGACAAAAATATGCTATGTCGATCGGTATTTGTTTTTTGCCAAAAGTTGTCAGAAGTGTGTGGTGTTTGGTATCAAATGAAAGGTTTCAATGAAGGCTGGTGTGCAGAATTAACGAAAATGGTCAATGTCGATCGGCTTTTGTTTTTTGCAAAAGTTGTCACAAGCATATAGTGTTTGGTATCAAATAAAAAGTCTTGGTGTGGGCTAGCGTGCAGATATGATAAAAATGCTTCATGTCGATCTACTTTTGTTTTATGTAGAAAGTTGTAAGAAGTATGTCGTGTTTGGTATTAAAAGAAAGGTCTCGGTGAGAACTTGGGTACATAAATAACAAAAATGTTTTATGTCGACCGGCTTTTATTTCTTGCAAAAAATTCTCAAAAATATGTCGAGTTTGGTCTCAAATGAAAGATCTCGTTGAAGGCTAGCGTGCAGAATTGACAAAAATGTTCCACTTCGATCGGCTTTTGTTTTCTGCAAAAAGTTCTCAAAGGTATATCGATTTTGGTCTCAAATGAAACGTCTTGTTGAGGGCTAGGCTGTAGAATTGACAAAAATGTGCTATATCGATCGGTTTTTGTTTTTTGCAAAAAGTTGTTAAAAGTGTATGGTGTTTGGTATCTAATGAAAGGTTTCAATGAGGGCTGGTGTGCAGAATTAACAAAAATTTGCAATTTTGATCGGCTTTTGTTTTTTGCAAAAGGTTGTCACAAGTATAGAGTGTTTGGTATCAAATAAAAAGTCTCGGTGTGGGCTAGCGTGCAGATATGATAAAAATGTTTCATGTTGATCGACTTTTGTTTTATATAGAAAGTTGTCAGAAGTATGTCGTATTTGGTATCAAATGAAAGGTCTCGGTGAGGCCTGGGGTACATAACTGACAAAAATGTTTCATGTCGACCGGCTTTTGTTTTTTGCAAAAAATTATTGGAAGTATATCTTATTTGCAATCTAATGAAAGATCTTGGTGAGGCCTGACGTGCAAATACGAAATAATTGTTTCATGGCGATCGGCATTTGTTTTTTGTACTGACAGCGGAGCTCTAGATAATGCTCGGCGTAGCCGAGAATTCGCTAGTCATATACTATTTTGATAGATTCACTATCTATATATCTATCTATATTTGGATTCATCACGACGATCGGGCATCGTTTGTCCAGCGCAAACTCTTAGACCATTCAAGTAATTGCTGTAATTTTTTTTCCAAGTTGTAGGGTCTAATGTGCTGGAGTGCCTTTTGGGGGTCTCATATTTTTACTGTGAGTGGTTTTTGTTTAAAAAAATTAAAACTGTGCAAAATTGGTACCTTGAAACAAACAATCCCAGAAGCCATGTCAAATGTAAGAAGAATCACGATTGTCATACGTCAAATTTGACAATTCAATATGAAACTTTTATTTGATTTATTTTGAAAATGAAAAGGGATATTGTAAATATAAATATATTTTTATACATTATAATAGTGAGCGAAATATATACAAATATACTGAATGTTAAATGTGGTGTATTTAAAATATTTCTTTTTTGACATTCGACGTTTATCATACGTTAGAGCCGTCAAAAATTCGTGGTACAAGTTTTATATTTTCAAAGACAAATATACAGAAATAAAAGTAAACTATGTTTAAAAGAATATGTACAATACACTTTGTGATGTAAGTATATCATTTTAAATTTGTTTCAATGTAATTAAATATATATTTTTATTTCAGTTACAATTTTTAATTGGTTACCCAAACAAGAGTACATTTATAGAAGAGAAATAACATAAAATTACTGATAATAAAACTACTGAAATGTAACTGATTATCATAAAAGTGCATTGTACATAATAATTTATGGCAAACCTTATTTACAATATTTAAATTTTCATGAAATATGACTTTTATCAAAACGTCAGCTATAATCAAACAATCATAATGCAAGTCTTGTATTTGCTTGGAGAAATATATAGTACAATATGTTTAAAAGTAAAACTACACTACATTTTGTAATGTAAGTATGTAATTTTATATTTCCTTGGCTGTATTTAGATGTGTTTTCATTTCAGTTCTAGTTTTTAAATGGTAAGTTATTCAAACAAGAATATATATTTATAGAAAAGAAATATCATAAAATTACGGATAATAACACTATTGGCAAAAAAATAAATTCTGAAAATCAAACAAGGCGCGTCGTATTCAGTCATAAACACATTGATTTAAAAATACTGACAAACCTTTCCTTCATACTCTCTTGGAAGAAATGTTTCACAATTTATTGTACAATAATTATTTTGTATTATGTATCTGGATTATATTAAACTGTAAGTAACTGCAATTTTATACATTCTTTATGTATTCTTTCATCAAATTTCAGATGAAAGTAGTTGATTACAACAAGGATTAGATTTTTAAAAATTCTATTGTATATTGTTATGGAACGAGATGATTTTTTAGATGAAAACGTTTACAAAAACAAAGTATCTATCCAATTATTCATTTATCATTGATATTTCAAGCAATAAACACTTTCTGAAACCAAATATTAATCGAGATATGCGTTTGATGACATATGGTCTTAGTCGAATGTGACTGTGAATGGATTGCATAAAAATTCATATTTTTACTACGAAATAATGCAAAAGAAGGTTTGAAAATTGTTGGATATTGGTTTGAGGTATGATATAGATATTTTTAAGTACATTTTTAATTTTTATCACTTACTGATGTCATATTAGGTTACTGGCTCAGAGTATATAATCAAATGAAATTAAATAAAGTTATTTTTATCATAAATAATGCTATAAAAAGAGAAAATATAATATATTCTTTCATATACAACCATAAAGTTTTAAAAAATGGATTATTCATGCCAAACTTTGTGATGATGAGAGTTGCGAGCAAGGTTTGCAAGTTCCCATACTTAGTTTAAGTTATTATTCTGTAGTTATAAACCTATGTCATTTTAATATATATTATTATACTTTTATATTCATTGGATAGTAAATATAAATTATTTTATTAACATTAATATTTCATATATTTTACTTATTTTATTGAATTCAAATTTGTTAATCTGATATCTAAAATTCATTTTCATAAACGAAGTGTACCTATTAAAATAATAAGGTATATTTTAAAGGATTTATTTACAGACAAAAAATATTTAACATTTAACAGTGAGCCTTTATATTTCCGAAAATTTAAAAGAAAACGGCCAGCTTTGATTGTTAGCTGCTCTTTTTGTTAATTTTCGGGACCCTAAAGACCCATTGTTAATTGTTGTGGTATATTTTTAATATTTTTATTAAAAAAATATTGTGTTCTAATTAAATTTATTAAAAAGTATCTTTGAATTTTAAAATTTAAGCTTAATGGTCACATTTAGTAATCCGACTGTACAACACATGTTTGAACGCATCCAAAATAAAAGTTGTCAAATTATCTTGTCATTTTGACATTGCTGAAAATATAAGTATTAGACTGTATTATGCATTTAAAATCAATAAGACTAGATAATCATGTTGCAGTATTATCATAAAGAGACTTCATTTTATTAAGAAATGTAAAGAAGTTAGCAATGTATTGTGTATCACAACTTGTACAAATGAAACTACTGCAAGAAACCAAGTATTTGTTTACATATGTGTTATTTCTATAATTTTACCTTGAATTATAACTGTGTAGTGAAGTCACATTAAAATAAGAATTCTAATATGCAGTCCAAAACTGATCACTTTATCATTTGATACAAGCCTTTACAAGGAGGTTAAAAAATATCACGAAGTTTCAATAAAATCATTCTACATAAACACGTCTGGATATTTTCTTGATATTCTTTTTACATTTTCAGAACATAAGCAAAGAAATTTTGTCTGAAACGAATACATAAAGTATTATACTTATAGCGAAATTGAAAGCACATTAAATAGGGCTGGAAGTGTAAAGAAAAAATGAGTAGAAAGTAAAAGTCAAAAAATAAAAACCGTAATAAAAATTTCATACGATAGACAAATTCGCAATAATACTACATATTCTGCAATGAACTCTTTCATTGTAGATGAACATATGTACCATTACAATTAGATTGGTACTGAGAAAATATGACAATGATTATTATAATGAAAATGTTGTTGACAGGAATCAATAGCTACAATTTTTATTGTAATCAAGCTATGCGTTATGGCTTGGAAACCGAAAGTGAAGCGAGATGAGTATTTCAAGCTTCAACTAATATATTATACTTGAAATTGGACTTGTTGTGTTGTAATATTATCTAACAAACCATACTTAGCATTTAGTGATGATGGTTTTATCAAAACAGAAAATGGATATTAACTTCTGAAAATAAAATGTCCTTATTCCTGTCAAAAAAAATAAATTGTATATTTACCAAATAAGAAGTCAGCTAAAAATGATTTAGAATTCGATGTAAATAGTAACGTTAAACTCAAGAAGTCCGACAAATATTACACACAAGACTACTTTTCAAAGCACATACTTTATATTACCGTTTGCCATTTCATTATTCGTAGAAAGAGATGAGAAGTTTCTACCTACATTAATTCTAAAAATTCAAGACTTTTATTTGAAATATTTCATTCAGTTTGTTCTTATTAAGTTTTAATAGACTGCATTAGTGTACCGGTCTTTTTGTGGCGCCAAATTCAAACTGAAACCCTAACTCGCCTCCGCCGATTTATATCCCCATGTTATTCTTATGTGAATAAATATATGCTATCTTTAAGCTGCTGGAAAGTATTATAAAATGCAAATCTTAATTATTAAATCTTATAACTACTAATCTCTTTTATCTATCTTCTAATGTAATAAACACACCCAAAAAACATAATATTATTTAATAAACTTCAATTTAAACAGTAGGTGCAAATTTATGAAAACATGTCGTAGCTGTCTTAGTATTAAGTTGAACCTGCCACTTTAACGCGGCGTTTTTCACCTGCTGCACCAAGTAACGACATATGTTACTATTTGTGATACTACTTTCTTTAAAATGAAATTTTTCTTAATTTATTATTTTATTTGTACTTTTTCTGTAAGGACAGCAAAGAGTAATGTTTTGGAACATAAAAAATCTCTATGTTATAATTAAGAATCGCCAAAATGCTTTAATATCGGAATTGAAAATGTACTCCCATAAGAAATGCATGCACTCAGATTTGAATTAGGGTTTCGCGCCAAATATAATTCTTAACCTCATTATATAAAATTAAATATAAAAATATTTCATTGTTGAATAATTATATCGATTCCTTCCTTAGAAGATGTAATAAAATTCATAATTAATGGCATCTATGTGATTTTTTTAAACTTAAAAATATTGATTTTCTATGATATACACAGAAACAAATTTTACAAAGACTGGTTTAAACGGTATAGTTAAACCTATAAAAATTATGTTTATATATTATTTAAAAATATACATTTATTAATACAAAAATATTATTATATAGTAATTAAATTTATAAACAAAGTTTTAGTAAGTTTTAATATAAGAGTACAATAATTTTAAATAAAATAATAATTTATCGATGAGTCAAAAGTGTTGATAGATAATTTATCCAAAAATTTGTTTTATTTATCAAGGCAATATTAATTTATTTTCTAAAAAACCTTAAATTTTATTTAATTAATATATCGTCCAATATGAATATTTATGAAAGTAGTTTGACTTTATAGGATGCCTTTTTAATTTTTATTACTTATATTCCAATGCTTTCATATCTGGGGAAAAATTTAGTAACTTCTGATTTTAATTTTAATTTAAAATTAAGTTAACTGGGTAAACAATATTAAACAATGTCAATTGACAATGAAAAATTAAAAGAAAAAAATATGACAGTAAACACAAGGGCAATAATATAAAAAATATATAATGTCGACATCGTAAGTAATATTTTCGGAATTTTTTTATCTATGTATTAGAATTTTTTTTTTTTTATTTACAGTTCAGCATATAAGTACCGATGTAAACACCCCAACAGCAAGAATACAAGAAGTGTGAATGTCCGCGGCACACAGAATAAACATTTTTTAATTTTCCTCTTCACGATCAAACAAGCTGTGACGTGTGGATAAATTTTTGTAAAATTAAAGCAGGTACAAATTTATCATATTCTTATCTTTGTGAAGATCATTTTGATATTAATTCTTTTTACAACATATCGAAACACCGTTTACCAAGAATGCAATCATTCTGGCTCCCAGTCACTTTTAAACTCCGATACAAATGCAGATCTGTTATGTCTCAATGATAGGATAGAGTTTTCCAGAACCGAATTAGGATCTAGGTGTAACGTTATACGTCAAAATAATTTAAAACAAATTCCTTCTAATACTACAGTTTCGGCATGTGATTCTAGAAATAAAAATAGAGGTTTGTGTGTTACAAATTTATCTGGAAAAGAAAGAATATTATATAAATTTTATAGACAAGAGAAAATAAAAGTTATAAAATTGAAGAACAAGAATGAATTATGCTAAGAAATATATAAGTCAAATAGTATCTAATCAATTGGTAGAAAATATTGTAAAACGGGTTAATAAAATTCGTTCCATGTTCATTAAATCACAGTTGAAAACATCTCTCCAAAACTTTTGCTGAGAGAACATCGCTCCAAAAATTTCATCGAGAAAATAACTCTTCCACAAATGGCACTGAGAGAACATTTCTCCAATATTTTGCTGAAAGAACATCATTTCGACAAATTTCACCAAGAGTACATCTTGCACAAATGACACCGAGAGAACGTCTCTCCAAAACTTTTGATGAGAGAACATCGCTTCGACAAATGGCACCAAGAGAACATCTTTCATCATATATGTTTATTTTAAATGAATAAATAAACAATAAATATAATGATAACAAATGTATATCTTTTATTTAAAATTAAAATATCCAGTAGTAATAAATGAACAAATGAAAATTGACAGCTGCATTTGACGTTTATGTGGAATATACAAAATTTAATGATCAAGTAGGCTTAGAGTAACTCAACCCCGAGAACATCAGATGGCAGCAGTTTCGTGCTGCACATTTGATCCATTGGGTTACGCTTCTCGTTATGTTAATGTTTTGTGGATTCAACTTTTATTTACAACGGCTAGAAAACATGGAATCAAATTTGGTTGACATTGAAATGTCTGTACTCATCTGTTAACATTGTCAATGTCGTATGATTTTCAAAGGCTGTTTAGTGTTTACATATGTACATTTTTTTTAAAATGAAACCGGGGTAATTTGCCAAATGTACATTATTCTATGATAAATGATTTTTATCGAATGAATTCAAATCCTCAAAGTTTTCTACGTGACGTCACATATCCCCTCTCCAAAACTTTATTATTGTTTTTCTCCGGAATTATCAATAATAGAGCGATTTAAAAAAATACGGGTATTTTATTTTTTGTACAGAACAATAAAATGGAGGAAAATAAATTAGATCATATATCCCATTAAGGTTTACAAACAACACATTTGGTTAAATCTACTTAAAAACTTGTAGTAACTTCCTCAAATGTAACCAAAATTACTTTCAAGTGAAGCAAGTAATGTACTTTGTTGAATAATAACTGTTTTATTAAGAAGGTATGTCGGTAAATATTACAAATTCTTCTTCAAATTATTATAATTTGTTCCCCAAAATTATTCATTCAAAAGATTTGTTCGTTAAATGCAATAGTCTAAAACCAAGTGAAAACTTCGAGTAAGATAATAGAAGAAAATGGAATCAAATTTTATAAAAAAATTATTTTGATTATATCAACCACAAGGCGTATTTTAATTAATCCTTTTTTTAACAAAAATGGACTTGTAATTAAGGTTTACAGACTAAAAATTTGATTATAGCAATGAAAAATTTTTCTGAGGTATACCGTGTTTGTTATTAATTGAAAGCACTTGACAAGGGCTTAGCTTGCAAAAATGATAAAATAGTTCCATGTCGATCGGCTTTTGTTTTTAGCGAAAAATTGTCAGAAGTATGTTGTGTTTGGTATCAAATGAAAGCACTCGAGTAGGGCAGTCATATTGAAGTAACAAGAATTTGCCAGGTCGATCGGATTTTGTTTTTTTGCAAAATTTGTCAGAAGTATGTCCTGTTTGGTATCATATGAAAGGTCTCGTCGAGAACTGTTGTACAGAAATGAAATTAGACGTCAACTGTAAATACTTTATTGATGCTGGAGGCCTAGTGAAGCTCAGCGAAGCTGAGCCTTCGCAAATCTCCTATACTAAACGATTAGATTCACTATTTTTAATATATCTCACTCTCTATAGATTCATCACGACAAACGATTAATTTTTATAAGTAGCTACAGCCTGAACCATACAAGAGATTGTTGTAATTTTTTTTTAGATTGTAGGGAATAATGTGAATTACGATCCTTTTGGGGTCTCATATTTTTACTGTGAGTGGTTTTTATGTAAAAAAATAAAAACTGTGCAAAATTGGTACCTTAAAACAATGGATCCCAGAGGCCATGTCTAACTTTAAGAAGAATCACGCCGCCATCCGTCACTTTTGACAATCTGTCTATGAACTTTAAATGAGTATATCTTTTAATAGAACATTAATATTAAAGATTTGAAAACAATATCATGAAAAATAATTCTGAGCAAAGGTTTTACCAATATTTTACGTCTATAAAATAACACATTTAATTATTTTAAATTTTGACATTTCGAATTACATAAGTCAATGTTGCCAAATGTGTGATGAAATTACTAAACAAAAAACAAATATTCCTAAATGAACTTCATTGAAGACAGTGGCTATTATATTAGGATTGCCGATGGTAATTTATAAATTTAAAAATCAACTATAATATTTTAATACAAACAGTGTTGCCATATTATTAAGTTACTAAATAAAAATAAAATGTTCGTAATTACATTAAACACTTTGCTTTGTTTGATATCAAAAGAAAGGAAACCATAAGGGCCGGTTTTAAAATGACAAAAAAATGTGTCATGTCGATCTGCATTTGTTTTTTGTAAAAAGTTCCTAGAAGTAGGTCGTCCTTGGGTTTTAAGGAAACGACACAATGTGGACGGGTGTGCATGAATGACAAAAATGTTCTACGTAGATCAGAATTTGTTTTTTGCTTGTGTTGCCAAAGAATGTCGTATTTGAAAAAAGTTGTGAGAAGCATGTGGTGTTTAGTGTCAAATAAAAGGGCTCAATAAGGGCTCGCGTGTAGAATTAACAAAAATGATTAATGTTGATTAGCTTTTGTTTTTTGCAAAACTTTTTCAAAGGTATGTCGAGTTTGGTCTCAAATGAAAGGTCTCGTTGAGGGCTAGCGAGCAGAATTAACAAAAATGTTCTATTCCGATCGGCTTTTGTTTTTTGCAAAAAGTTGTCAAAGGTATGTCGAGTTTGGTCTCAAATGAAACGTCTCGTTGAGAAGTAGCAAGCAGAATTGACAAAAATGTGCTATGTCGATCGGTTTTTGTTTTTAGTAAAAAGTTGTCAGAAGTGTGTGGTGCTTGGTATCAAATGAAACGTCTCGTTGAGGGATAGCGTGCAGAATTGACAAAAATGTGCCATGTCAATCGGCTTTTGTTTTTTGCAAAAAGTTTTAAGAAGTGTATGGTGTTTGGTCTCAAATGAAAGGTTTCGTTGAGGGCTAGCGTGCAGAATTGACAAAAATGTTACTTGCCGATCAGCTTTTGTTTTTCGCAAGTAGTTTTCAGAAGTATGTGGTGTTTGGTATCAAAATAAAGGTCTCGATAAGGGTTTGCGTGAAAAATTAACAAAATTGCTCTATGTTGATCGGCTTTTGTTTTTTGCGAAAAGTTTTTAGAAATATGTCGAGTTTGGTCTCAAATGAAAGGTCTCGTTGAGGGCTAGCATGCAGAATTGACAAATATGTTCCTTGTTCCAAAAAGTTGTCAGAAGTTTATAGTATTTGGTATCAAATGAAATTTCTCGGCGTGGGCTAGCCTGTAGACATTGCAAAAATGTTGCATGTTGATTGACTTTTGTTTTATGAAAAAAAAAAAATCAGAAGTATGTTGTGCTTGGTATCAAATGAAAAGTCTCGGTTAGGGCTAGCGTGCATAATTACGAAAAATGTTTCATATCGACCGGCTTTTGTTTTTTGCAAAAAGTTATTAGAAGTATACTGTGTTTGGATTCTAATAAAAGGTTGCGGTGTGGACTGACATGCAGATATGAAAAAACTGTTTGATGTCGATTGGCATTTGTTTTTTGCACTGACAGCGGAGCTCTAGGGAATACTCGGCGTAGCCGAGAATTCGCTAGTCATATACTATTTTGGTTGATTCACTATCTATATATCTATCTATCTATCTATCTATATTTGGATTCATCACGACGATCGGGCATCGTTTGTCCAGCGCAAACTCTTAGACCATTCAAGTAATTGCTGTAATTTTTTTTTCAAGTTGTAGGGTCTAATGTGCTGGAGTGCCTTTTGGGGGTCTCATATTTTTACTGTGAGTGGTTTTTGTTTCTAAAAATTAAAATTGTGCAAAATTGGTACCTTGAAACAAAAAATCCCAGAAGCCATGTCAAATGTGAGAAGAATCACGGTTGTCATACGTCAAATTTGACAATTCAATATGAAACTTTTATTTGATTTATTTTGAAAATGAAAAGAAATATTGTAAATATAAATATATTTTTATACATTATAATAGTGAGCGAAATATATACAAATATGCTGAATGTTAAATGTGGTGTATTTAAAATATTTCTTTTTTGACATTCAACGTTTATCATACGTTAGAGCCGTCAAAAATTCGTGGTACAAGTTTTATATTTTCAAAGACAAATATACAGAAATAAAAGTAAACTATGTTTAAAAGAATATGTACAATACACTTTGTGATGTAAGTATATCATTTTAAATTTGTTTCAATGTAATTAAATATATATTTTCATTTCGGTTACAATTTTTAATTGGTTACTAAAACAAGAGTACATTTATAGAAAAGAAATAACATAAAATTACTGATAATAAAACTACTGAAATGTAACTGATTATCATAAAAGTGCATTGTACATAATAATTTATGGCAAACCTAATTTACAATATTTAAATTTTCATGAAATATGACGTTTATCAAAACGTCAGCTATAATCAAACAATCATAATGCAAGTCTTGTATTTGCTTGGAGAAATATATAGTAAAATAAGTTTAAAAGTAAAACTACATTACATTTTGTAATGTAAGTATGTAATTTTATATTTCCTTGGCTGTATTTAGATGTGTTTTCATTTCAGTTCTAGTTTTTAAATGGTAAGTTAGTCAAACAAAAATATATTTATAGAAAAGAAATATCATAAAATTACGGATAATAACACTATTGGCAAAAAAATAAATTCAGTCATAAACACATTGATTTAAAAATACTGACAAACCTTTCCTTCATACTCTCTTGGAAGAAATGTTTCACAATTTATTGTACAATAATTATTTTGTATTATGTATCTGGATTATATTAAACTGTAAGTAACTGCAATTTTATACATTCTTTATGTATTCTTTCATCAAATTTCAGATGAAAGTAGTTAATTACAACAAGGATTAGATTTTTAAAAATTCTATTGTATATTGTTATGGAACGAGATGATTTTTTAGATGAAAACGTTTACAAAAACAAAGTATCTATCCAATTATTCATTTATCATTGATATTTCAAGCAATAAACACTTTCTGAAACCAAATATTAATCGAGATATGCGTTTGATGACATATGCTCTTAGTCGAATGTGACTGTGAATGGATTGCATAAAAATTCATATTTTTACTACGAAATAATGCAAAAGAAGGTTTGAAAATTGTTGTATATTGGTTTGAGGTATGATATAGATATTTTTAAGTACATTTTTAATTTTTATCACTTACAGATGTCATATTAGGTTACTGGCTCAGAGTATATAATCAAATGAAATTAAATGAAGTTATTTTTATCATAAATAATGCTATAAAAAGAGAAAATATAATATATTCTTTCATATACAAGCATAAAGTTTTAAAAAATGGATTATTTATGCCAAAATTTGTGATGATGAAAGTTGCGAGCAAGGTATGCAAGTTTCCACACTTAGTTTTAGTTATTATTCTGTAGTTATAAACCTATGTCATTTTAATATATATTATTATACTTTTATATTCATTGGATAGTAAATATAAATTATTTTATTAACATTAGTATTTCATATATTTTACTTATTTTATTGAATTCAAATTTGTTAATCTGATATCTAAAATTCATTTTCATAAACGAAGTGTACCTATTAAAATAATAAGGTATATTTTAAAGGATTTATTTAGAGACAAAAAAATATTTAACATTTAACAGTGAGCCTTTATATTTCCGAAAATTTAAAAGAAAACGGCCAGCTTTGATTGTTAGCTGCTCTTTTTGTTAATTTTCGGGACCCTAAAGACCCATTGTTAATTGTTATGGTATATTTTTAATATTTTTATTAAAAAAATATTGTGTTCTTATTAAATTTATTAAAAAGCATCTTTGAATTTTAAAATTTAAGTTTAATGGTCACATTCAGTAATCCGACTGTACAACACATGTTTGAACGCATCCAAAATAAAAGTTGTCAAATTATCTTGTCATTTTGACATTGCTGAAAATATAAGTATTAGACTGTATTATGCATTTAAAATCAATAAGACTAGATAATCATGTTGCTGTATTATCATAAAGAGACTTCATTTTATTAAGAAATGTAAAGAAGTTAGCAATGTATTGTGTATCACAACTTGTACAAATGAAACTACTGCAAGAAACAAAGTATTTGTTTACATATGTGTTATTTCTATAATTTTACCTTGAATTATAACTGTGTAGTGAAGTCACATTAAAATAAGAATTCTAATATGCAGTCCAAAACTGATCACTTTATCATTTGGTACAAGCCTTTACAAGCAGGTTAAAAAATATCACGAAGTTTCAATAAAATCATTCTACATAAACACGTCTGGATATTTTCTTGATATTCTTTTTACATTTTCAGAACATAAGCAAAGAAATTTTGTCTGAAACGAATGCATAAAGTATTATACTTATAACGAAATTGAAAGCACATTAAATAGGGCTGGAAGTGTAAAGAAAAAATGAGTAGAAAGTAAAAGTCAAAAAATAAAAACCGTAATAAAAATTTCATACGATAGACAAATTCGCAATAATACTACATATTCTGCAATGAACTCTTTCATTGTAGATGTACATATGTACCATTACAATTAGATTGGTACAGAGAAAATATGACAATGATTATTATAATGAAAATGTTGTTGACAGGAATCAATAGCTACAATTTTTATTGTAATCAAGCTATGCGTTATGGCTTGGAAACCGAAAGTGAAGCGAGATGAGTATTTCAAGCTTCAATTAATATATTATACTTGAAATTGGACTTGTTGTGTTGTAATATTATCTAACAAACCATACTTAGCATGTAGTGATGATGGTTTTATCAAAACAGAAAATGGATATGAACTTCTGGAAATAAAATGTCCTTATTCCTGTCAAAACAAATTAATTGTATATTTACCAAATAAAAAGTCAGCTAAAAATGATTTAGAATTCGATGAAAATAGTAACGTTAAACTCTAGAAGTCCGACAAATATTACCCACAAGACCACTTTTCAAAGCACATACTTTATATTACCGTTTGCCATTTCATTATTCGTAGAAAGAGATGAGAAGTTTCTACCTACATTAATTCTAAAAATTCAAGACTTTTATTTGAAATATTTTATTCAGTTTGTTCTTATTAAGTTTTAATAGACTGCATTAGTGTACCGGTCTTTTTGTGGCGCCAAATTCAAACTGAAACCCTAACTCGCCTCCGCCGATTTATGTCCCCATGTTATTCTTATGTGAATAAATATATGCTATCTTTAAGCTGCTGGAAAGTATTATAAAATGCAAATCTTAATTATTAAATCTTATAACTACTAATCTCTTTTATCTATCTTCTAATGTAATAAACACACCCAAAAAACATAATATTATTTAATAAACTTCAATTTAAACAGTAGGTGCAAATTTATGAAAACATGTCGTAGCTGTCTTAGTATTCAGTTGAACCTGTCACTTTAACCTGCTGCACCAAGTAACGACATATGTTACTATTTGCGATACTACTTTCTTTAAAATGAAATTTTTCTTAATTTATTATTTTATTTGTACTTTTTCTGAAAGGACAGCAAAGAGTAATGTTTTGGAACATAAAAAATCTCTATGTTATAATTAAGAATCGCCAAAATGCTTTAATATCGGAATTGAAAATGTACTCCCATAAGAAATGCATGCACTCAGATTTGAATTAGGGTTTCGCGCCAAATGTAATTCTTAACCTCATTATATAAAATTAAATATAAAAATATTTCATTGTTGAATAATTATATCGATTCCTTCCTTAGAAGATGTAATAAAATTCATAATTAATGGCATCTATGTGATTTTTTTAAACTTAAAAATATTGATTTTCTATGATATACACAGAAACAAATTTTACAAAGACTGGTTTAAACGGTATAGTTAAACCTATAAAAATTATGTTTATATATTATTTAAAAACATACATTTATTAATACAAAAATATTATTATATAGTAATTAAATTTATAAACAAAGTTATAGTAAGTTTTAATATAAGAGTACAATAATTTTAAATAAAATAATAATTTATCGATGAGTCAAAAGTGTTGATAGATAATTTATCCAAAAATTTGCTTTATTTATCAAGGCAATATTAATTTATTTTCTAAAAAACCTTGAATTTTATTTAATTAATATATCGTCCAATATTAATATTTATAAAAGTAATTTGACTTTATAGGATGCCTTTTTAATTTTTGAACTACTTATATTCCAATGCTTTCATATCTGGGGAAAAATTTAGTAACTTCTGATTTTAATTTTAATTTAAAATTAAGTTAACTGGGTAAACAATATTAAACAATGTCAATTGACAATGAAAAATTAAAAGAAAAAAATATGACAGTAAACACAATGGCAATAATATAAAAAATATATAATGTCGACATCGTAAGTAATATTTTCGGATTTTTTTTATCTATGTATTAGAAAATATTTTTTTTATTTACAGTTTAGCATATAAGTACCGAGGTAAATACCCCAACTGCAAGAATACAAGAAGTGTGAATGTCCGCGGCACACTGAATAAACATTTTTTAATTTTCCTCTTCACGATCAAACAAGCTGTGACGTGTGGATAAATTTTTGTAAAATTAAAGCAGGTACAAATTTATCATATTCTTATCTTTGTGAAGATCATTTTGATATTAATTCTTTTTACAACATATCGAAACACCGTTTACCAAAAATGCATTCATTCTGGCTCCCAGACACTTTTAAACTCCGATACAAATCCAGATCTGTCATGTCTCAATGATAGGATAGAGTTTTCCAGAACCGAATTAGGATCTAGGTGTAACGTTATACGTCAAAATAATTTAAAACAAATTCCTTCTAATACTACAGTTTCGGCATGTGATTCTAGAAATAAAATTAGAGGTTTGTGTGTTACAAATTTATCTGGAAAAGAAAGAATATTATATAAATTTTATAGACAAGAGAAAATAAAAGTTATAAAATTGAAGAACAAGAATGAATTATGCTAAGAAATATATAAGTCAAATAGTATCTAATCAATTGGTAGAAAATATTGTAAAACGGGTTAATAAAATTCGTTCCATGTTCATTAAATCACAGTTGAAAACATCTCTCCAAAACTTTTGCTGAGAGAACATCGCTCCAAAAATTTCATCGAGAAAATAACTCTTCCACAAATGGCACTGAGAGAACATTTCTCCAATATTTTGCTGAAAGAACATCATTTCGACAAATTTCACCGAGAGTACATCTTGCACAAATGACACCGAGAGAACGTCTCTCCAAAACTTTTGTTGAGAGAACATCGCTTCGACAAATGGCACCAAGAGAACATCTTTCATCATATATGTTTATTTTAAATGAATAAATAAACAATAAATATAATGATAACAAATGTATATCTTTTATTTAAAATTAAAATATCCAGTAGTAATAAATGAACAAATGAAAATTGACAGCTGCATTTGACGTTTATGTGGAATATACAAAATTTAATGATCAAGTAGGCTTAGAGTAACTCAACCCCGAGAACATCAGATGGCAGCAGTTTCGTGCTGCACATTTGATCCATTGGGTTACGCTTCTCGTTATGTTAATGTTTTGTGGATTCAACTTTTATTTACAACGGCTAGAAAACATGGAATCAAATCTGTTAACATTGTCAATGTCGTATGATTTTCAAAGGCTGTTTAGTGTTTACATATGTACATTTTTTTTAAAATGAAACCGGGGTAATTTTCCAAATGTACATTATTCTATGATAAATGATTTTTATCGAATGAATTCAAATCCTCAAAGTTTTCTACGTGACGTCACATATCCCCTCTCCAAAACTTTATTATTGTTTTTCTCCGGAATTATCAATAATAGAGCGATTTAAAAAAATACGGGTATTTTATTTTTTGTACAGAACAATAAAATGGAGGAAAATAAATTAGATCATATATCCCATTAAGGTTTACAAACAACACATTTGGTTAAATCTACTTAAAAACTTGTAGTAACTTCCTCAAATGTAACCAAAATTATTTTTAAGTGAAGCAAGTAATGTACTTTGTTGAATAATAACTGTTTTATTAAGAAGGTATGTCGGTAAATATTACAAATTCTTCTTCAAATTATTATAATTTGTTCCCCAAAATTATTCATTCAAAAGATTTGTTCGTTAAATGCAATAGTCTAAAACCAAGTGAAAACTTCGAGTAAGATAATAGAAGAAAATGGAATCAAATTTTATAAAAAAATTAATTTTGATTATATCAACCACAAGGCGTATTTTAATTAATCCTTTTTTTAACAAAAATGAACTTGCAATTAAGGTTTACAGACTAAAAATTTGATTATAGCAATGAAAAATTTTTCTGAGGTATACCGTGTTTGTTATTAATTGAAAGCACTTGACAAGGGCTTAGCTTGCAAAAATGATAAAATAGTTCCATGTAGAACGGCTTTTGTTTTTAGCGAAAAACTGTCAGAAGTATGTTGTGTTTGGTATCATATGAAAGGAGTCGATAAGAGTTGACTTCCAGAAATCACAAAATTTTCGATCGGCTTTTGTTTTTTGTGAAAAACTGTCAGAAGTATGCCGTGTTTGGTATCAAATGAAAGCACTCGAGTAGAGCAGCCATATTGAAATAACAAAAATTTGCCAGGTCGATCGGCTTTTGTTTTTTTTGCAAAATTTGTCAGAAGTATGTCGTGTTTGGTATCATATGAAAGGTCTCGTCGAGAGCTGTTGTACAGGAATGAAATTAGACGTCAACTGTAAATACTTCATTGATGCCGGAGGCCTAGTGAAGCTCAGCGTAGCTGAGCCTTCGCTAGTCATATACTATTTTGATAGATTCACTCTATATATATCTATATATATATATATATATATATATATATATATATATATATATATATATATTTTAAATCATCTCGAGCATCGCAAAAAATTTGCTCACGGGTACAGGTCAAACCATTCATGGAATAATTTTAATATTATTTTATTAGTTGTGGTTTAAAGTGGAATAGGGCCTTTTTGGGGTCTCATATTTTTACTGTGAGTGGTTTTTGTGTAAAAAATCAAAAACTGTGCATAATTGGTACCTAGAAACAATGGATCCTAGAGGCCATGTCAATCTTTAAGAAGAATCACGCAGTTATCCGTCACTTTTGACAATCTGTCTATGAACTTTAAATGATTGTATCTTTTAATAGAACATTGATATCAAAGATTTGAAAACAGTGTCATGAATAATAGTCCTGAGCAAAGGTTTTACCATTATTTTAAGTTTATTACGCAACACATTTAATTATTTTAAATTTTGACGTTTCGAATTACATAAGTCAATGTTGCCAAATGTGTGATGAAATTACTAAACAAAAAACAAATATTCCTAAATGAATTTCACTGAAGACAGTGGCTATTATATATTAGGATTGCCGATGGTAATTTATAAATTTAAAAATTAACTACATTATTTTAATATAAACAGTGTTGCCAAATTATTAAGTAACTAAATAAAAATAAAATGTTCGTAATTAAATTAAAACACTTTGCTTTGTTTGATATCAAAAGAAAGAAAATCATAAGGGCCGGTTTTGAAATGACAAAAAAAATGTATCATGCCGATCTGCATTTGTTTTTCGTAAAAAGTTCTTAGAAGTAGGTCGTCCTTGGGTTTTAAGGAAACGACACAATGTGGACGGGTGTGCATGAATGACAAAAATGTTCTACGTAGATTAGAATTTGTTTTTTGCAAAATGTTGTCAGAAATATTTTGTGTTTGAAAAAAGTTGTGAGAAGTATGTGGTGTTTAGTATCAAATGAAAGGGCTCGATAAGGGCTGGCGTGTAAAATTAACAAAAATGATCAATGTTAATCGGCTTTTGTTTTTTGCGAAACTTTCTCAAAGGTACATCGAGTTTGGTCTCAAATGAAACGTCTCGTTGAGGGCTAGCGTGCAGAATTGACAAAAATGTTCCATGTCGATAGGCTTTTGTTTTATGTAAAAAGTTGTCATAAGTATGTCGTGTTTGGCATCAAATTAAAGGTCTCGGAGAGGGCTCGCGTGCAGAATTGACAAAAATGTACTATGTCGATTGGTTTTTGTTTTATGTAAAAAGTTGTCAGAAGTATGTCGAGTTTGGTATCAAATGAAAGGTCTCGGAGAGGGCTAGCGTGCAGAATTGACAAAAATGTGCTATGTCGATTGGTTTTTGTTCTTTGCAAAAAGTTGTCACAAGTGTGTTGTCTTTGGTATCAAATGAAAGGTTTCGATAAGGGCTAGCGTGCAGAATTGACAAAAATGTACTACGTCGATCGGTTTTTTTTTTTTGCAAGAAGTTCTCAAAGGTATGTCGTGTTTGGTCTCAAATGAAACGTGTCGTTGAGGGCTAGCGTGCAAAATTGACAAAAATGTTCCATTCCGATCGGCTTTTGTTTTCTGCAAAAAAATTTTAAAAGTATGTCGAGTATGGTATCAAACAAAACGTCTGGTTGAGGGCTAGCGTGCAGAATTAACAAAAATGTGCTATGTCGATTGGTTTTTGTTTTTTGCAAAAAGTTGTCACAAGTGTGTGGTGTTTGGTATCAAATGAAAGGTTTCGATAAGGGCTGGTGTGCAGAATTAACAAAAATGGTTAATGTTGATCGTCTTTTGTTTTTCGCAAAAAGTTTTCAGAGGTATGTCGAGTTTGGTTTTGAATGAAAGGTCTCGTTGAGGGCTAGCGAGCAGAATTGAAAAAAAATGTACTACGTCGATCGGTTTTTGTTTTTTGCAAAAAGTTGTCAGAAGACTGTGGTGTTTGGTATCAAATGAAAGGTTTCGATAAGGACTGGTGTACAGAATTAACAAAAATGGTTAATGTTGATCGGCTTTTGTTCTTTGCTAAAAGTTTTCAGATGTATGTCGAGTTTGGTCTTAAATGAAAGGTCTCGTTGAGGGCTAGCGTGCAAAATTGACAAAAATGTTCTATTCCGATCGGCATTTGTTTTCTGCAAAAAGTTTTGAAAAGTATGTCGAGTATGGTTTCAAACAAAACGTCTGGTTGAGGGCTAGGGTGCAGAATTGACAAAAATGTACTATGTCGATTGGTTTTTGTTCTTTGCAAAAAGTTGTCACAAGTATGTGGTCTTTGGTATCAAATGAAAGGTTTTGATAAGGGCTAGCGTGCAGAATTGACAAAAATAAACTACGTCGATCGGTTTTTGTTTTTTGCAAGAAGTTCTCAAAGGTATGTCGAGTTTGGTCTCAAATGAAACGTGTCGTTGTGGGCTAGCGTGCAAAATTGACAAAAATGTTCCATTCCGATCGGCTTTTGTTTTCTGCAAAAGTTTTTAAAAGTATGTCGAGTATAGTATCAAACAAAACGTCTGGTTGAGGGCTAGCGTGCAGAATTAACAAAAATGTGCTATGTCGATTGGTTTTTGTTTTTTGCAAAAAGTTGTCACAAGTGTGTGGTGTTTGGTATCAAATGAAAGGTTTCGATAAGGGCTAGTGTGCAGAATTAACAAAAATGGTTAATGTTGATCGTCTTTTGTTTTTTGCAAAAAGTTTTCAGAGGTATGTCGAGTTTGGTCTTAAATGAAAGGTCTCGTTGAGGGCTAGCGAGCAGAATTGAAAAAAAATGTACCACGTCGATCGGTTTTTGTTTTTTGCAAAAAGTTGTCAGAAGAGTGTGGTGTTTGGTATCAAATGAAAGGTTTCGATAAGGACTGGTGTACAGAATTAACAAAAATGGTTAATGTTGATCGGCTTTTGTTCTTTGCTAAAAGTTTTCAGAGGTATGTCGAGTTTGGTCTTAAATGAAAGGTCTCGTTGAGGGCTAGCGAGCAGAATTGAAAAAAAATGAACTACGTCGATCGGTTTTTGTTTTTTGCAAAAAGTTGTCAGAAGAGTGTGGTGTTTGGTATTAAATGAAAGTTTTCGAAAAGGACTGGTGTACATAATTAACAAAAATGGTTAATGTTGATCGGCTTTTGTTCTTTGCTAAAAGTTTTCAGATGTATGTCGAGTTTGGTCTTAAATGAAAGGTCTCGTTGAGGGCTAGCGTGCAAAATTGACAAAAATGTTCTATTCCGATCAGCTTTTATTTTCTGCAAAAAGTTTTGAGAAGTATGTCAAGTATGGTATCAAACAAAACGTCTGGTTGAGGGCTAGCGTGCAGAATTGACAAAAATGTGCCATGTCCATCGGCTTTTGTTTTTTGCAACAAGTTGTCACAAGTGTGTGGTGTTTGGTATCAAATAAAAGGTTTCGATAAAGGCTGGTGTGCAGAATTAACAAAAATATTTAATGTTGATCGGCTTTTGTTTTTTGCAAAAAGTTTTTAGAAGTATGTCGAGTTTAGTCTCAAATGAAAGGTCTCGTTGAGGGCTAGCGTGCAGAATTGACAAAAATGTACTATGTCGATCGGTTTTTGTTTTTTTCAAGAAATTCTCAAAAGTATGTCTAGTTTGGTATCAAACAAAACGCCTATTTGAGGGCTAGCGTGCAGAATTGACAAAAATGTGCTATGTCGATTGGTTTTTGTTTTTTGGAAAAAGTTGTTAGAAATGTGTAGTGTTTGGTCTCAAATGAAAGGTGTCGTTGAGGGCTAGCGTGCAGAATTGACAAAAATATGCTATGTCGATCGGTTTTTGTTTTTTGCAAAAAGTTCTTAAAGGTATGTCGAGTTTGGTCTTAAATTAAACGTCTTGTTGAGGGCTAGCGTGCAGAATTAACAAAAATGTGTCATGTCGATTGGTTTTTGTTTTTTGCAAAGAGTTGTCAGAAGTGTGTGGTGTTTGGTATCAAATGAAAGATTTCGATAAGGGCTAATGTGCAGAATTAACAAAAATGGTTAATGTAGATCGGCTTTTGTTTTTTGCAAAAATTTTTTAGAAGTACGTCGAGTTTAGTCTCGTATGAAAGGTCTCGTTGAGGCCTAGCGTGCAGAATTGACAAAAATGTTCCATACCGATCGGCGTTTGTTTTCTGCAAGAAGTTCTCAAAAGTATGTCGAGTTTGGTCTCAAACAAAACGTCTAGTTAAGGGCTAGCGTGCAGAATTGACAAAAATGTGCCATGTCAATCGGCTTTTGTTTTTTGCAAAAAGTTGTTAGAAATGTGTAGTGTTTGGTCTCAAATGAAAGGTGTCGTTGAGGGCTAGCGTGCAGAATTGACAAAAATATTCCATGCCGATCGGCTTTTCTTTTTACAAAAAGTTGTCAGAAGTTCATAGTATTTAGTATCAAATGAAAGATCTTGGTGTCGGTTAGCCTGTAGAAATTGCAAAAAGGTCTCACGTTGATTGACTTTTGTTTTATGGAAAAATTTATTAGAAGTATATTGTGTTTGGAATGTGCAGATATGAAAAATTGTTTCATGTCGATCGTCATTTGTTTTTTACACTGAGAGCGGAGCTCTAGGGAATGCTCGGCGTAGCCGAGAATTCGCTAGTCATATACTATTTTGATAGATTCACTATATATATATCTATATTTGGATTCATCTCGAGCATCGCAAAAATTTTGCTCACGGGTACAGGTCAAACCATTCATGGAATAATTTTAATATTACTTTATTAGTTGTGGTTTAAAGTGGAATAGGGCATTTTTGGGGTCTCATATTTTTACTGTGAGTGGTTTTCGTGTAAAAAATCAAAAACTAAGCCTAAAAGGAAAACTAGAACAAAACTGAAAAAAATATCCTAGATGCCAGGTTTAAATTTAAAAAGAATTACTGTGCCATCCGTCATTTTTGACAATTCAATATGAAACTTTTAATTGATTTATTTTGAAAATGAAAAGAGATATTGTAAAGGTAATTATATTTTTATACATTATAATAGTGAGCGAAATATATACAAACACACTGAATGTTAAGTGCGGTGTATTTAAAATATTTAATTTTATGACGTTTGACGTTTATCATCTGTTGGGTCAGTCAATCAAAAAATTCGTGACACAAGTTTTATATTTTCAAAGAGAAATATACAGAAATATAAAGTAAACTATGTACAATACACTTTGTGATGTAAGTATATTATTTTAAATTTGTTTCGTTGTATTTAAAGATGTATTTTCATTTCAGTTACAATTTTTAAATGGTTATCCAAACAAGAGTATATTTATAGAAGAGAAATAACATAAAATTACTAAAAATAACACTACTGAAGTGTAACTGGTTATCATAAAAGTGCATTGTACATAAAAATTTACGGCAAACCTTATTTACAATATTTAAATTTTCATGACATATGACGTGTCCAAACGTCAGCTCTAATCAAAAAATCATCTTGCAAGTCTTGTATTTGCTTGGAGAAATATATAGTAAAATTAGTTTAAAAGTAAAATTACACTACATTTTATAATGTAAGTATGTAATTTTATATTTTCTTGAATGTATTTAAATATGTGTTTTCATTTCAGTTATACTCGTAGTTATCCAAACAAGAATATATTCATAGAAAAGAATAACATAAAATTATGGATAATAACACTATTGACAAAAATTTAATTATGGAAATCAAACAAGGCGCGTCGTATTCAGTCATAAACACATTTATTTAAAAATACTGACAAACCTTTCCTTCATACCCCCTTGGAAGAAATGTTTAATAATTTATTGTACAATAATTATTTTTAATTATGTATCTGGTTTATAGTAAACTGTAAGTGACTGCATTTTATACATTCTTTATGTATTCTTTCATCAAATTTCAGATGAAAGTATTTGATTACAACAACAATTAGATTTTTAAAATTTCTATTGTATTTTGTTATGGAATGAGATGATTTTTTAAATGAAAACGTATACAAAAACAAAGTATCTATCCAATTATTCAATTATCATTGATATTTCAAACAATAAACACTTTCTGAAACCAAATAATTAACGAGAAATGCTTTTGATGACATGTGCTCCCAGGTGAATGGATTACATGAAAATTCATATTTTTACTACGAAATAATGCAAAAAAAATGTTTGAAAATTGTTGGATATTAGTTTAAGGTACGATATAAATAATATTAGGTAATTTTTTTATTTTTATCACTTACAGATGTCATATTAGGTTACTGGTTCAAAGTGTAATCAAATTAAATTAAAAGAAGCTATTTTTATCATAAATAATGCTATAAAAAGAGTAAATATAATATATTCTTTCATATACAACCATAAAGTTTTTAAATAATGGATTATTTATGCCAAAATTTGTGATGATGACAGTTGCGAGCAAGGTTTGCAATTCCTATAGTTAGTTTTAGTTATTATTCTCTAATTATAAAAATATTTCATTTTACTGTATAATATTATTATACTTTTATATTCATTGGAGAGTAAATAAAAATTACTTTATGAACATTATTATTTTATATATTTTACTTATTATATTCAATTCAAATTTGACAATCTGACATCTAAAATTCATTTTCATAAACGAAGTGTATCTATTAAAATGATAAGATATATTTTAAAATGATTTACTTAGAAATCAAAAATATTTACCGTTTAACAATAAGCCTTTAGATACCCGAAAATTTAAAAGTAAACGGCAGGCTTTGATTGTTAACTGCTCTTTTTGTAAATTTTCGGGACCCTAAAGGCTCATTGTTATTTGTTAAGGTATATTTAGAATATTTTTATTAAAAAAAATTTTTGTGTTCCTATTAAATTTATTTTTTCTTTGAATTTAAAAATTTACACTGGTCACATTCAGTAATCCGACTGTATAACACATGTTTGAACGCATCCAAAATACAGTTGTCAAATTATCTTGTCATTTTGACATTGCTGAAAATATAAGTATTATACTTATAGCGAAATTGAAAGCACATTAAATAGGGTTGGAAGTGCAAAGAAAAAATCAGTAGAAAGAAGAAGTCAAAATATAAAAACCGTAATAAAAATGTCATACGATAGATAAATTCGCAATAATACTACATATTCTGCAATGAACTCTTTCATTGTAGATGTACGTATGTACCAATAGAATTTGATTGGTACCGAGAAAATATGACAATGATTATTATAATGAAAATGTTGTTGATAAGAATCAGCTACAATTTTTATTGTAATTAAGCTATGTGTTATGGCTTGGAAACCGAAAGTGAAGCGAGATCAGTATTTCAAGTTTCAACTAATATTTTATACACGAAAATGGACTTGTTATGTTGTAATATTATCTAACAAACCATACTTAACATGAAAAAAGTAACGTTAAATTCAAGAAGTACGACAAATATTACACACAAGTCCTCTTTTCAAAGCACATGCTTTATATTACCGTTTGCCATTTCATTATTCGTAGAGAGAGATAAGAAGTTTCTATCTACATTTATTCCAAAGATTCACGACTTTTTTTTAAAATATTTCATACAGTTTGTTCTAAATAAGATGTAATTGTACATTTATGTTTTCAACGCATATTTATATATATTATTATATTTATTTCGTAACATAATTTTCAATAATAAATATTATAAGAGCCCTCTGTATTTACTCTGGAGATTCAGGTTTTTTTCTTTTCACATCATACTTGTGATTTGGAAATAAATATAACAACACTATCACTACCAGTTAATATAATAATAATATTTTAATTCATATACATATGAATTAAATATAAAAATATTAAATTAATTTAATAATTATATCGATTTCTTCCTTAGCAGATGCAATAAAATTCTTAATTAGTGCCATCTATGTGATTTTTTTAAACTATTAAAATTATTGATTTTCTCAGATGTATACAGAAACAAATTTTACAAATACTGGTTTACACGGTATTGTTAAACCTATAAAAATTATGTGTATAAAGGTGTTCATTTTATTTTGTCCACTATTGCTATATCGAGAACTATAAGAGTTACAAGGTCAGTTAAATTAGCAAAAAAATTCTATTTTACAATACTATTAACATGAGACAAACTAATTTTTTTTTAAACCAGTGTTTCTCAAAATACGTGTCCCAACTTTTTTATTTTAAATGTGAACCTATTTTTTCATTTGCTTATTCAATAGAGAATATTATTCTGAATTCAATGATATAATATTATCATACCCTAACATAACGATTTTTTTGAGAAAAATGCATCTGAAGTTTTATATTAATTTGATTAAAATATGACAATAATAATACAAGTCATTGTTTTACCTGGAATTAGAGTGCCTTGAATTAGATATGTGAATAAAAGTATAATGAATGAAATAAAACAGTTTATAATTTTTATTTTCATATTTCATTATTTTTTTAATTTTATTTTAATTTCATTTGACAGTTATGATCACTTAACAAAACCAAGTATTCAAAAAATTGCGAATACTCTCTCTCCTGATATATTTAGAGCAAAACTACAAAAGTACAAAGTTGTTCATATTTCAACTCTACATCAGATAAAATCATAACCTATGGAACCGCACGTCTATTGTATGAAATAAATTAAATATAATATTTACCTTTTTCGGCAAAAATTAGGCAGTTAGGGAAATAAAAAAAAATTCTATCTGAGAGTTTATTATTGTTATTATGTCATTCTAATTAATGTTATATTTGATATTAATTATTAATTTTGTAAAATTCTAAAATTATTTTAAAAATGTATGTTTTCTATATAAATGTTTTCTGGCTTGCATAAATGACAAATATATTTTACATCGACCGGTTTTTGTTTTTCAAATAATTGTTAGAAATATGTCATGTTTGGTATCAAATGAAAGATCTTGTTGTGGGCTAGCGTACAGAAATGACAAAAATGTTCCATGTTAATCGACTTTTGTTTTATGCAAAAAGTTGTCAGAAGTATGTCGTGTTTGGTATCAAATGAAAGGTCTCGGTTAAGGCTGGTGTGTATAAATGACAAAAAT
This sequence comes from Stenolophus ochropezus, assembly GCA_035578165.1. Lineage (NCBI taxonomy): Eukaryota > Metazoa > Arthropoda > Insecta > Coleoptera > Carabidae > Stenolophus > Stenolophus ochropezus. The sequence continues at coordinate 606,491 of JAQOWZ010000049.1, forward strand.
GTTTCATGTCGAACGGCTTTTGTTTTATGCAAAAATTTGTCAGAAGTATGACGTGTTTGGTATCAAATGAAAGGTCTCGGAGAGGGCTAGCGTGCAGAATTGACAAAAATGTGCTATGTCGATCGGAATTTGTTTTATGCAAAAAGTTGTCAGAAATGTGTGGTGTTTGGTATCAAATGAAAGGTTTCAATGAAGGCTGGTGTGCAGAGTTAACGAAAATGATCAATGTCGATCGGCTTTTGTTTTTTGCAAAAGGTTGTCGCAAGTATAAAGTGTTTGGTATCAAATAAAAAGTCTCGGTGTGGGCTAGCCTGTAGATATGATAAAAATGTTTCATGTCGATCGACTTTTGTTTTATGCAGAAAGTTGTCAGAAGTATGTCGTGTATGGTATCAAATGAAAGGTCTCGGTGAGAGTTGGGGTACATAAATGACAAAAATGTTTCATGTCGACCGGCTTTTGTTTTTTGCAAAAAATTATTAGAAGTATAACGTGTTTGCAATCTAATGAAATGTGTCGGTGAGGCCTGACGTGGAAATATTAAATAATTGTTTTATGTCGATCGGCATTTGTTTTTTACACTGACAGCGGAGCTCTAGGGAATGCTCGGCGTAGCCGAGAATTCGCTAGTCATATACTATTTTGATAGATTCACTATCTATATATCTATCTATATTTGGATTCATCTCGAGCATCGCAAAAACTTTGCTCACGGGTACAGGTCAAACCATTCATGTAATAATTTTAATATTATTTTATTAGATGCGGTTTAATGAGGACCAATCGCTTTTGGGTATCCCATATTTTTACCGTGCATAGTTTTTGTGTAAAAAATCGAAAACTAAGCGAAAAAGGAAAACTGGAACAAAACTGAAAAAAATATCCTAGATGCCAGGTTTCAATTTAAAAAGAATTACTGTGCCATCCGTCATTTTTGACAATTCAATATGAAACTTTTAATTGATTTATTTTGAAAATGAAAAGTGATATTGTAAAGGTAATTATATTTTTACACATTATAATAGTGAGCGAAATATATACAAATACACTGAATGTTAAATGTGGTGTATTTTAAATATTTAATTTTATGACGTTTGACGTTTATCATCTGTTGGGTCAGTCAATCAAAAAATTCGTGGCACAAGTTTTATATTTTCAAAGAGAAATATACAGAAATATAAAGTAAACTATGTACAATACACTTTGTGATGTAAGTATATTATTTTAAATTTGTTTCGTTGTATTTAAAGATGTATTTTCATTTCAGTTACAATTTTTAATTGGTTATCCAAACAAGAGTATATTTATAGAAGAGAAATAACATAAAATTACTAAAAATAACACTACTGAAGTGTAACTGATTATCATAAAAGTGCATTGTACATAATAATTTACGGCAAAACTTATTTACAATATTTAAATTTTCATGACATATGACGTGTCCAAACGTCAGCTCTAATCAAAAAATCATCTTGCAAGTCTTGTATTTGCTTGGAGAAATATATAGTAAAATTAGTTTAAAAGTAAAATTACACTACATTTTATAATGTAAGTATGTAATTTTATATTTTCTTGAATGTATTTAAATATGTGTTTTCATTTTAGTTATACTCGTAGTTATCCAAACAAGAATATATTCATTGAAAAGAATAACATAAAATTATGGATAATAACACTATTGACAAAAATTTAATTATAGAAATCAAACAAGGCGCGTCGTATTCAGTCATAAACACATTTATTTAAAAATACTGACAAACCTTTCCTTCATACCCCCTTGGAAGAAATGTTTAATAATTTATTGTAAAATAATTATTTTCAATTATGTATCTGGATTATATTAAACTGTAAGTAACTGCATTTTATACATTCTTTATGTATTCTTTCATCAAATTTCAGATGAAAGTATTTGATTACAACAACAATTAGATTTTTAAAATTTCTATTGTATTTTGTTATGGAATGAGATGATTTTTTAAATGAAAACGTATACAAAAACAAAGTATCTATCCAATTATTCAATTATTATTGATATTTCAAACAATAAACACTTTCTGAAACCAAATATTTAACGAGAAATGCTTTTGATGACATGTGCTCCCAGGTGAATGGATTACATGAAAATTCATATTTTTACTACGAAATAATGCAAAAAAAAAAAATGTTTGAAAATTGTTGGATATTAGTTTAAGGTACGATATAAATATTATTAGGTAAATTTTTTATTTTTATCACTTACAGATGTCATATTAGGTTACTGGTTCAAAGTGTAATCAAATGAAATTAAAAGAAGCTATTTTTATCATAAATAATGCTATAAAAAGAGTAAATATAATATATTCTTTCATATACAACCATAAAGTTTTTAATAATGGATTATTTATGTCAAAATTTGTGATGATGAAAGTTGCGAGCAAGGTTTGCAATTCCTACAGTAAGTTTTAGTTATTATTCTCTAATTATAAAAATATGTCATTTTACTATATATATTATTATACTTTTATATTCATTGGAGAGTAAATAAAAATTACTTTATGAACATTATTATTTCATATATTTTACTTATTTTATTCAATTCAAATTTGACAATCTGACATCTAAAATTCATTTTCATAAACGAAGTATATCTATTAAAATGATAAGATATATTTTAAAATGATTTACTTAGAAATCAAAAATATTTACCGTTTAACAATAAGCCTTTAGATACCCGAAAATTTAAAAGTAAACAGCCAGCTTTGATTGTTAGCTGCTCTTTTTGTAAATTTTCGGGACCCTAAAGGCTCATTGTTATTTGTTAAGGTATATTTATAAAATTTTTATTAAAAAAAATTTTGTGTTCTTATTAAATTTATTAAACAGTTTCTTTGAATTTAAAAAATTACACGGGTCACATTCAGTAATCCGACTGTATAACACATGTTTGAACGCATCCAAAATACAGTTTTAAAAGTATCTTGTCATTTTGACATTGCTGAAAATATAAGTATTATACTTATAGCGAAATTGAAAGCACATTAAATAGGGTTGGAAGTGCAAAGAAAAAATCAGTAGAAAGAAGAAGTCAAAATATAAAAACCGTAATAAAAATGTCATACGATAGATAAATTCGCAATAATACTACATATTCTGCAATGAACTCTTTCATTGTAGATGTACGTATGTACCAATAGAATTAGATTGGTACCGAGAAAATATGACAATGATTATTATAATGAAAATGTTGTTGATAAGAATCAGCTACAATTTTTATTGTAATCAAGCTATGTGTTATGGCTTGGAAACCGAAAGTGAAGCGAGATCAGTATTTCAAGTTTCAAGTAATATTTTATACACGAAAATGGACTTGTTATGTTGTAATATTATCTAACAAACCATACTTAACATGAAAATAGTAACGTTAAATTCAAGAAGTACGACAAATATTACACACAAGTCCTCTTTTCAAAGCACATGCTTTATATTACCGTTTGCCATTTCATTATTCGTAGAGAGAGATAAGAAGTTTCTATCTACATTTATTCCAAAGATTCACGACTTTTTTTTTAAATATTTCATACAGTTTGTTCTAAATAAGATGTAATTGTACATTTATGTTATCAACGCATATTTATATATATTATTATATTCATTTCATAACATAATTTTCAATAGTAAATATTATAAGAGCCCTTTGTATTTACTCTGGAGATTCAGGTTTTTTTCTTTTCACATCATACTTGTGATTTGGAAATAAATATAACAACACTATCACTACCAGTTAATATAATAATAATATTTTAATTCATATACATATGAAATTAAATATAAAAATATTAAATTAATTTAATAATTATATCGATTCCTTCCTTAGCAGATGCAATAAAATTCTTAATTAGTGCCATCTATGTGATTTTTTTAAACTATTAAAATTATTGATTTTCTCAGATGTATACAGAAACAAATTTTACAAATACTGGTTTAAACGGTATTGTTAAACCTATAAAAATTATGTGTATAAAGGTGTTCATTTTATTTTGTCTACTATTGCTATCTCGAGAACTATAAGAGCTACAAGGTCAGTTAAATTAGCAAAAAATTTCTATTTTATAACACTATTAACATGAGACAAACTAATTATTTTTTAAACCAGTGTTTCTCAAAATACGTGTCCCAACTTTTTTATTTTAAATGTGAACCTATTTTTTCATTTGCTTATTCAATAGAGAATATTATTCTGAATTCAATGATATAATATTATCATACCCTAACATAACGATTTTTTTGAGTAAAATGCATCTGAAGTTTTATATTAATTTGATTAAAATATGACAATAATAATACAAGTCATTGTTTTACCTGGAATTAGAGTGCCTTGAATTAAATATGTGAATAAAAGTATAATGAATGAAATAAAAGAGTTTATAATTTTTATTTTCATATTTCATTATTTTTTTAATTTTATTTTAATTTCATTTGACAGTTATGATCACTTAACAAAACCAAGTATTCAAAAAATTGCGAATACTCTCTCTCCTGATACATTTAGAGCAAAACTACAAAAGTACAAAGTTGTTCATATTTCAACTCTAAATCAGATAAAATCATAACCGATGGAACCTCACGTCTATTGTATGAAATATATTAAATATAATATGTACCTTTTTCGGCAAAAATTAGACATTTACGGAAATTAAAAAAAAATTCTATCTGAGAGTTTATTATTGTTATTATGTCATTCTAATTAATATTATATTTGATATTAATTATTAATTTTGTAAAATTCTAAAATTACTTTAAAAATGTATGTTTTCTATATAAATGTTTTCTGGCTTGCATAAATGACAAATATATTTTACATCGACCGGTTTTTGTTTTTCAAATAATTGTTAGAAATATGTCATGTTTGGTATCAAATAAAAGGTCTTGTTGTGGGCTAGCATAAAGAAATGACAAAAATGTTCCATGTTAATCGACTTTTGTTTTATGCAAAAAGTTGTCAGAAGTATGTCGTGTTTGGTACCAAATGAAAGGTCTCAGTTAAGGCTGGTGTGCATAAATGACAAAAATGTTTCATGTCGAACGGCTTTTGTTTTATGCAAAAAGTTGTCAGAAGTATGTCGTGTTTGGTATCAAATGAAAGGTCTCGGAGAGGGCTAGCGTGCAGAATTGTCAAAAATGTGCTATGTCGATCGGTATTTGTTTTATGCAAAAAGTTGTCAGAAGTATGTCGTGTTTGGTATCAAATAAAAGGACTCAGAGAGGACTAGCGTGCAGAATTGGCAAAAATGCCCTATGTCGATCGGTATTTGTTTTTTGCAAAAGGTTGACACACGTATATAGTGTTTGGTATCAAATAAAAAGTCTCGGTGTGGGCTAGCGTGTAGATATGATAAAAATGTTTCTTGTCGATCGACTTTTGTTTTATGCAGAAAGTTGTCAGAAGTATGTCGTGTATGGTATCAAATGAAAGGTCTCGGTGAGAGTTGGGGTACATAAATGACAAAAATGTTTCATGTCGACTGGATTTTGTTTTTTGCAAAAAATTATTAGAAGCATAACGTGTTTGCAATCTAATGAAAGGTCTCGGTGAGGCCTGACGTGAAAATATGAAATAATTGTTTCATGTCGATCGGCATTTGTTTTTTGCACTGACAGCGGAGCTCTAGGGAATGCTCGGCGTAGCCGAGAATTCGCTAGTCATATACTATTTTGATAGATTCATTATATATATATATATATATATATATATATATATATATATATCTATATATAGTTGGATTCATCTCGAGCATCCCAAAAATTTTGCTCACGGGTACAGGTCAAACCATTAATTGAATAATTTTAATATTATTTTATTAGATGTGGTTTAAAGTGGAATAGGGCCTTTTTGGGGTCTCATATTTTTACTGTGAGTGGTCTTCGTGTAAAAAATCAAAAACTGTGCATAATTGGCACCTTGAAACAATGGATCCCAGAGGCATGTCTAACTTTAAGAAGAATCACGCAGTTATCCGTCACTTTTGACAATCTGTCTATGAACTTTAAATGATTGTATCTTTTAATAGAACATTGATATCAAAGATTTGAAAATAGTGTCATGAATAATAGTCCTGAGCAAAGGTTTTATCAATATTTTAAGTTTATTACACAACACATTTAATTACTTTAAATTTTGACGTTTCGAGTTACATAAGTCAATGTTGCCAAATGTGTGATGAAATTACTAAACAAAAAACAAATATTCCTAAATGAACTTCACTGAAGACAGTGGCTATTATAGTAGGAATGCCGATGGTAATTTATAAATTTAAAAATTAACTACAATATTTTAATACAAACAGTGTTGCCAAATTATTAAGTAACTAAATAAAAATCAAATGTTCGTAATTAAATTAAAACACTTTGCTTTGTTTGATATCAAAAGAGAGAAAAATATAAGGGCCGGTTTTGAAATGACAAAAATAATGTCGATCTGCATTTGTTTTTCGTAAAAAGTTCTTAGAAGTAGGTCGTCCTTGGGTTTTAAGGAAACGACACACTGTGGACGGGTGTGCATGAATGACAAAAATGTTCTACGTAGATTAGAATTTGTTTTTTGCAAAATGTTGTCAGAAAAGTATCGTGTTTGGAAAAAGTTGTGAGAACTATGTGGTGTTTGGTATCAAATGAAAGGACTCCATAAGGGCTGGCGTGTAAAATTAACAAAAATGATCAATGTTGACCGGCTTTTGTTTTTTAGAAAAATTTCTAACGTCGAGTTTGGTCTAAAATGAAAGGTCTCGTTGAGGGCTACCAAACAGAATTGACAAAAACGTTCCATTCCGATCGGCTTTTGTTTTCTGCAAAAAGTTCTCAAAGGTATGTTGAGTTTGGGTTCAAATGAAACGTCTCGTTGAAGGCTAACGTGCACAATTAACAAAAATGTGCTATGTCGATTGGTTTTTGTTTTTTGCAAAAAGTTGTTACAAGTATGTGGTGTTTGGTATCAAATAAAAGGTTTCGATGAGGGCTGGTGTGCAGAATTAACAAAAAAGGTTAATGTTGATCGGCTTTTGTTTTTTGCAAAAAGTTTTTAGAAGTATGTCGAGTTTGGTCTCAAATGAAAGGTCTCGTTGAGGGCTAGCGTCCAAAATTGACAAAAATATTCCATTCCAAACGGCTTTTGTTTTCTGCAAGAACTTCTCCAAGGTATGTCGAGTTTGGTCTCAAATGAAACGTCTGGTTGAGGGCTAACGTGCAGAATTGACAAAAATGTGTTATGTCGATTGGTTTTTGTTTTTTGCAAAAAGTTGTCACAAGTATGTCGAGTTAGGTCTCAAATGAGAGGTCTCGTTGAGGGCTAGCGTGCAAAATTGACAAAAATATACCATTCCGATCGGCTTCTGTTTTCTGCAAGAAGTACTCAAAAGTATGTCGAGTTTTATCTCAAAGAAAACGTCTGGTTGACGGTTAGCGTGCAGAATTGACAAAAATGTGCCATGTCAATCGGCTTTTGTTTTTTGCAAAAAGTTGTCAGAAGTATGTGGTGTCTGGTATCAAATGAAAGGTTTCGTTTAGGGCTAGCGTGCAGAATTGACAAAAATGTTCTTTGCCGATCGGCTTTTGTTTTTCGCAAATAGTTGTTTGGTATCAAAATAAAGGTTTCGATGAGGGTTTGCGTGAAAAATTAACAAAATTGCGCAATGTTGATCAGGTTTTTGTTTTTTGCGAAAAGTTCTCAGAAATATAATATGTCGATTATGGTCTGAAATAAAAGGCCTCGTTGAGGGCTGGCGTGCATAATTAAGAAAAATGTTTCATATCGACCGGCTTTTGTTTTTTGCAAAAAGTTGTCAGAAATATGTCGTGTTTGGTGTCGAATGAAAGCTCTCATTGAGGGCTAGCGTGCAGAATTGACAGAAATGTTCCATTCCGATTGGCATTTGTTTTATGAAAAAGTTCTCAAAAGTATGTCGAATTTGGTCTCAAATGAAACGTCTTGTTGAGAGCTATCGTGCAGAATTGACAAAAATGATCTATGTCGATCGGCTTTTGTTTTATGCAACAAGTTGTCAGAAATATGTCGTGTTTGGTATCGAATGAAAGGTCTCATTAAGGGCTAGCGTGCAGAATTGACAGAAATGTACCATTCCGATTGGCTTTTGTTTTCTGCAAAAAGTTCTCAAAAGTATCTCGAGTTTGGTCTCAAATGAAACGTCTTTTTGAGAGCTATCGTGCAGAATTGACAAAAATGTGCTAGGTCGATCGGTTTTTGTTTTTTGCAAAAAGTTGGCAGAAGTGTATGGTGTTTGGTATCAAATGAAAGGTTTCAATGAGGGCTGGTGTGCAGAATTAACAGAAATTGTCAATGTCGATCGGCTTTTGTTTTTTGCAAAAGGTTGTCACAAGTATATAGAGTTTGGTATCAAATGAAAAGTCTTGGTGTGGGCTAGCGTGCAGATATGATAAATATGTCGATCGACTTTTGTTTTATGTAGAAAGTTGTCAGAAGTAGGTCGTGTTTGGTATCAAATAAAAGGTCTCGGTGAGGGCTGGGGTACATAAATGACAAAAATGTTTCATGCCGACCGGCTTTTGTTTTTTGCAAAAAATTATTGGAAGTATATCGTGTTTGCAATCTAATGAAAGGTCTTGGAGAGGCCTGAAGTGCAAATATGAAATAATTGTTTTATGTCGATCGGCATTTGTTTTTTGCACTGACAGCGGAGCTCTAGGGAATGCTCGGCGTAGCCGAGAATTCGCTAGTCATATACTATTTTGATAGATTCACTCTATATATATATATCTATATATATATATTTTAAATAATCATGCGCATCAAGTAAATTTTGCTCCTTTGTACAGGTCAAACCATTCATGTAATAATTTTAATATTATTTTATTAGATGTGGTTTAAAGTGTAATAGGGCCTTTTTGGGGTCTCATATTTTTACTGTGAGTGGTCTTCGTGTAAAAAATAAAGAACTGTGCATAATTGGCACCTTGAAACAATGGATCTCAGAGGCCATGTCTAACTTTAAGAAGAATCACGCAGTTATCCGTCACTTTTGACAATCTGTCTATGAACTTTAAATGATTGTATCTTTTAATAGAACATTGATATCAAAGATTTGAAAATAGTGTCATGAATAATAGTCCTGAGCAAAGGTTTTATCAATATTTTAAGTTTATTACACAACACATTTAATTACTTTTAATTTTGACGTTTCGAGTTACATAAGTCAATGTTGCTAAATGTGTGATGAAATTACTAAACAAAAAACAAATATTCCTAAATGAACTTCACTGAAGACAGTGGCTATTATAGTAGGATTGCCGATGGTAATTTATAAATTTAAAAATAAACTACAATATTTTAAAACAAACAGTGTTGCCAAATTATTAAGTAACTAAATAAAAATCAAATGTTCGTAATTAAATTAAAACCCTTTGCTTTGTTTGATATCAAAAGAAAGAAAACCATAAGGGCCGGTTTTGAAATTACAAAAATAATGTCGATCTGCATTTGTTTTTCGTAAAAAGTTCTTAGAAGTAGGTCGTCCTTGGGTTTTAAGGAAACGACACAATGTGGACGGGTGTGCATGAATGACAAAAATGTTCTACGTAGATTAGAATTTGTTTTTTGCAAAATGTTGTCAGAAAAGTATCGTGTTTGGAGAAAGTTGTGAGAACTATGTGGTGTTTGGTATCAAATGAAAGGACTCGATAAGGGCTGGCGTGTAAAATTAACAAAAATGATCAATGTTGACCGCCTTTTGTTTTTTAGAAAAATTTCTAACGTCGAGTTTGGTCTAAAATGAAAGGTCTCGTTGAGGGCTACCAAACAGAATTGCAAAAAGTTCTCAAAGATATGTCGAGTTTGGGCTCAAATGAAACGTCTCGTTGAAGGCTAACGTGCACAATTAACAAAAATATGCTATGTCGATTGGTTTTTGTTTTTTGCAAAAAGTTGATACAAGTATGTGGTGTTTGGTATCAAATAAAAGGTTTCGATGAGGGCTGGTGTGCAGAATTAACAAAAATGGTTAATGTTGATCGGCTTTTGTTTTTTGCAAAAAGTATTTAGAAGTATGTCGAGTTTGGTCTCAAATGAAAGGTCTCGTTGAGGGCTAGCGTCCAAAATTGACAAAAATATTCCATTGTCACAAGTATACAGGGTGTTCATTTTTAAGTGGCTACCATTGCTATCTCGAGAACTATAAGAGCTACGAGGTTGGTTAAATTAGCAAAGAACCACCATTTTATAAGAGTAATACAATGAGCAAAAAAAATATTTTTTTCGACCAGTAGTTCTCAAAATACGGGACACAACTTTCTTATTTTAAATGGGAACATATGTTTATTTTTAGGTTATTCGATACAGTATTTTTTTCTGAATTCAACGATATAAACATATCATATACTAATATAACAAAGTAACTGAGAAAAATGCATGTTAGATTTATATGTATTTTATTTATATCTGGCTGAAAGAAGAGTGCTTTGGATAGAAAACAATTCATTTTCGTCTTAAAACTGACAGTTTAAGAACATAAAATTTAACAAAAAATAATCAAACAATGTTAGACAGATCAATATGTCTATGTTTTCTAATCATAGCACTCTTGTTTCAAACAGATATATTAGTCTTGTAAAATGGTGGTTCTTTGCTAATTTAACCAACTTCGTATCTCTTCTAGTTTTCGAGATCGCAATGGTAGCCACTTAAAAATGAACACTCTGTATAGAGTTTGGTATCAAATGAAAAGTCTTGGTGTGGGCTAGCGTGCAGATATGATAAAAATGTCGATCGACTTTTGTTTTATGTAGAAAGTTGTCAGAAGTATGTCGTGTTTGGTATCAAATAAAAGGTCTCGGTGAGGGCTGGGGTACATAAATGACAAAAATGTTTCATGCCGACCGGCTTTTGTTTTTTGCAAAAAATTATTGGAAGTATATCGTGTTTGCAATCTAATGAAAGGTCTTGGAGAGGCCTGAAGTGCAAATATGAAATAATTGTTTTATGTCGATCGGCATTTGTTTTTTGCACTGACAGCGGAGCTCTAGGGAATGCTCGGCGTAGCCGAGAATTCGCTAGTCGTATACTATTTTGATAGATTCATAAAACATAACGTATTTAATTAATATAAATTTTGACGTTTCCAATGTCAAAAGTCAATGTTGCCAAATGGGTGATGAAGTAACTAAATTAAAACCAAATATTCCTAAACTAACTTCACTGAAGAGAGTGGCAGTTGTATTAGGATTGACAATATTAATTTATATATTTAAAAATTAACTACTATTTTTTAATACAAACAGTGTTGCTAAATTATAAAGTAACTAAATAAAAATCAAATATTTGATATCAAAAGAAAACCATAAGAGCCGGTTTTGAAATGACAAAAAAAATGTGTCATGTCGACCTGCATTTGTTTTTCACAAAAAGTTGTTAGAAGTAGGTCGTTCTTGAGTTTTAATGAAACGACACATTGTGGACTGGTGTGCACGAATGACAAAAATGTTCTACGTCGATTAAAATTTGTTTTTTGCAAAATGTTGTCAGAAATATGTCGTGTTTGGTATCGAATGAAAAGACTCGGGAAGGACTGGTGTGCAGAATTAAAAATTTTATATGTTGATCTGCTTTTGTTTTATGCAAAAAGTTAATAGAAGTATATCGTGTTTGGTATCTAATGAAAGGTCTCGTTAAGGGCTGAAATGCAAAATTGACAAAAATGTTCCATGTCGATCAGCTTTTGTTTTTTGCAACAAGTTGTGAGAAATATGTCGTGTTTGGTATCGAATGAAAGGTCTTGGCGAGGGCTCGCGTACAAAATTGTCAAAAATGTTCCATTCCGATCGGCTTTTGTTTTCAGAAAAAAAATCTCAAAAGTATGTCAAGTTTGGTCTCAAATGAAACGTCTTGATGAGACCTAGCGTGCAGAATTGACAAAAATGTGCCTTTTCGATCGGTATTTGTTTTTTACAAAAAGTTGTCAGAAGTGTGTGGTGTTTGGTATCAAATAAAATGTTTCAATAAAGGCTGGTGTGCAGAATTGACAAAAATGGTCAATGTCGATCGGCTTTTGTTTTTTGCAAAAGGTTGTCACAAGTATATAGTGTTTGGTATCAAATTAAAAGTCTCGATGTGGGTTAGCGTGTAGATATGATAAAAATGTATCATGTCGATCGACTTTTGTTTCATGCAGAAAGTTGTAAGAAGTATGTCGTGTTTGGTATCAAATGAAAGGTCTCGGTGAGGGCTGGGATACATAAATCATAAAAATGTTTCATGTCGACGGGCTTTTGTTTTTTGCAAAAAATTATTAGAAGTATATCGTGTTTGCAATCTAATGAAAGATCTCGGTGAGGCCTGACGTGGAAATATGAAATAATTGTTTTATGTCGATCGGCATTTGTTCTTTGCACTGATAGCGGAGCTCTAGGGAATGCTCGGCGAAGCCGAGAACTCGCTAGTCATATACTATTTTGATAGATTCATTATATATATCTCTATATATAGTTGGATTCATCTCGAGCATCGCAAAAAGTTTGCTCACGGGTACAGGTCAAACCATTCATGTAATAATTTTAATATTATTTTATTAGATGTGGTTTATTGAGGACCAATCGCTTTTGGGTTTCTTATATTTTTACCGTGCATAGTTTTTGTGTAAAAAATCGAAAACTAAGCGAAAAAGGAAAACTGGACCAAAACTGAAAAAAATATCCTAGATGCCAGGTTTAAATTTAAAAAGAATTACTGTGCCATCCGTCATTTTTGACAATTCAATATAAAACTTTTAACTGATTTTATTTTGAAAATGAAAACAGATATTGTAAAGGTAATTATATTTTTACACATTATAATAGTGAGCGAAATATATACAAATACACTGAATGTTAAATGTGGTGTGTTTAAAATATTTAATTTTATGACATTGACGTTTATCATTCGTTGGTCTATAACCAAAAAATATACAGAAATATAAAGTAAACTTTGTTTAAATGAATATGTACAATACACTTTGTGATGTAAGTATATCATTTTAAATTTGATTCGCTGTATTTAAATATGTATTTTCATTTCAGTTACAATTTTTAATTGGTTATCCAAACCAGAGTACATTTATAGAAGAGAAATAACATAAAATTACTGTTAATAACACTACTGAAGTGTAACTGATTATCATAAAAGTGCATTGTACATAATAATTTACGGCAAACCTTATTTAAAATATAATCAAACAATCATAATGCAAGTCTTGTATTTGCTTGGAGAAATATATAGTAAAATTAGTTTAATATTAATATTACACTACGTTCTGTAATGTAAGTATGTAATTTTATATATTCTTGGCTGTATTTAGATATGTGTTTTCATTTCAGTTATAGTTTTTAATTGGTTAAGATATCCATACAAGAATATATTTATAGAAAAGAAATAACATAATATTACGGATAATAACACTATTGACAAAAAAATAAATTCTGGAATTTAATCAAGGCGCGTCGTATTGAGTCATAATCACAATTATTTAAAAATACTGACAAACCTTTCCTTCATACCCACTTGGAAGAAATGTTTAATAATTGATTGTACAATAATTATTTTGAATTATGTATCTGGATTATAATAAACCGTAAGTAACTGCATTTTATACATTCTTTATGTATTCTTTCATCAAATTTCAGATGAAAGTATTTGATTACAACAAAGATCTGATTTTTAAAAATTCTATTGTATTTTGTTATGGAATGAAATGATTTTTTAGATAAAAACGTTTATAAAAACAACGTATCTATTCAATTATTAATTTATCATTGATATTTCAAACAATAAACACTTTCTGAAACCAAATATTAATTGAGAAATGCGTTTTCTATAATAAGGCAATTCGTTGGATGAAAATCATTATTATAACGTAACCTTGAAAATGAAACCAGAAAAATTTCACGATATTATAAAATTTAACAAAAATGGTTCATTTGACACTTGCGTAGGAGACAACTAAGTGAAAAATGTCATATTAACTAAAATGTATAATGAAATATTGTACGAAATTTAATAAGAAATCATCTCGAATACAGGTACTTTTATATAGAATATAAATATTTATATATTAATAGTTAAATATTTTATTTTTTAGATGGGACTATAACCTACACGTACTCAGATACTCTAACATGGAATTTTTTATAAACTCAAACAATCTATTGGGCAATAATTATAAAAATAAGTAATAGTAAAACATATTCTTTATTAAATGCAAATTAAAGAATATTCCAGAATGGATTATTTAATCAAGAAAACTACATTTCAAAATTGATTTACAATTTGACGTTTAAAAAACTATATTTGATTACTATTCAAACACTTCCAAAGGTAAATTCATACTGTACAGTATTCTTCCCTTATATATAAATACTTTTAAATCTAATTTATACATATTTTAGATAGTTAGACTATAGATTTTGTCTGATTACGTGGAAAAACTGACAAGCCTTTATTTCATACAGTTTTGGAGGAAATTGTTTAACAATTTAATGTACAATAATTAGTATATAAATAAATAATGTATCTGGACTTTATTAAACTTTTATTAATTGCAATTTACTCTTTCTTTACGCATTTTTTAACATTTCTGAGGAAAACATTTGATTACAATAGAAATTACATTTTTCAAAATTCTGTAGTATTTTATAATGAAATGAGATGATTTCTCAGATGTAAACGTTTACATAAACAAAGTATCTATCCATTTATCCATTTGTAACTAATGTATGAAACAATAAACACCTTTTCAAACCAAATATTCACCGAGTAGTTCGTCTGATTATCAGCTGATGACATCTGCTCTTAGTCGAACTTGTATGTGATTGTACTGCACGAAAATTCATGTTTTCATTAAGAAATAATGCAAAAGAACGTATAAAAATTGGTCACTTTATCTACAACTAACAGGCATATAAATTATCAGTTATGTGAGAGTAGTTCATATATACCTCAACAGATGGCGCTAGAGTAGCACTTAAATTTCAAAATAACTTCAAATTGTATTTATTATACTTTTATAATCATTTAAATTGATATTTATAATAAAAAATAAATTATTAATAACAATAACAATAGTTGTAGATAAATACATATATAATTCAGCTTCATAAATATATAAATGCAACAGAAAAACATGAATATAATCATGTTTTTTTTTGGAAATATAAAAGTGTATCAGTTTATAAATTTTGGTATGTTATTTCACATTATTTATATTTATAAAATAGATAATTATTTTCAAAATAATACATTTTTATATATTCTTTAACTAACTTCATACTTATTGTGTCAAGTGATGACAGTTATGCTGTCAAACTTAATGTATTGTATGAAAATACAAAGATTGTTAAGATATAATAAAAATACATAAAATTGGGTTAAACGTATTATTTAAATCTTTTCTTCTTATGTATTTTGATGATTAAACCGTTGTATCTCAAAATCCCTAAGCGCGGGAAATTTAAAATCTCTATAATTTCATTTATTTATCAACATGTATTTTTATTTATTTCCTAAACGGTCTCGCGTGCCGCTTTGAACGTGTTATAAATAAATAATATACATTACAACAAATGTTTTTAGGTCTAACACATAGTAGCACCCCCCGTAGAAGGGTGTGAAAAAAATTCATCAATTTCCAAAGTTGGAATATTAAATATATGATATTATTTGATAAGTTATGTGTGAGTAGTTCATATACAGGGTGTTCCATTTAAGCGTGCCACCATTTCTATCTCGAGAACTATAAGAGCTACGAGGTTGGTTAAATTAGCAAAGAACCACCATTTTACAAGACTAATACAAAGAGCAAAAAAAACTTTTTTTTGACCTGTGGTTCTCAAAATACGGGACACAACTTTCTCTTTTAGATGGGAACATATGTTTATTTTTAGGTTATTCGATAGAGCATTTTTTTCTTAATTCAGCGATATAAACATCATATACTATTTTGATAGATTCATTATCTACTAGCGTGCAGAATTGAGAAAAATGTTACATTCCGATCGGCTTTTGTTTTCTGCAAAAATTTCTCAAAAGTATGTCGAGTTTGGTCTCAAATGAAAGGTCTCGTTGAGGGCTAGCGTGCAGAATTGACAAAAATGTCCCATTTCGATCGGCTTTGGTTTTCTGCAAAAAGTTCTCAAAGTTATGTCGAGTTTGGACTCAAATGAAACGTCTTGTTGAGGGCTAGCGTATAGAATTGACAAAAATGTTCCATGTCGACCGGCTTTTGTTTTTTGCAAAAAAATATTAGAAGTATATCGTGTTTGCAATCTAATGAAAGGTCTTAGTGAGGCCTGACGTGGAAATATGAAATAATTGTTTCATGTCGATCGGCATTTGTTATTTGCACTGACAGCGGAGCTCTAGGGAATGCTCGGCGTAGCCGAGAATTCGCTAGTCATATACTATTTTGATAGATTCATTATCTACTAGCGTGCAGAATTGAGAAAAATGTTACATTCCGATCGGCTTTTGTTTTCTGCAAAAATTTCTCAAAAGTATGTCGAGTTTGGTCTCAAATGAAAGGTCTCGTTGAGGGCTAGCGTGCAGAATTGACAAAAATGTCCCATTTCGATCGGCTTTGGTTTTCTGCAAAAAGTTCTCAAAGTTATGTCGAGTTTGGACTCAAATGAAACGTCTTGTTGAGGGCTAGCGTATAGAATTGACAAAAATGTTCCATGTCGACCGGCTTTTGTTTTTTGCAAAAAAATATTAGAAGTATATCGTGTTTGCAATCTAATGAAAGGTCTTAGTGAGGCCTGACGTGGAAATATGAAATAATTGTTTCATGTCGATCGGCATTTGTTATTTGCACTGACAGCGGAGCTCTAGGGAATGCTCGGCGTAGCCGAGAATTCGCTAGTCATATACTATTTTGATAGATTCATTATCTACTAGCGTGCAGAATTGAGAAAAATGTTACATTCCGATCGGCTTTTGTTTTCTGCAAAAATTTCTCAAAAGTATGTCGAGTTTGGTCTCAAATGAAAGGTCTCGTTGAGGGCTAGCGTGCAGAATTGACAAAAATGTCCCATTTCGATCGGCTTTGGTTTTCTGCAAAAAGTTCTCAAAGTTATGTCGAGTTTGGACTCAAATGAAACGTCTTGTTGAGGGCTAGCGTATAGAATTGACAAAAATGTTCCATGTCGACCGGCTTTTGTTTTTTGCAAAAAAATATTAGAAGTATATCGTGTTTGCAATCTAATGAAAGGTCTTAGTGAGGCCTGACGTGGAAATATGAAATAATTGTTTCATGTCGATCGGCATTTGTTATTTGCACTGACAGCGGAGCTCTAGGGAATGCTCGGCGTAGCCGAGAATTCGCTAGTCATATACTATTTTGATAGATTCATTATCTACTAGCGTGCAGAATTGAGAAAAATGTTACATTCCGATCGGCTTTTGTTTTCTGCAAAAATTTCTCAAAAGTATGTCGAGTTTGGTCTCAAATGGAAGGTCTCGTTGAGGGCTAGCGTGCAGAATTGACAAAAATGTCCCATTTCGATCGGCTTTTGTTTTCTGCAAAAAGTTCTCAAAGTTATGTCGAGTTTGGACTCAAATGAAACGTCTTGTTGAGGGCTAGCGTATAGAATTGACAAAAATGTTCCATGTCGACCGGCTTTTGTTTTTTGCAAAAAAATATTAGAAGTATATCGTGTTTGCAATCTAATGAAAGGTCTTAGTGAGGCCTGACGTGGAAATATGAAATAATTGTTTCATGTCGATCGGCATTTGTTTTTTGCACTGACAGCGGAGCTCTAGGGAATGCTCGGCGTAGCCGAGAATTCGCTAGTCATATACTATTTTGATAGATTCATTATATATATCTCTATATATAGTTGGATTCATCTCGAGCATCGCAAAAAGTTTGCTCACGGGTACAGGTCAAACCATTCATGTAATAATTTTAATATTATTTTATTAGATGTGGATTATTGAGGACCAATCGCTTTCGGGTTTCTCATATTTTTACCGTGCATAGTTTTTGTGTAAAAAATCGAAAACTAAGCCAAAATGGAAAACTGGAACAAAACTGAAAAAAATATCCTAGATGCCAGGTTTAAATTTAAAAAGAATTACTGTGCCATCCGTCATTTTTGACAATTCAATATGAAACTTTTAATTGATTTATTTTGAAAATGAAAAGAGATATTGTAAAGGTAATTATGTTTTTACACATTATAATAGTGAGCGAAACATATACAAATACACTGAATGTTACGTGTGGCGTATATAAAATATTTAATTTTATGACATTTGACGTTTGGTCAGTCAATCAAAAAATGAGTTGGAGACAACTAAGTGAAAAATGTCATATTTACTAAAATGTATAATGAAATATTGAACGAAATTTAATAAGAAATCATCTCTAATACAGGTACTTTTATATAGAATATAAATATTTATATATTATTAGTTAAATATTTTATTTTTTAGATGAGACTATAACCTTCACGTACTCAGATACTCTAATATGGAATTTTTTATAAACTCAAACAATCTATTGGGCAATAATTATAAAAATAAGTAATAGTAAAACTAAAGAATATTCCAGAATGGATTATTTAATCAAGAAAACTGCATTTCAAAATTGATTTATACTCTGACGTTTAAAAAACTATATTTGATTACTATTCAAACACTTCCAAAGGTAAATTCATACTGTACAGTATTCTTCCCTTATATATAAATACTTTTTAAATCTAATTTATACATATTTTAGATAGTTAGACTATAGATTTTGTCTGATTACGTGGAAAAACTGACAAGCCTTTATTTCATACAGTTTTGGAGGAAATTGTTTAACAATTTAATGTACAATAATTACTATATAAATAAATGATGTATCTGGACTTTAATAAACTTTTCTTAATTGCAATTTACTCTTTCTTTACGCATTTTTTAACATTTCTGATGAAAACATTTGATTACAATAGAAATTACATTTTTCAAAATTCTGTAGTATTTTATAATGAAATGAGATGATTTCTCAGATGTAAACGTTTACATAAACAAAGTCAGCTGATGGCATCTGCTCTTAGTCGAACTTGTATGTGATTGTACTGCACGAAAATTCATGTTTTCATTAAGAAATAATGCAAAAGAACGTATAAAAATTGGTCACTTTATCTACAACTAACAGGCATATAAATTTTCAGTTATGTGTGAGTAGTTCATATATACCTCAACAGATGGCGCTAGAGTAGCACTTAAATTTCAAAATAACTTGAAATTGTATTTATTATACTTTTATAATCATTTAAATTGATATTTATAATAAAAAATAAATTATTAATAACAATAACAATAGTTGTAGATAAATACATATATAATTCAGCTTCATAAATATATAAATGAACATAGCAACAGAAAAACATCAATATAATCTTGTTTTTTTTGGCAATATAAAAATGTATCAGTTTATAAATTTTGGTATGTTATTTCACATTATTTATATTTATAAAATAGATAATTATTTTCAAAATAATACATTTTTATATATTCTTTAACTAACTTCATACTTATTGTGTCAAGTGATGACAGTTATGCTGTCAAACTTAATGTATTGTATGAAAATACAAAGATTGTTAAGATATAATAAAAATACATAAAATTGGGTTAAACGTATTATTTAAATCTTTTCTTCTTATGTATTTTGATGATTAAACCGTTGTATCTCAAAATCCCTAAGCGCGGGAAATTTAAAATCTCTATAATTTCATTTATTTATCAACATGTATTTTTATTTATTTCCTAAACGGTCTCGCGTGCCGCTTTGAACGTGTTATAAATAAATAATATACATTACAACAAATGTTTTTAGGTCTAACACATAGTAGCACCCCCCGTAGAAGGGTGTGAAAAAAATTCATCAATTTCCAAAGTTGGAATATTAAATATATGATATTATTTGATAAGTTATGTGTGAGTAGTTCATATACAGGGTGTTCCATTTAAGCGTGCCACCATTTCTATCTCGAGAACTATAAGAGCTACGAGGTTGGTTAAATTAGCAAAGAACCACCATTTTACAAGACTAATACAAAGAGCAAAAAAAACTTTTTTTTGACCTGTGGTTCTCAAAATACGGGACACAACTTTCTCTTTTAGATGGGAACATATGTTTATTTTTAGGTTATTCGATAGAGCATTTTTTTCTTAATTCAGCGATATAAACATCATATACTATTTTGATAGATTCATTATCTACTAGCGTGCAGAATTGAGAAAAATGTTACATTCCGATCGGCTTTTGTTTTCTGCAAAAATTTCTCAAAAGTATGTCGAGTTTGGTCTCAAATGAAAGGTCTCGTTGAGGGCTAGCGTGCAGAATTGACAAAAATGTCCCATTTCGATCGGCTTTGGTTTTCTGCAAAAAGTTCTCAAAGTTATGTCGAGTTTGGACTCAAATGAAACGTCTTGTTGAGGGCTAGCGTATAGAATTGACAAAAATGTTCCATGTCGACCGGCTTTTGTTTTTTGCAAAAAAATATTAGAAGTATATCGTGTTTGCAATCTAATGAAAGGTCTTAGTGAGGCCTGACGTGGAAATATGAAATAATTGTTTCATGTCGATCGGCATTTGTTATTTGCACTGACAGCGGAGCTCTAGGGAATGCTCGGCGTAGCCGAGAATTCGCTAGTCATATACTATTTTGATAGATTCACTATCTATATATCTATATATAGTTGGATTCATCTCGAGCATCGCAAAAACTTTGCTCACGGGTACAGGTCAAACCATTCAGGTAATAATTTTAATATTATTTTATTAGATGTGGTTTAATGAGGACCAATCGCTTTAGGGTGTCTCATATTTTTACCGTGCATAGTTTTTGTGTAAAAAATCGAAAACTAAGCTAAAAAGTATAACTGGAACAAAACTGAAATAAATATCCTAGATGCCAGGTTTAAATTTAAAAAGAATTACTGTGCCATCCGTCATTTTTGACAATTCAATATGAAACTTTTAATTGATTTATTTTGAATATGAAAAGAGACATTGTAAAGGTAATTATGTTTTTACACATTATAATAGTGAGCGAAATATATACAAATACACTGAATATTAAGTGTGGTGTATTTAAAATATTTAAATTTTTGATTTCTGACGTTTATCATACGTAAGGCTACCAAAAATATAAATAGGCTATTATAAATTGTAAATATAATATATTTTGTTATAAATCAGTATATTTTACTGATTCGTACATATACATTTCAATAAAAATGTATTTTAAATAAAAATATTAATTCCATTTTGACGTTCGTTTTCACTTTTGTTTGAGAACTGCATTCCACCATTACAGGTACATTTCAAAAGAATAAATCTTGACAAATACGGCGAATTACAAGGTAATGTTTGTATTATTATGTCTATTACTATAAAACTTAATTTATCTATATATTTTCTTTTCAATTAAATCACTTTAAAATACAAAGTTTTGTATAACCGGCAATTTTGACAGTTGCTTCCGGGGCTTATCAAGTGACGGATAGCTCGCTGAAAAAGGCTATTTTTTCTAAAATTACAGCGAGATATTGTATGAAAATTATTACAAATCATCAGTAATACCATGTACTTTATGGTATGATATAAATATTTGCATATTAATACTAATTTTTTCTCATTTTTATTTAGTTATCTTAACCTATATGAACTCTGGCATATCGAGATGAATTTTAAATGAAATAAAGCATTTCGTTGGATAAAAAACATTATTAAACGTGAGAATATAACGTATCCTTTAAAATGAAACTAGAAAAATTGCACGATATTATAAAATTTAACAAAATTGATGCATTTGACACTTGAGTTGGAGACACGACCGAGTTATCTGCTTGAAAAATCACATTTTTGCTAAAATGTATAATGAAATATTGTACGAAATCATCTCTATTACAAGGTACTTACATATGGAATATAAATATTTATATATTAATCGTTAAATAATTTATTTTTTAGATGAGACTATAACCTACACGTACTCAGATACACTAAGATGAATTTTTAAATTAAATAAAACAATTCATTGGGCAAATATTGTTAAAATGAATGAGAATATAATATATTCTTTAAAATAAATTCACAAGACTATTCTAGAATGGATTATTTAATCAAGAAAACTCCATTTCAAAGTCGATTTACAATCTCACTTTTGAAAATTGATATTTGATTACTATTCAAACACTTGCAAAGGTAAATACATACTGTACAGTATTCTTCCCTTATTATAAATACTTTTTTTATCTAATTTATACATATTTTAGAGAGCTAGACAATGGATTTTGTCTGATTACGTGGAAAACCTGAAAACCCTTTGCTTCATACCGTTTTGGAGGGAATTGTTTAACAATTTAATGTACAATAATTAGTATATAAATAAATGATGTATCTGGACCTTATTAAACTTTAATTAATTGCATTTTACACTTTCTTTACGCATTTTTTGACATTTCTGATGAAAACATATGATTACAACAGAGATTACATTTTTCAAAATTCTGTAGTATTTTATAATGAAATGAGATGATTTCTCAGATGTAAACGTTTACATAAACAAAGTATCTATCCATTTATTCATTTGTAACTGATGTATGAAACAATAAACATCTTTTCAAACCAAATATTCATATTCTCTTAGTCGAACTGGACTGTGATTGTACTGCACGAAAATTCATGTTTTCATTAAGAAATAATGCAAAAGAACGTACAAAAATTGGTTACTTTATCTACAACTAACAGGCATATAAATTTTCAGTTATGTGTGAGTAGTTCATATATACCTCAACAGATGGCGCCACAGGATCACTTAAATTCCAAAATAACTATTCAAATTGTATTTATTATACTTTTATAATCATTTATATTGATATTTATAATTAAAAAATGAATTATTAATAACAATAACAATAGTTGTAGATAAATACATATATAATTCAGCTTCATAAATATACAAATGAACATAGCAACAGAAAAACATGAATATAATCATGTTTTTTTTGGCAATATAAAAATGTATCAGTTTATAAATTTTGGTATGTTATTTCACATTATTTATATTTATAAAATAGATAATTATTTTCAAAATAATACATTTTTATATATTCTTTAACTAACTTCATACCTATTGTGTCAAGTTATGACATTTAAGTTCTGTCAAACTGAATGTATTGTATGAAAATACAAATATTGTTAAGATATAATAAAAATACATAAAATTGGGTTAAACGTATTATTTAAATCTTTTCTTCTTATGTATTTTGATGATTAAACCGTTGTATCTCAAAATCCCTAAGCGCGGAAAATTTAAAATCTCTATAATTTCATTTATTTATCAACATGTATTTTTATTCATTTCCTAAACGGTCTCGCGTGCCGCTTTGAACGTGTTATAAATAAATAATATACATTACAACAAATGTTTCTAGGTCTAACACATAGTAGCACCCCCCGTAGAAGGGTGTGAAAAAAATTCATCAATTTCCAAAGTTGGAATATTAAATATATGATATTATTTGATAAGTTATGTGTGAGTAGTTCATATACAGGGTGTTCCATTTAAGCGTGCCACCATTTCTATCTCGAGAACTATAAGAGCTACGAGGTTGGTTAAATTAGCAAAGAACCACCATTTTACAAGACTAATACAAAGAGCAAAAAAAACTTTTTTTTGACCTGTGGTTCTCAAAATACGGGACACAACTTTCTCTTTTTAGATGGGAACATATGTTTATTTTTAGGTTATTCGATAGAGCATTTTTTTCTGAATTCAGCGATATAAACATCATATACTATTTTGATTGATTCACTATCTATATATCTATATATATATATATATATATATATATATATATATATATATATATTTTAAATAATCATGCGCATCAAGTAAATTTTGCTCCTTTGTACAGGTCAAACCATTCATGTAATAATTTTAATATTATTTTATTAGATGTGGTTTAAAGTGGAATAGGGCCTTTTTGGGGTCTCATATTTTTACTGCGAGTGGTCTTCGTGTAAAAAATCAAAAACTGTGCATAATTGGCACCTTGAAACAATGGATCCCAGAGGCCATGTCTGACTTTAAGAAGAATCACGCAGTTATCCGTCACATTTGACAATCTGTCTATGAACTTTAAATGATTGTATCTTTTAATAGAACATTGATATCAAAGATTTGAAAATAGTGTCATGAATAATAGTCCTGAGCAAAGGTTTTATCAATATTTTAAGTTTATTACACAACACATTTAATTACTTTAAATTTTGACGTTTCGAGTTACATAAGTCAATGTTGCCAAATGTGTGATGAAATTACTAAACAAAAAACAAATATTCCTAAATGAACTTCACTGAAGACAGTGGCTATTATAGTAGGATTGCCGATGGTAATTTATAAATTTAAAAATTAACTACAATATTTTAATACAAACAGTGTTGCCAAATTATTAAGTAACTAAATAAAAATCAAATGTTCGTAATTAAATTAAAACACTTTGCTTTGTTTGATATCAAAAGAATGAAAACCATAAGGGCCGGTTTTGAAATGACAAAAATAATGTGTTATGTCGATCTGCATTTGTTTTTCGTAAAAAGTTCTTAGAAGTAGGTCGTCCTTGGGTTTTAAGGAAACGACACAATGTGGACGGGTGTGCATGAATGACAAAAATGTTCTACGTAGATTAGAATTTGTTTTTTGCAAAAAGTTGTCACAAGTATGTCGAGTTAGGTCTCAAATGAGAGGTCTCGTTGAGGGCTAGCGTGCAAAATTGACAAAAATGTACCATTCCGATCGGCTTTTGTTTTCTGCAAGAAGTACTCAAAAGTATGTCGAGTTTTATCTCAAACAAAACGTCTGGTTGACGGTTAGCGTGCAGAATTGACAAAAATGTGCCATGTCAATCGGCTTTTGTTTTTTGCAAAAAGTTGTCAGAAGTATGTGGTGTCTGGTATCAAATGAAAGGTTTCGTTTAGGGCTAGCGTGCAGAATTGACAAAAATGTTCTTTGCCGATCGGCTTTTGTTTTTCGCAAATAATTGTTAGAAGAATGTGGTGTTTGGTATCAAAATAAAGGTTTCGATGAGGGTTTGCGTGAAAAATTAACAAAATTGCGCAATGTTGATCAGGTTTTTGTTTTTTGCGAAAAGTTCTCAGAAATATGTCGATTATGGTCTCAAATAAAAGGTCTCGTTGAGGGCTGGCGTGCATAATTAAGAAAAATGTTTCATAACGACCGGCTTTTGTTTTTTGCAAAAGTTGTCAGAAATATGTCGTGTTTGGTATCGAATGAAAGCTCTCATTGAGGGCTAGCGTGCAGAATTGACAGAAATGTTCCATTCCGATTGGCTTTTGTTTTCTGCAAAAAGTTCTCAAAAGTATGTCGAGTTTGGTTTCAAATGAAACGTCTTGTGGAGAGCTATCGTGCAGAATTGACAAAAATGTGCTATGTCGATCGGTTTTTGTTTTTTGCAAAAAGTTGTCAAAAGTGTATGGTGTTTGGTATCAAATGAAAGGTTTCAATGAAGGCTGGTGTGCAGAATTAACGAAAATAGTCAATGTCGATCGGCTTTTGTTTTTTGCAAAAGGTTGTCACAAGTATATAGTGTTTGGTATCAAATGAAAAGTCTGGGTGTGGGCTAGCGTGTAGATATGATAGAAATATTTCATGTCGATCGACTTTTGTTTAATGCAGAAAGTTGTCAGAAGTATGTCGTGTATGGTATCAAATGAAAGGTCTCGGTGAGAGTTGGGGTACATAAATGACAAAAATGTTTCATGTCGACCGGCTTTTGTTTTTTGCAAAATATTATTAGAAGTATATCGTGTTTGCAATCTAATGAAAGGTCTCGGTGAGGCCTGACGTGCAAATATGAAATAATTGTTTCATGTCGATCGGCATTTGTTTTTTGCACTAACAGCGGAGCTCTAGGGAATGCTCGGCGTAGCCGAGAATTCGCTAGTCATATACTATTTTGATAGATTCACTATCTATATATCTATATATAGTTGGATTCATCTCGAGCATCGCAAAAACTTTGCTCACGGGTACAGGTCAAAGCATTCATGTAATAATTTTAATATTATTTTATTAGATGTGGTTTAAATTGGAATAGGGCCTTTTTGGGGTCTCATATTTTTACTGTGAGTGGTTTTCGTCAAAAAATCGAAAACTAAGCGAAAAAGGAAAACTGGAACAAAACTGAAAAAAATATCCTGGATGCCAGGTTTAAATTTAAAAAGATTTACTGTGCCATCCGTCATTTTTGACAATTCAATATGAAACTTTTAATCGATTTATTTTGAAAATGAAAAGAGATATTGTAAAGGTAATTATATTTTTACACATTATAATAGTGAGCGAAACATATACAAATACACTGAATGTTAAATGTGGTGTATTTTAAATATTTAATTTTATGACGTTTGACGTTTATCATCTGTTGGGTCAGTCAATCAAAAAATTCGTGGCACAAGTTTTATATTTTCAAAGAGAAATATACAGAAATATAAAGTAAACTATGTACAATACACTTTGTGATGTAAGTATATTATTTTAAATTTGTTTCGTTGTATTTAAAGATGTATTTTCATTTCAGTTACAATTTTTAATTGGTTATCCAAACAAGAGTATATTTATAGAAGAGAAATAACATAAAATTACTAAAAATAACACTACTGAAGTGTAACTGATTATCATAAAAGTGCATTGTACATAATAATTTACGGCAAACCTTATTTACAATATTTAAATTTTCATGACATATGACGTTTGTCAAAACGTCAGCTCTAATCAAAAAATCATCTTGCAAGTCTTGTATTTGCTTGGAGAAATATATAGTAAAATTAGTTTAAAAGTAAAATTACACTACATTTTATAATGTAAGTATGTAATTTTATATTTTCTTGAATGTATTTAAATATGTGTTTTCATTTCAGTTATACTCGTAGTTATCCAAACAAGAATATATTCATAGAAAAGAATAACATAAAATTATGGATAATAACACTATTGACAAAAATTTAATTATGGAAATCAAACAAGGCGCGTCGTATTCAGTCATAAACACATTTATTTTAAAATACTGACAAACCTTTCCTCCATACCCCCTTGGAAGAAATGTTTAATAATTTATTGTACAATAATTATTTTCAATTATGTATCTGGATTATATTAAACTGTAAGTAACTGCATTTTATACATTCATTATGTATTCTTTCATCAAATTTCAGATGAAAGTATCTGATTACAACAACAATTAGATTTTTAAAATTTCTATTGTATTTTGTTATGGAATGAGATGATTTTTTAAATGAAAACGTATACAAAAACAACGTATCTATCCAATTATTCAATTATCATTGATATTTCAAACAATAAACACTTTCTGAAACCAAATATTTAACGAGAAATGCTTTTGATGACATGTGCTCCCAGGTGAATGGATAACATGAAAATTCATATTTTTACTACGAAATACTGCAAAAAAAATGTTTGAAAATTGTTGGATATTAGTTTAAGGTACGATATAAATATTATTAGGTAATTTTTTTATTTTTATCACTTACAGATGTCATATTAGGTTACTGGTTCAAAGTGTAATCAAATGAAATTAAAAGAAGCTATTTTTATCATAAATAATGCTATAAAAAGAGTAAATATAATATATTCTTTCATATACAACCATAAAGTTTTTAATAATGGATTATTTATGTCAAAATTTGTGATGATGAAAGTTGCGAGCAAAGTTTGCAATTCCTACAGTAAGTTTTAGTTATTATTCTCTAATTATAAAAATATGTCATTTTACTCTATATATTATTATACTTTTATATTCATTGGAGAGTAAATAAAAATTACTTTATGAACATTATTATTTTATATATTTTACTTATTTTATTTAATTCAAATTTGACAATCTGACATCTAAAATTCATTTTCATAAACGAAGTGTATCTATTAAAATGATAAGATATATTTTAAAATGATATATTTAGAAATCAAAAATATTTAACGTTTAACAATGGGCCTTTAGATTCCCGAAAATTTAAAGAAAACGGCCGGCTTTGATTGTAAGCTGCTCTTTTCTAAATTTTCGGGACCCTAAAGGCTCATTTTTATTTGTTAAGGTATATTTATAATATTTTTATTAAAAAAAAATTGTGTTCTTATTAAATTTATTAACAAGTTTCTTTGAATTTAAACATTTACACTGGTCACATTCAGTAATCCGACTGTATAACACATGTTTGAACGCATCCAAAATACAGTTGTCAAATTATCTTGTCATTTTGACATTGCTGAAAATATAAGTATTATACTTATAGCGAAATTGAAAGCACATTAAATAGGGTTGGAAGTGCAAAGAAAAAATCAGTAGAAAGAAGAAGTCAAAATATAAAAACCGTAATAAAAATGTCATACGATAGATAAATTCGCAATAATACTACATATTCTGCAATGAACTCTTTCATTGTAGATGTGCGTATGTACCAATAGAATTAGATTGGTACCGAGAAAATATGACAATGATTATTATAATGAAAATGTTGTTGATAAGAATCAATGGCTACAATTTTTATTGTAATCAAGCTATGTGTTATGGCTTGGAAACCTAAAGTGAAGCGAGATCAGTATTTCAAGTTTTAACTAATATTTTATACACGAAAATGGACTTGTTATGTTGTAATATTATCTAACCAACCATACTTAACATGAAAATAGTAACGTTAAATTCAAGAACTACGACAAATGTTACACACAAGTCCTCTTTTCAAAGCACATGCTTTATATTACCGTTTGCCATTTCATTATTCGTAGAGAGAGATAAGAGGTTTCTATCTACATTTATTCCAAAGATTCACGACTTTTTTTTTAAATATTTCATACAGTTTGTTCTAAATAAGATGTAATTGTACATTTATGTTATCAACGCATATTTATATATATTATTATATTCATTTCATAACATAATTTTCAATAGTAAATATTATAAGAGCCCTTTGTATTTACTCTGGAGATTCAGGTTTTTTTCTTTTCACATCATACTTGTGATTTGGAAATAAATATAACAACACTATCACTACCAGTTAATATAATAATAATATTTTAATTCATATACATATGAAATTAAATATAAAAATATTAAATTAATTTAATAATTATATCGATTCCTTCCTTAGCAGATGCAATAAAATTCTTAATTAGTGCCATCTATGTGATTTTTTTAAACTATTAAAATTATTGATTTTCTCAGATGTATACAGAAACAAATTTTACAAATACTGGTTTAAACGGTATTGTTAAACCTATAAAAATTATGTGTATAAAGGTGTTCATTTTATTTTGTCCACTATTGCTATCTCGAGAACTATAAGAGCTACAAGGTCAGTTAAATTAGCAAAAAAATTCTATTTTATAACACTATTAACATGAGACAAACTAATTATTTTTTAAACCAGTGATTCTCAAAATACGTGTCCCAACTATTTTATTTTAAATGTGAACCTATTTTTTCATTTGCTTATTCAATAGAGAATATTATTCTGAATTCAATGATATAATATTATCATACCCTAACATAACGATTTTTTTGAGAAAAATGCATCTGAAGTTTTATATTAATTTGATTAAAATATGACAATAATAATACAAGTTATTGTTTTACCTAGAATTAGAGTGCCTTGAATTAAATATGTGAATAAAAGTATAATGAATGAAATAAAACAGTTTATAATTTTTATTTTCATATTTCATTATTTTTTTAATTTTATTTTAATTTCATTTGACAGTTATGATCACTTAACAAAACCAAGTATTCAAAAAATTGCGAATACTCTCTCTCCTGATATATTTAGAGCAAAACTACAAAAGTACAAAGTTGTTCATATTTCAACTCTAAATCAGATAAAATCATAACCGATGGAACCGCACGTCTATTGTATGAAATATATTAAATATAATATGTACCTTTTTCGGCAAAAATTAGACATTTACGGAAATTAAAAAAAAATTCTATCTGAGAGTTTATTATTGTTATTATGTCATTCTAATTAATATTATATTTGATATTAATTATTAATTTTGTAAAATTCTAAAATTATTTTAAAAATGTATGTTTTCTATATAAATGTTTTCTGGCTTGCATAAATGACAAATATATTTTACATCGACCGGTTTTTGTTTTTCAAATAATTGTTAGAAATATGTCATGTTTGGTATCAAATAAAAGGTCTTGTTGTGGGCTAGCATACAGAAATGACAAAAATGTTCCATGTTAATCGACTTTTGTTTTATGCAAAAAGTTGTCAGAAGTATGTCGTGTTTGGTATCAAATGAAAGGTCTCGGAGAAGGCTAGCGTGCAGAATTGACAAAAATGTTCCATGTCGATCGGCTTTTGTTTTATGCAAAAAGTTGTCAGAAGTATGTCGTGTTTGGTATCAAATGAAAGATCTCTGAGAGGGCTAGCGTGCAGAATTGATAAAAATGTGCAAAAGGTTGTTACAAGTATATAGTGTTTGATATCAAATGAAAGGTCTCGTTGAGGGCTAGCGTGCAGAATTGACAAAAATGTGCTATGTCGATCGGTATTTGTTTTATGCAAAAAGTTGTCAGAAGTATGTCGTGTTTGGTATCAAATAAAAGGACTCAGAGAGGGCTAGCGTGCAGAATTGGCAAAAATGTCCTATGTCGATCGGTATTTGTTTTTTGCAAAAGGTTGACACAAGTATATAGTGTTTGGTATCAAATAAAAAGTATCGGTGTGGGCTAGCGTGTAGATATGATAAAAATGTTTCATGTCGATCGACTTTTGTTTTATGCAGAAAGTTGTCAGAAGTATGTCGTGTATGGTATCAAATGATAGGTCTCGGTGAGAGTTGGGGTACATAAATGACAAAAATGTTTCATGTCGACCGGCTTTTGTTTTTTGCAAAAAATTATTAGAAATATAACGTGTTTGCAATCTAATGAAAGGTCTCGGTGAGGCCTGACGTGGAAATATTAAATAATTGTTTTATGTCGATCGGCATTTGTTTTTTGCACTTACAGCGGAGCTCTAGGGAATGCTCGGCGTAGCCGAGAATTCGCTAGTCATATACTATTTTGATAGATTCATTATCTATATATCTATATTTGGATTCATCTCGAGCATCGTAAAAAGTTTGCTCACGGGTACAGGTCAAACCATTCATGTAATAATTTTAATATTATTTTATTAGATGTGGATTATTGAGGACCAATCGCTTTCGGGTGTCCCATATTTTTACCGTGCATAGTTTTTGTGTAAAAAATCGAAAACTAAGCGAAAAAGGAAAACTGGAACAAAACTGAAAAAAATATAGATGCCAGGTTTAAATTTAAAAAGAATTACTGTGCCATCCGTCATTTTTGACAATTCAATAAGAAACTTTTAATTGATTTATTTTGAAAATGAAAAGAGATATTGTGAAGGTAATTACATTTTTATACATTATAATAGTGAGCGAAATATATAAAAATACACTGAATATTAAGTGTGGTGTATTTAAAATATTTAATTTTATGACATTGACGTTTATCTCTATAACCAAAAAAGTCGTTACACAAGTTTTATATTTTCAAAGAGAAATATACAGAAATATAAAATAAACTTTGTTTAAAAGAATATGTACAATACACTTTGTGATGTAAGTATATCATTTTAAATTTGTTTCACTGTATTTAAATATGTATTTTCATTTCAGTTATAATTTTTAATTGGTTACCCAAACAAGAGTACATTTATAGAAGAGAAATAACATAAAATTACTGACAATAACACTACTGAAGTGTAACTGATTATCATAAAAGTGCATTGTACATAATAATTTACGGCAAACCTTATTTACAATATAATCAATCATAATGCAAGTCTTGTATTTGCTTGGAGAAATATGTAGTAAAATTAGTTTAAAAGTAAAATTACACTACTTTCTGTAATGTAAGTATGTAATTTTGTATATTCTTGGCTGTATTTAGATATGTGTTTTAATTTCAGTTATAGTTTTTAATTGGTTAAGATATCCAAACAAGAATATATTTATAGAAAAGAAATAAGATAATATTACGGATAATAATACTATTGACAAAAAAATAAATTCTGGAAATCAATCAAGCCGCGTCGTATTCAGTCATAAACACATTTATTTAAAAATACTGACAAACCTTTCCTTCATACCCACTTGGAAGAAATGTTTAATAATTTATTGTACAATAATTATTTTAAATTATGTATCTGGATTATAATAAACTGTAAGTAACTGCATTTTATACATTCTTTATGTATTCTTTCATCAAATTTCAGATGAAAGTAGTTGATTACAACAAAGATTTGATTTTTAAAATTCTATTGAATTTTGTTATGGAATGAAATGATTTGTTAGATAAAAACGTTTATAAAAACAACGTATCTATCCAATTATTCATTTATCATTGATATTTCAAACAATAAACACTTTCAGCAACCAAATATTAATCGAGAAATGCGTTTTCTATAATAAGGCAATTCGTTGGATGAAAATCATTATTATAATGTATCCTTGAAAATGAAACCAGAAAAATTGCACGATATTATAAAATTTAACAAAAATGGTTCATTTGACACTTGAGTTGGAGACAACTAAGTGAAAAATGTCAGATTTACTAAAATGTATAATGAAATATTGTACGAAATTTAATAAGAAATCATCTCCAATACAGGTACTTTTATATAGAATATAAATGTTTATATATTAATAGTTAAATATTTTAATTTTTAGATGAGACTATAACCTACACGTACTCAGATACTCTAACATGGAATTTTTTATAAACTCAAACAATCTATTGGGCAATAATTATAAAAATAAGTAATAGTAAAACATATTCTTTATTAAATGCAAATTAAAGAATATTCCAGAATGGATTATTTAATCAAGAAAACTACATTTCAAAATTGATTTACAATTTGACGTTTAAAAAACTATATTTGATTACTATTCAAACACTTCCAAGGGTAAATTCATACTGTACAGTATTCTTCCCTTATATATAAATACTTTTAAATCTAATTTATACATATTTTAGATAGTTAGACTATAGATTTTGTCTGATTACGTGGAAAAACTGACAAGCCTTTATTTCATACAGTTTTGGAGGAAATTGTTTAACAATTTAATGTACAATAATTAGTATATAAATAAATAATGTATCTGGACTTTATTAAACTTTTATTAATTGCAATTTACTCTTTCTTTACGCATTTTTTAACATTTCTGAGGAAAACATTTCATTATAATAGAAATTACATTTTTCAAAATTCTGTAGTATTTTATAATGAAATGAGATGATTTCTCAGATGTAAACGTTTACATAAACAAAGTATCTATCCATTTATCCATTTGTAACTGATGTATTAAACAATAAACACCTTTTCAAACCAAATATTCACCGAGTAGTTCGTCTGATTATCAGCTGATGGCATCTGCTCTTAGTCGAACTTGTATGTGATTGTACTGCACGAAAATTCATGTCTTCATTAAGAAATAATGCAAAAGAACGTATAAAATTTGGTCACTTTATCTACAACTAACAGGGGCCTGTTTCTCAAAAAATACGGGACTAGTATTATTAGTCCCTGCACTAGTAATACTAGTGAAGTTTACTAGTTTTTGTTTCTGAAATGTACAAGTGTAAAATACTAGTTACAAGTTGGGAACTAGTATTTACTAGTGTATTTGACATAAAATACTAGTATTTTGTTTCTCAAAATATTTGTGTTGTGTGTCAGACTAGTAATTTACTAGAGAAAAGCTACAAGTGTCAAAAGTCTTGTAAATTTTTATTATAAATTTTACTTGTCGTATAATTTTATTGTTTGTGTGTTATTCTTTTTCATATGTAATTTAATAGTTCTTTGTTAATATTTATTTAGTTTCATTTGGTGTTTGTTGTTGTTTAGTGTTTATATATTTAAAATAATATAATGTGGTCAAGTGACTCTGAGTCTAGTGATGAAGAAGTAGTTGTGCGTCGTCAAAAACTATTTAAAGCAAGAATAAATTATGCCCATACAGAAACCTCATATGAGTTTAACGAGAGGTTTAGACTCTCGGCAAATAAGTTGGAAACATTAATTAATTTATTGGGACCGATTCTTCAGCGAGATTCGGCAAGAAACCATGCATTATCCGTAAAAATACAACTAGAAATTGCTCTTCATTGGCTTGGTACAGGCGTTCAATTTCACGCTGTTGGAGATATGCACGGTGTTTGCAAGGTGAGTGTATGCAGAGCAGTACATAATGTTGTAAAAGGTGTTGTAGATATTATGTTTCCACAATTTGTACAATGGCCAACAAATGTTCCTTGCATTGTTGAAGAATTTTTTAAACTTGGAGGATTTCCAATGGTTTGCGGCTGTATAGACGGAACTTTAATTAAAATAGATGCCCCCAAAGAAAATGAGGAACAATTTGTAGACCGACATGGAAACCATTCTATAAATTGTATGGTGGTGTGTGGACCAGATTTGAAATTTTATTATTCCTATGCCAATTGGCCAGGACAAACACATGACGCGAGGGTATTAAGGAGGAGTGGGTTGTTTAATAGAATGGAAGGAGGTTGGAGGCCTATACCAAATGGGATTATTCTTGGAGACAGTGGATATCCACTAAAAAAGTGGCTAATACCTCCCATTATGACAGATATAAATGACGATGCCAACTCACGTTTTCTTCGTGCTCATAAGACAACACGAAGAGTAATAGAATGTGCCATTGGAGTTCTAAAAGAAAAATTTCCCTGTTTAAATTATTTAAGAGTTGACCCAATGTTTGCATGCCAAGTTTTTAATTGTTGTATAACACTGTGCAACTTTGCAAGAAATTTAAATAATGAGGAATTGGATTCTATTAGAAATGAATCTGATTCTGATGACTATAATATAAATGTTGGCCAAGGTTTAGAGGAAGAGGAAGAAGAGGATTTGCAAGCTGCTGAAAAATTGGAAAGAATTCAAAATTATTTTCGAACATAATTTAACTTTATTTATTAGTTCTTTTAAAAGACAATAAAAATTTATTAACTTAATCTAAAAAATTTAATTAACTTAATCTAAAAAATATAATTTTCTGCCATCTTCTCCCACTATTTCTCCATCTTGATTTAAAGATACAATATTTTCGTTAATTTCAACATTACTTTCTTCGTCTGTTAACCCTACAGTAAATTTAGATCTATTTTTGAACCCTAATTCCTTTTCTTTTTGCAAAATTTCCAGTTTTGCTTTATAATTTTGTAATTCTAAATATTCAATTTGCAATTTTAATTTTTGTCTCTTTAGGCCTAAATCGGTTTCATATTCTTCGAAAGATGAGCTCCCTTTTTTAACGAATCTTTTTAATTTTTTTGTTTTTTCCGGCAAATTTACAGGGGGACCAAGTTGTTGTATGAAAGAAGAGGTTGACGGGGCACTAGTGTTTAATCTTTCACTTTCCACATGAGTTATGTACTGTCGACCCTCCTTTGGCAAATCCTTAATGTGTAAGCCCTACATGTCATTTAAGCAAACTATGAATCATATACTATTTTGATAGATTCACTATCTATATATATATATTTGGATTCATCTCGACGATCACTGATCCTGTGTCCAGCTTAAACTCCTGGCCCATTCAAGTAATTGCTGTAATTTTTTTTCCAAGTTGTAGTGTCTATTGTGCCGGAGTGCCTTTTGGGGGTTTCATATTTTTACTGTGAGTGGTTTTTGTTTAAAAAAATAAAAACTGCGTAAAATTGGAACATTGAAACAATGGATCCCAGAGGCCATGTCTACATTTAAGAAGAATCACGCCGTCATCCGTCACTTTTGACAATCTGTCTATGAACTTTAAATGATTATATCTTTTAATAGAACATTGATATCAAAGATTTAAAAACAATTTCATGAATAATAGACTTGAGCAAAGGTGTTACAACTAATTGAAGTTTAAAACATAACGTATTTAATTAATATAAATTTTGACATTTCCAATGTCAAAAGTCAATGTTGCCAAATGTGTGATGAAGTAACTAAATTAAAACCAAATAATCCTAAACTAACTTCACTGAAGATGGTGGCAGTTGTATTAGGGTTGACAATATTAATTTATAAATTTAAAAATTAACTACTATTTTTTAATACAAACAGTGTTGCCAAATTACAAAGTAACTAAATAAAAATCAAATATTCCTAAATAAAATAAATTGAATACTTTGCTGTGTTTGTTAACAAAAGAAAGGAAACCATAAGGGCCAGTATTAAAATGACAAAAAAAATGTGTCATGTCGATCTGCATTTGTTTTCCGTAAAAATTTGTTAAAATACAGTGAATGTTATATTAGGCTAGGTCTCGATGAGGGCTAGCGTGCAGAATGAACAAAAATGTTCTATATCGAACGGCTTTTGTTTTTGGAAAATGTTGTGAGAAGTATGTGGTCTTTGGTATCAAATGAAAAGTCTCGGTAAGGGCTGGCGTGTAGAATTAACAAAAACGGTCAATGTTGATCGGCTTTTGTTTTTGCAAAAATTTCTCAAAGATATGTCGAGTTTGGTCTCAAATGAAAGGTCTCGTTGAGGGCTAGCGTGCAGAATTGACAAAAATGTTTCTTGTCGATCTACTTTTGTTTTATGCAAAAAGTTGTCAGAAGTATGTCGTGTTTGGTATCAAATGAAAGGTCTCGGAGAGGGCTAGCCTGCAGAATTGACAAAAATGTACTATGTCGATCGGTTTTTGTTTTTTGCAAAAAGTTGTCAGAAGTATGTCGTGTCTGATATCAAATGAAAGGTCTCGGAGAGGGCTAGCGTGCAGAATTGATAAAAATGTGCTATGTCGATCGGTATTTGTTTTATGCAAAAAGTTGTCAGAAGTGTGTGCTGTTTGGTCTGTAATGAAAAGTCTCGTTGAGGGCTAGCGTGTAGAATTGACAAAAATGTTCCATGTCGATCGGCTTTTGTTATATGCAAAAAGTTGTCACAAGTATGTCGTGTTTGGTATCAAATGAAAGGTCTCGAAAAGGGCTAGCGTGCAGAAATGACAAGAAATGTGCTATGTCGATCGGTATTTGTTTTTTGCAAAAAGTTGCCAGAAGTGTATGGTGTTTAGTATCAAATAAAAGGTTACAATGAAGGCTGGTGTGCAGAATTAACGAAAATGGTCAATGTCGATCGGCTTTTGTTTTTTGCAAAAGGTTGTCACAAGTATATATTGTTTGGTATCAAATGAAAAGTCTCGGTGTAGGCTAGCGTGTAGATATGATAAAAATGTTGCATGTCGATCGACTTTTGTTTAATGCAGAATGTTGTCAGAAGTATGTCGTGTATGGTATCAAATGAAAGGTCTCGGTGAGAGTTGGGGTACATAAATGACAAAAATGTTTTATGTCGACCGGCTTTTGTTTTTTGCAAAATATTATTAGAAGTATATCGTGTTTGCAATCTAATGAAAGGTCTCGGTGAGGCCTGACGTGCAAATATGAAATAATTGTTTCATGTTGATCGGCATTTGTTTTTTGCACTGACAGCGGAGCTCTAGGGAATGCTCGGCGTAGCCGAGAATTCGCTAGTCCTATATACTAAACGATTAGATTCACTATATATATATCTATAGATTCATCACGAGCATCGAGTAACTTTGGTAAACGCCTACAGCCTGATCCATGCAAGTGATTGTTATATTTTTTTTTTAATATGTGGGGGCTAATGAGATCTGGTGCCTTTTGGGTGTCTCATATTTTTACTATT